>VZRQ01009965.1:36322-66145 GCA_013397975.1 Machaerirhynchus nigripectus
GTAAGGCAGAGCAATATGATAGACTTTTGGTCTGACCAGTGTCATTGAGAGGTGGTAACCCCATCCCCCAATCCATGGTTGTCTCTAAAAAGATACATAACTGGCTGAATAAAGAGGCCAGGCCTTCTTTGGCCCTTCTTTGGCCCCTCTTTTGGCCCTGGCTCCTATCCTGACAGAACATTGTCTGCGTGGTTCTTTCGTGTCCAAGTATGACATCTGTCCATGGCAGGGGGGCGGAAACAGGCTGATCTTTAAGGTCCCTTCCAATCCAAAATATTCTATGATTCTATGCAGCAGTAAAACACACAGATGGATATGCTCAGCTTTCCCTTAGGAAAAATAACAGCCACAATCATCTCTTTGCTTCCACAATACATTTTACATCTTATGGAAGTAAGTGATCTTTACAGAGCCACTGTTCATCATGTGGCAGCTCTGGTAGGACAGCTGTTTCTTTTGCTTCCTCAGTCTGAAAGTACTAATGTCTTTAAAAATATTCACCAGGGCACATCAAAGGGTCATCAAGATAGATTCTTGCTGCTCAGATAATAGTGAAAATGTCAAAACAACTGGCATAACTCAAATTTACAATATACCTGAGAAAAACAGATTCAAAATGTTGACATTTTTAAATTTTCAACACATTGCTGTTTAATTTCTAAAGCATTTTGCTGTTTTGTTCTAAAGGATGAGAACTATACAATAATTTTAGTTTTAAACATTCCAAAGGGAATTGTGCTTCAGATCACAATAGTGGTTTAAGCCTTAAAATAGGTAATATTTAGGTTTTGAATACAGATCTTTGTTCAGTGTTCTTGTGTGTATATCCAGTTCTTTTTCTGGGACTTGGGTGTAGGGCCATTTCTAATATATCAAAATAAAAATTTATGAAAGTTTAAATAAAGGTGTTTGACTGTTTAACTATTTGCACTAGAAACAAAATGAATCACTGAATTATTATTTTTATGTATGTGATGACATCAAGTGCTAAAGACAATTCTCCAATTTACCAGGTTTCATCTGTCTCTTGCCCTGCTATAAAAATGGAAACAGGGATAAAATTAAAGGTTTGTGTAAAAAAAGTTTGTGTAAAGCAAGTAGGACAAACACTGTGTAAGCACTAGTATAAAATCCTGCGTTTAAAAAGCTTGAATTCTTAAAAAAAATTGTACCACAATAGTGAGGGATATATACCAAAATTTATTGCTTCAATAATACACTGAGACAGTTCAAACATTCTGAACTGACTCATGCTTACACCATAAAATCCACAGAAGACTGAATTGGCAGTGAAAACACATTTTTCTCCATACGGATATCAGTTATTCTAATGTAGGTATATTTTACATGGTCAATAAGCTCAGCCTATAACCACTAACAATGAATGGCCCCAGTGAATGTTTATTTCCACACTCTGCTTCTAACAACAGTGATAACTGAAGCACAGGGCCTAACTAAGAGTAATGATCTGGTAAGGCACATGGCCACTGCCTGTGACTCAGGTCATCCCCCCACCTACCAGGTCATTCATCTCAGGAAAATATTTCTCACATCAATTATTACTGCACGGCTGATAAAAAATTGATCTATATTAAACAGGGATGCCTTTCCATCAGCCTCATGGAGCAGTGCTGTCCATCAGCAATGGTGCTGCCCCCAGTTAATTAAGAGACAGAAAAAAAAAAAAAAACCCTCCCAACAACTGGACTGTAAAACTGTTCACAGAGACCAACCTGGTCTCTGTGAGACACTCATTTTATTCATTTACCTCAGGGTCCTGTGAGCCACTACCATTACTGCCTGCCTCCTGCATCCAGTCCTCCTTCAGCCTCATACTTTGCTCACTCTGTTTGTGGACAGGATCCATGCTACTCCCTGACGTTTTGTTATGATTCAGGGAAAATATTCTGAAATGGGCAAACACCTGTCACCACTGTAGGAAATATTTTTTATTTACCTTCAGCTCACTTGCTGATCCAGGTCTCAGGTACTACCTGTTCATTCTGTCTCTGTGACCTCTCTTCTGCTGTCCCTAAAATACTTTCACTTCCTACTCTTTATTCCCATAATGCTGTGTTGAAATTTATTCTTCATTCTTGCCATGGTTAATATTTTTTCTTAGATAAAATGTCAACTGCTTTTTGTAGTTTTCACTTATCCTCATCCAAAGCAGGTGTAAAGTACTGAACAATCAGTATGGTGATATTTTACACTGTTTGCAAGAAGGTACAAAAGGCTACAGAAGACCCATGACAGTAAATATTCAGACACTTTTAAGAAATAAGCAAAGACTGCAGAACTTTGTCCATAGTATCCTTTTCTGTGATGTTACTGGGGCTAGGTAACATGACTGGATTTGAAAACCTTGCTCATTTGGGGGTAAATCATTGGAGATATTAACTAAGAACACCCAAGGTTTAAGTGGGAAAATTATGAGATACTCTTCTATCTTCTGGCACCTACAACTTAATAACTTGCTGGGCCAGAGGCTGTGTTTGGAACATCATTATTAGAGGGCAAGGAATGTCATTGCTTGAATCTGTTTCTTTAAATGTATTCTGTCATTAGCCCTTTGGAGCTGTGACAGCTGCAAGATTCATTGCCACAACCTGCAGGGAATGAGTACAGTGAAAAGCCATCACAGAGAACGAGATTGTTTCATTCTACTGCATATTCTAAAATTGATGTATCTAGGCTATTTATCTAGACTCTCTCTGCAGTCACCACACAGAAAAAGGTGCCTCCAGGTAGTAATTTACAGTGCATGTTTTCACTGCCCTTCCTCTTGTGGGAAACATCATGCATTTGAAGTAGCTACTTTCTCACAACAGATTCTGGGTTTACTACACTAGGAACCTCCCAATTTTAGACACCAGAGTAGATGAAATTACTTCCAAGTGAACAGTCTCCACAGATTACACTGACTAACTTTTTCCATTGTGCAGTACAGAGAAATGGGGAAGAATTTGGACCCGTTTATATGGGCAATTAATAATTTATATGGCAGATTATCTGTTATGCTATACAATAGAACAGAACTATCAGGGATAATCAATTCTCTTTGGATACATCCAAAACCACAGGAGCAGCAGAATGGCAGTCCTCATTGTACAAAATCCAGTATAATTAAAAAGTTTTATGGACTAGGAAATCACTGACAGGAAAATTAACATGTGCTCAGTGATTCCCACAATGACTGATCCTAAATTTTTGCTCCTGATATTATAGTTATAACCTCCAGTGTTGTTAAGACTACCTTAAGTGGCCACAACAATGTGAAATTAATATCATGGCACACACCAGCAATGAAATATGACAAGAAAGCAAAACATGAAGGAGGCACAATCCAATAAACTACTAGGAATGACTGCATTCCACTTCCAGCAAAAGCTGCAGATTTCTGGGCAGCATTCCTCCTGGTACTGGGGTGGGAACAACTTCAGCTCCCCCATTCACCTCAACTTAGCTGTTCTTAATTAGGTGTCATGGTCTTAGCCAAGTTCATGACAATTCCAACTGAAGTTCAGAAGTCCAGACAGAAATCCAAACATTTACTGGGACATTTGGAGCTACGAACTCAAGTGATAGAGAGCAATAGCTTAGAAAAGTCTAAAAACCTCTACATTTACAGCATGTGTAAAAAGAAAGCAACAAAAGGAAACAAACTGAGCATAAGTTTTGCAAGTTCCTCAGCAGCAGAAGGATACTTTAAGTTAATGAGAAGCGTATGTTTTATCTCAAGGACATATTTCGAGGTACAAAATACATACATACATTTACACATGGAGATGCACAAACAGAAAACGCTTCACAAAGAAAATGTTAGTTTGATTTATATTCTATTTATGGCCTAATCCTTGAGTAACTTTGCAGTTGATAGCAAAACCAGTATTTACTCCCAGGGGCACAGGTCAGAATTGTACAGGGTAACAGCTGCTACTGTGTGCTGGGTTTGCATGGCAGGGTTTTGGTAGCAGGGAGGTACAGGAGTAGCTTCTGTGAGAAGCTGCCCAGTGTCTGATGATTCCAATGTCACCTGGCTCCTAGACAGACCTGGCAGTGGTCAAGGCTCAGCCCATCTACAATAGCAGTAGTGCCTATAGGACAACAGATTTAAGGAGGGAAGGAAGTTATTGCACAGAGGTAAATTGTAGCCAGAGAAGAGAGAAGTGAGAATATATAATAGCAACAGCCATGCAGGCACCAAACTCAGAGAAGAAAAAGGAGGAGGCACTCAAGGTGCTGGAGCAGACTCCCCTGTAGCCCAAGGTGCAGCCCATGGCGAGGCAGCTGTGCCCCTGCAGCCCATGGAGGACTCCATGCTGGAGCAGATGGGGGTGCCTGAAGCAGGATGGGACCCAGTGGGAAGCCTGTGCTGGAGCAGGCTCTTGGCAGGACCTGTGGCCCTGGGAAGAGAGGAGTCCAGGCTGGAGCAGGTTTCCTGGCAGGACTTGTGACCCTGTGGGGGGCCCCCACTGGAGCAGTGCACTCCTGAAATACTGCATCCTGTGGCATGGAACCACACAGGAGAAGACTGTTCCTGCAGGACTGCACCCTGTGGCATAAACCCACACTGGAGCAGATTGTCCCTCAAGGACTGCATCCTGTGGGAGGGGCACACACTGGAGCAGTGCATGAATAATTGCAGCCCGTGGGAGGGGCTCATGTTGGACAAGTTCATGGAGTTCTGTCTCCCATGGGAGGGACCACACACTGGAGCGGGGGGAGAGTGTGAGAAGGGAGTCTCTCTTCCCCTGTGGAGGAAGGAGCAGCAGAAAAATTGTGGGATGAACTGGCCACAGTCCACCCACTGTGCCACTGGAGAGGAGGAGGGACTGAATCTGGGGTAAAGCTAAGCCCAGGAAAGAGGGAGGGATGGGTGGAAGATGTTTTTAAGATTTGGTTTTATTTCTTATTATTCTACTCTAATTAAAGTGCTAATAAGTTAAACTAATTTACCAAAGAAGTCTATTATGACTGTGAAGGTAATTGGTGAGGGATCTCTTCCTGTCCTTATCTTCACACATGGACCTTTTGCTGTATTTTCCCTTCCCTGCCCAGCTGAGGATCGGAACAGTAGAGGGGTTTTGGTGGGCACCTGTCATCCAGCCAGGGTGTTTTCCACACACTGGCACTACTGCTCTCCATGTGAGTGAAATAGCACACACATGACCTGCCAAATCTCTTGCACTGAGGCTGGATTTCAGCCTGTCTAACATACCTATTGACCAGTACCCACACCCAGAGCCCCAAACATGCTCTTATTTCTGTGGGAGGCACATACATTATTCACTTTAACCCAATGCTTCCAGTGCACTCCAGAGCTTAGCAGGCAAGAACATTAGGAATTTGATACTGAGAAACTCAGCAATAAAGACATCCAGCTGTGCTGGGCACTGTGTGACTGAAAGTACAGGAGACTGAGATTTAGGTCAGCCTACACAGATGTGACATTATCAAAAAACATCATCCTGGACTTGTGGTGTTCCTAATTTGAGGGCATAGTATAAATCAGAACTTTTGGTGTGACAGTGTATCACTTGTAGACCAACTACAAGAAGCTCTGATTTAGATAGATTTCAAATAGCACATATCTTCAAACACATACAAATTTCAAGGCCTAAGTACAATTTTGTTCTAATTGCAAGTTAAGAAGAAAACATAAACGGCCTTGGTTTGACACCTCTTAGCCATCATTGAATTATACAGACTGGAAAACTGAGGGCAAGAGAAAGGTTTACTTTCTCTTTTGAAAATATAAGAGCATTTACAAAGGCTTTTTCTAGCACATTCATGAAATTTAACCCAAGATTCCCACAGCTCTAAAACTTCAAACCATTAGATAACACATCCCTGGTATATTATGGCAATATAAGTTGTTGTGGCCTTTATAACAACGTTCTGAAATGTGCAATCTAATAGTTTCCCACTCCTTCAAGTTCATTAGACTCTGAATTTTTGTTATGGTCTCAGATCTTTAAAAATGTTTTTGGACAGATTTGTTACTGAATAAAAGGGGGTTTTTATGTGATGTACTGTTACTATGAACCACTCTTATTACGGAGTGCCTGAAGACTGGACAAAAAACTAAGCATACTGTGATAGATATGCACACACAGAGGCTATCTTGGAAAGCCAAGGCTGCTACTTATAGCATGCATAAACATAAACAACATATACTTCATGTTTATTTTAAAAAACATGTTAGAAACTTGTTCACATCACTTGTTTGTACACCACATGGAGCAAATACATCATAAAACTCAATGTCACACTGAACACATTCGGGAACACACAGAGGATCTACCATCATTGGAGATGATTTGTCTGGTTATACTCCTCCTTTTGCAATCTGATTAAAATAGACTAGTTGTACCTGGAAGCAGCAGGCAGTATAAAGACATACTAAAAAATAGTAACTGGACCCAACTTTGCATTAGGTACTCATCTCTCTGGGAGCACTGCATTTCATCTAGAGCCACTTGGCACTTCTGACAGTATCTTCTACTAGGTTAAACCTATGTCCTTTTGCAGGTATTTTGAGAGCTCATGAGAACTGGAAGTAGTATAGACTTCAACAAAATAAATGCTATTTATTTGATGTATTACTGGTTATGGAGTGCCTAGATAGATTCCTCAAGAAGGAAATACATTATAGTACACTAGAATATACTGGCATCAAGTATAAAGACTATTAACCCAAAAGGTATTCTGGGCTGCCTATTTATTTCCTGGAGGAAAGGAAGCCAGAGGAAAAAACTGCCTTGTGTAAAATATACTGTGATTTGAGGTGAGCACTATGGAAGAAATACAGGAAGGCCAGTCAAAACATTTCCCTATCACTATTCATGCTGCAAAATCTACAGTAACTGCCCCCTATGTAGCTAGAAGTTTCTAGTTGAAGTTAGGTATTTCTCCTCCCTCCCCCAACACAGACTTCAGCATTTCTACTGCAAATGTTCCTAGCATGTTCACAAGCCTCGAAAGATCTGGATATAAAGCAGTTTTTGCAGCTCCATTTTTACAAGATGCACAATTCATGGAATAATTTGCATGCCATCTTATTTGGCAGCCAGAGAGATTTAAAATGAGATTATGATGGACATCTCCACAGTATGTAAACAGACAGTAGGGTAAAAAAGCATGTGTCCCAGTCCTCAAATAGCAACTCACAGACCTGAATCATTATTTTTATATCAAGTTAGTAAAGCAATCAATGGGAGCTTATGAGAAGAGTAATTGCAACAGGTTTTGAGACTTTTTTTTCCTCCATTTCATTGCATGTGAACCTAGCCAACTTTTATCTACAGTCTTTTTCATGACATCTTTAAAGCACCATGGACACACATGGATAGCTATTAGTCATGGCATTAGTTACATTGTGTGCAAATATGTTCAAAAACCTTGATTGAAAAATTATGTTTATATATAATGAGGCAAGCATCAAATCACTTTTACTTTTCTCAGTGACATCTCTTAAAACTCCTTGTATGTCAATTCTACAGCAGCTTCACAGACTAAATGAGTCATTTACATCAAAAACTTGCACAGTAAAGGCTGGGCTTCTAAGTATAGAAATATCCTGGATTCATCATTGTTGCTAAGTTTTAGAACAATGCTCCGCGCACTGCCTGGCCAAAGTATTTTATGATGTCAAAAGTATTATCCACTCAAGGCATTTTTAGGAAGACTCCTGTGGAATCATTTGCAAAAAGCCAAAGGAAATCACACTGTTTAACACTCCAAAGTAAGTTATTTGGTTGTTATATCCTTTCAGTGATATTGCTGTCCCAAATTCAGGCTTGCTACCCAGTGCAAAGTGCCAATCCACACTGCAAGAAGAGATATTTTAAATTTATATTCTGCTATGTGGAAAGTAAGGACCTGGGTGGTAATCCACAAAATCTGGCTCCCTGATCACCAAAATTTTACAGTATTCATATGTTTTAACTGAGGCATCAGCATTCACTTGTTACAGATTACATAACTATTTTATTAGTTAGTACTCAAACCCCTGCTTGTTACCTCTCTGACTTCTCATTCTAATTAACCCATATGAGCAGTTCTTCCCTCCATTTGAGTCTGGGGTCTATTTTCGGTGGTCAGTGACTTGCTGGACCTGATCTCCCAATGCCTGAATTACCTTAGTCAGCTCAGTTCTGCTGACTTCACTCCTGGTGGCTTTCATCCAGACAGCGCATTCATCTTGGGATTGCCTTCCCTTTTACTTAAAACAAAAGATTAGCCAAGCATACAATGTTCACAATGGGATTGCTCAGTCATAACTGTCCAGCTATAGCTAATGATTAACTTTAAAAAAAACTGCAAAGTTTGATTCAGGTCTTGAGGGGCTCAATGTCAATGTAACTCCACATAACTTTTCCCAGCTGTCAGTGTTGACATCAGAAAAAAAAGTAACATATTTGATGATCTTAAAGTGATATTTTAAGAAGCAAGACTATTCCAGCCTTGAACCACAGCTTTCCTTTAAATATCTGTTGATTCAGGGTCTAACTTAGTGTTTCAGTAAAAGTAGGTTACCTATGGTAAAAAGCACTGCCAGTAAAGCAAGAATTTCTGCCATACAATATCCATCAAGCCATTCCATGAGACCCGAGGGAAACATCCTTAGAGAATGTTTCCGAGAGGTACTCCCATAATACACTATCAAAGAGAGTTTGTTAGGCTTGTTAAGTTCGACCTTCAAAATTTTTATAAATTGCTCTTTGGATGCCTGGACAGACCATTCATATTGTGTGATTCTGTATATAGGAATTAAGATGGTAAATTCTCTTCTCATATGATATTCTCTACCATTGCTACATAGAGGAATGTCCATAAATAGAACAATTACCTGTTTTTCTTGGCTCTGAATTAGTTTTACATGACATGAGATGGATGGAATTAGTAAAGAATCTGACCTTGCTGAGTGGCATTGTCCCAAAACCTAATCCTAATTCTACCACACTGGGAAAAAAGCTGTGATATCATAGAGAGAATAAACTGAAAGTTATTACAAAGTTTCAACCAATGAGAAGTTTCACAAATGTATGATGTTAATACAAGTTACTTCCAGAAAATAGACCCTGCAGTCTGAGTATGAATTATGATGTTAAGATGGTGGAAAAGTACAAAGATTTTTGTTTTTACAATTGCTATTTCATGGGTAATCTGACTGTACCACTGGATTGGATTAAATTATATGTGCATAAATGGCACACAGGGAGGCATGTCAAAGTTACTACCCTGATCAGTCTTCAGCAGAAGAGGATAAATGTAGAAGTGTACAGCTGCAATGAGAAATTAATTCTCCTGAAAGCTGCTCTGATTCAACTTACGAGAAACATGAATGATTCAGTATAAGTTATCATTACATACTGTCCTTTTACAGTAAATCACGAAAAAGTGATGGACTAGAATTCTTCTTCTAACAAAATATTACCCTTTGCAGACCTTCTTTGCAAACTGTTAAAAATATTATACAGTTTCACTGTATATCTAATATTGAAGTGTACAGTTTAGTATCAGCAGTCCAAAGGGATGCTTGACAATCACAGCCAGAGTACCTACATTTTGAAATAGAGCTTGGACATTCCGTTCATTTACATCAATCATTGCCTCCCCCCTTCTCCTCACATTAGGATTCATCTTTAAATCAGCCCTGGTTTTTGCTATAGTTCATACAGAAACTGGAGCGCTTTGTAAACTTCATTTCTCCATTTCCATTTTCATGCTGTAGCTGTATTCCTATTAGCACGCCTGTCACACTTTATATCACATAAAATTGAAAGATTCCTGTGTCTGAGTAAACTGTATTTACTTACAGTGTATACAATACCTGTGGCCTACCTTTGCACATGCTGGAAGCATTGCCCCTACATTAGAAACATTTAAAAAACACACAACAGCTCACAGCTACTTTAAAGAAAAAATACTAAATATTTGTGGTTTTCAGTAAACTAAGCTAATCTTCAACAGCAGAAAGACCAATAGTACTCTCTCTGTACTACTGAATTCTTCTCTTCCAACTCCAGTTCCTAACTGTACTTGTTTTGGTTGTCAAGACACTGTGAACTTTGGTGTAGGTGCCGTTGTGTACAGATTGAGCTTCAATGATCTCGTCTTTCTCATTCACTTCACTGTGTCAGCCTTTTTGCTCTTTACATTTGTCTTTCTGTTGGTCTCTTGCACTTTCAGTTTAGCAACTGTTAGAGAGCAAAAAAGTTTAACAATATTAAAGCTTTTCACTTGTCAACAAGAGCAAAATTGACATGAGAAATAACTAGGAGGCAATAACACACAGCGTCCTATGACAACAGCTTTTACAGCATTGTTTCTCATGAGCAAAATGTTCCTGACAGTGCAATTTAATAATCCTTAAACCATGATCCCTGGAAGTTTCTATCTCATATTGAACTACTGACCTGACCATATTGCAAATATGCTAAGGTCAGAATGTTGCCACTGACTTCATAATTAATAAACCACCACTAATAACAACAAACGTCTTTTAGGATATGAAAAAGAGAAATCCAAGCTCTCTGAATAGTGACCCAAGAAAGCAAATCTTGCTGTCATTGAAGCTGGAGGCAAACCAGTGCTGGAGGTTAGCCAGATGAAGGTTGCAACAGGTGAAACAGGTGAAATAGGTGAACTTTGTTGAAGAAAAAACATTGAGGCACCAAGAGAGACAGACAGAAAAGCCTATTCAAAAGACTATAAAAAACCACATGAAGAAGCATGTTTTCACACTGGGCATTAGACTAGAAGTTTGAGTTACAAATGAGAAGCGAGAAAAATAAAGCAGAAATTCTCGATATTTTCACTGGGTTTTTTAGCTTCGGGGCTTGCTTATGCACGAATGTTGTAGGAGTTTTTGTCTCTCTGAAAGCATCAGGCCACATTTTTGCCCCGGTATTTCACTGAATTTTTAGTGTACAGTAGTAATTCTGTATTTTTACAAGGACCTCAACAATATAAAGATGTTGTAGACTATTTAATAGTGGTTTGCACAGTTGGGAGTATGGCACACATAAAAATACCCGCTACTGCCATGTCCCACAAATTTTATGATGCCTAATTTCTTATCATCAGAAACACCTGTTAGATATTTCAGCTAAGTAGGTTTCTATTGATCTTTTTTTCTAATTCTGTCTTCCTTACAAGCTGGGTGACTTAGATGACTGCATCAGTAATTTGACCTCAAGTGGAAGTAATTTGGAAAGTACTTGTGGCCCATTGCAAGATGCAAAAATGCTTTCAATTATTATTTTTCAGTCCATTGAGATACTGACTGCTATCCAACAGCTGTTAAAACTGTACACATTTGTTTGTTAGTTTAAGGACAGCCCATGTGGAAATCCCTTGAAAGATAATTTGAGGTGCCCCATATATATCTGGTGAAATTAATCAGGATATATGATCATGCAATTTAAAATAGTTTTGATATAGCTTATCTTTAGGGCAGTGTGAGGCTCAGATAAGTTTTAAAAGAAGAGACCTGACACTTGCAATGTACGGGCCAAAGTTTTATTTAAGCACACAAGATTTTTATTTACTTAAGCTGGGCATTTCAGGTCAGCAGCAGAACCTGGGATTTGTCCATAAGTTCCATTTTTGCTAGTCTTACCAGGGCTACCATTTGCCAAAGCAAATCAATAATTCTAAGCAGAAGAACAGAAATTACGTAACTGAGGTCAGTAGAGATTCTTGATTGCCATTAAAGATGTTCTGGTGAAAAAATAAGGACTTTGAAAAATCTGAGTATCTAATTCTTGATTTGAAACTGGCAATGACAAATAGGTGGATTAACTTTCATTTTTTATATTCAATTTGACACATTTTAAAGTGAAAGCTATAAATATTTTTGACTACTGTAGGCAAACATGACTTTTTAGCCATTTCAGCTTGAGAGAGCCACACTGCACTTATTAAAAGTATATTTATTAGACTTCAAAGTAAACAGATTTAGCTGATGAAAATCAAATGTTTATATCAATTTGTCCCTGGTGTTTTGTTTTAAATTGCTATTTAATTATCAGATCTCTTAAAGAGGATAAAAGAAGTGGTACTGATGATTGTGTACAAACTGAAAAGGAGAGGAGTTGTTAATCTACTACATTCATTGCTTAGCTAACTTGTAAAGATTCCCTTTTCCCTAGGTTTTTATCTTTAAACTTCTGAGTAATTTTGAGTTTTACCTTAAGGTCTGTGTTTTAAGAAGGGTGGTAAACAGTCTAAATATTTGAAAAGTCATGCCCAGCTTTTATCTTTGAGCATGATGAGATGTTTTTCAAACTTTTGGCCAAATCCTCAAGCATCATGCTTAATCAGGTAAGCCTCTTTGTGTCTGGACCACAAATGCTTATTAGCATGTAGACACCTGAAACACAGAACACAAAAGGGAGGACCCACATAATTTTATTGTGTAAATTAGTACCGTTTATGTTATTTAGAGTTGTGATTAATAATTAGTTTGCAAATGAAATCGAAGTACAGAATCTGTACCAAATAGTTATCCATACGTTCTGTACTAATTAGCTGTCCATACATCCAGAAGTTGTGGATATCCACTAGTGGAAGTGTTCAAACACAGTTTTGATGGGATTTTAATAATCTCATCTAACAGAAGGTGTCCCTGCTCATGGCAGGGGGATGAGATTAGACAATCTTTAAAGGTCCTTTTCAACTCAAACCATTCTGTGATTCTATGATTCTGTGGTGATTCATCTGCTTTAGAGATAATGTACATTTATCCAAAACCTTCAGAATTTCAGTATAATTTAAAATGTATTTCATTAAAAAAACCCAAAAAACCAAGCAAAAAACAGTGATGATGAATGTACTGGGATCATGCAAATAATATCACTGTCTTGAATGTTTTTGACAGTTTTCTTCCCTCACTTAAGATGCAGCTAGAATTCAAGTACTCTGTGGAAAGCACATGGTACAGCAACAGATTAAATGCCCTGATAATGGCCACTAAAGGTTAGGAAAAAAGCATAGGCACCCAGGGAGATCTCCTGCAGTACACTCACACAGTTTCTTACAGTCTTTACCTTTGGGACTTAACCAGTCTGTAATTTTTGAACTCCTCTAGTACATTAGTGCCTCACCATCCCTGAATAGTAAGTTCCATAGCTCAGTAACTCCTTATGCAAAATATGCTCCTTTAGTTTGTTTAAATGAACTACCTTCTAGCTTTACCTGATGACCCATAGTTTTTTCATTGAAACTGAAAGTTCTTCCCCTTTAACCACTCCCATCCCTTTCATGATCTATCAAACTCTATCACATTCCCCTCTCAACCATAATTTCTGTACTACATGCTTAGTCCACGTAATCTCTTTTTGTTCTAGAAGCCTGACCACCCTTCTATATTGCTTTCCTTTTATCTTACGAAATCCTAATTTGTCCTATGGAGGTCAAGAGAGGCGAGAAGGGAATGTAGATGCACATATAATATTCTAACAATAAACAACACTGGGTCCTTACAGCAAAACATAATTTTCTGGTTTGTTCTTTACTCCTTTTCTAATAATTTTTACTACTAAATCTTTTCTGCACAAGCACTAGCAAGTTTTAGTTTCCACCCATTTCCATTGTGAACTCTAAAATATAACAATGGCTTGCTGCAATTACAAGGCAATCTACACACTATTTAAACATCCATGTTAATACTTCTTCCCTACACACATATATATGCATACCTGTACTTAGAGATCCAAGTAATACATGACTGTAAGAACAAAGATGCATTATCATTTACATAAACTCTAAATATCTGAAAAATACCATCTTGTCGTGTTCCTGGTAGTGGCATTGCATGTCATTGTAGTCTACAAGCAAGTAGTTTCACACACATTGAAATTAATGCGTTTCTGTTTCCCTTAGCATATGGGCCACAGAGGCGAATAAAAACTGAGCAGTCTCAGCTGAAACCCTTCCCATTTTCAGAGCTTTGACAAAACTTATTCCCTCCTAGTTTCCTTCAGTTATGCTCACATGCAAGTTCCATTGTTCCTTTTTATTAAAGTACTGGCATGGTCTTTCGCTCTACACAGTTTTCATTTTAGGAAATTCATATTTTGATAGTCATACGGCCCTGATGGAATCAGTCAAAATTCACCACTATATTATAACATAATTCAAACACTTGGAAATGATGTCCCAGAGAAGCTTATTTTTTTGAAGAATTTACAGTTTCCTCTTGAGCTTGGTGGGTTAGAGTTTTCTTTTCTTCTTCATGCTGCAGTATTTGAACTGGCACACAAAAAGTTTTTGGTTACCTGTAGATTACCAGCTAAGTGCTTACAACAGCTGAAACAGAAATTATTTTTACAGCCTTGTGGAAACAGAAGACAACACGCTTTTTAATGTATGACCCAAGGGGCCAATTCTCATTAAAACAAACCACATCATACATCTCTGTGTAACTGGGGCAGGAATGTACTTTTTGACTGTGCCTGTTTTTACTAAGATTGAGTGTTTGAACTAGCTGGAAGCATGCTACAGATGAAAACTGATGTTCAGAAGAACTATTCAGATGAAAAAACCCTGGACAAGTCTGGGAATTGAGCAAGTCACCTTTGCTCTCGGTCAGAGAATTTGGAACAATAGGTGGTCATCACAATACAACAGTGAAGAAGCTATAGCTTCCCTAAAATAAAAGGGATGTGCCCCTCCAGAAGAGGTAATAAGAGATGCTGATTTCTAAGTAATGTTTTCTATCTCTATGAACAGAATGTTTCCATGGGAATTGCTGTTTGATTTTGTAGCATATATTTGCCTTGGGCTTTGCAAACTATTTGTTTTGTGATATTTTTGAAGCCTTTTGTGGCTGGTAAAATCCTTATGCTTTCTTCACACATACTATTCTTTTCCTGATTTTTAATAGTTCTGCAGAGGTCTCATCATTTTTTGTAATGTTCAAATAGGCTTAAATATTAAAATTTTATCTTTATTTGTAACCTATGACAAGTTCCTTTCGATTTCTTCTTGCAAAGAATAATAACTTACTATTCATAATTAAGGACCTCAAGAAACACGGCTGCTTTACACAAGATTACTTTTGAGTAAGCCAGATTGTGCTTGTTGGACTGGAAGAAATATTGGATACTTTCAAAAGAAGAAGAAAAATTCTAGAACACTAACATCTTCAGGTCAGCTGCCATACACCCACATTTTGGCAATATTTGCCATGAGTTTTGAATATATTGGTTTTGATTTTCATCCAGACTTATTTTAATTTTGGAGTTTTCTTATTTTTCTATTGCGATCTGAAGACAACCCAACAGCCAACACTTCTCTCTTTCTGTCAGCTGGCTTGGGTAGAGATCTGGTATGGGGATACGTGTTGCTCTCCACTTTTGTTTATTTTTAACATTTTTAGTTTTCAGTTTTACAGTTTCTGAGGTGGTAACTCACTTCTGACAACAATTACATATCTGTGCCTAAACAGATAGAGCCAAGACAGTGTAATAGGCAGACCTAGTCTTCTACACAAACTGTTTTCTGTCATCAAACACTCCTTGAAACAGCCTTCTCTAGGTCTGCACTCACAGCCACAAAATTGTCATAGTCACCAAAATTGGTTAAAAATGTGACTTTATGGGAGGGGGAAAAAAAGTAAAAACTATGACACAGATACAAATCTTTCTTGCTTCTTCTGTATTTCACCATTACATCAGAGGCTCATTTAACTAATGCTTAAAACAAGATTGGGAAAAACAAGTGGAAAAGATATGAGAAATCTTCTCGCTGTCTATTTTAAAGCAGCATACATTAAACTCCTGAAAGCAGGAAGATAACCTAATTAAGATATAGTAGGCAATATGTGGTAATTGTATCACTTCTCACGCACTTATTTTCTTTCATCCAGAGCTTTGATATGCATTTGAATATCAGGTCAAAGGACCCAAATAATTATTTATTTAAATTATTTTTCAGCTTTGATAGTATTATTTCCTACTTTTTCCGATCTCTTCTCCAAAATCAACTTTTACCAACTACTGTTAATTTCTTTTCAAAACATTTTTATTTTCTGTCTCCAAAATGAAGATGTCCGACTCCAGTTCTCACTGATACAAAAAGGCAGCTATTGAGCACATGTCCATTGCTAAGATATTTTTATCTGCTAATACTGTAGTCAAAACATACTCTTCTAGCATGTAATACCTAAGCAGATTTCTGCTTTCCCTGAGTACACTTCTCTGGTTTCTGATGAGCAATCCAAGCTGCATCTTCTGCCATGGTGCTGTCCCAAGCTGCAGAAGGTGCTTGTCCTTCTTACTCCGTTGGACTTGTCCATATCTTGATCACAAAGATTATGGCCCAAAATGCAGAAAGTGGAAGAGACTGACATTAACAACAATGAACTCAAGGTTTGAAATGCAATTAGAAGGCAGGTGATGGGGAAATGGCACAACCCTCAGTTCACTGTTCCACCCAAACCACCCACTGCCTACAAGATGTTCATAGCTCTTCAAAGGGCAAGAGAAAGAGAGAGACAAAAGCAGTCACAAAATATGCTTTAAAAAACCCACCACCAAGAATATCAGATACCATCAGAACAAACCAAGAAGAAAAAAACCAAAAAATGTACCACTTCTAAACAAGCATATCTATAAACAGTCTGCATAAGGCAGTCTAGAAGAACCTGTTTCCCCTATACTAACAACCCAGTGATAAGAAAAATACAAGCAAATTAGAAATTACTTTGCTATTTTAACTGCAACTTAAAACAGCAATGACAAAGTGCCGTTTTAGACACCAATAATATTATTCAGCAGCTCTAGTTCTAGTATTGCACTATCAGATACTGAGACATCTGAGACAAATTCTCTATCTTTTCCCCAGTTAGGAGACAAGCCATGGGGAAACCTGCGTGCTCTTTACTTACTTGAAATCGAGTTAAATTGAGTACATTCTGCCCCTTGTTGAATTTCTACATTCAAAACCCCAAACTTTTTCCATTATGTCACTGACTGAGTTTTCTCTTAGTTAGATCAATCATCCATCCATCCCCACCCCATCTCTTTCAAGGACAGATGCAAATTTGATTTACCTGTTATTGCATTTTAAATTAGAAAACCTAAATGGCTTCCACCAATGGCTGAATATAAAGCTTAATTGATGTCTCTCACTCTGTTTCCTCAGGATGAGTCATCTGAATTGTCAAAACAGCAGTGACACACACAAGTAAGAGTAATAATGTCTTTGTTGGTGACAATTCAATAAAAAAAGCAAATTAGACAGTATGGAGTGACTGAAGTGTTATATATTTCCTTTTATCTTAGGCATTTTTTTTAATTTGTTTTGTTTCATTTCATTAACCTGACTATAACAATATTGAGTCCAAAACTTCAAGCATCAGGTTGGTACTTGCACACAGACACATGCTCAGAGAAGTCTGTAATTTAGCTTTATCGCACAGACAGTTAGTCCCTGTTGGTGTTTGTATAAAACTATTCTGGTAGGATGAGTCTAGAAAAATCTAGGTAGGGAACCAGTGTAAACTGTGGAAACACACAGACTTTATGCAGGCCTTCAACTGCACTAATCCCTCCTTTCACTAATGACTTGGCTACATGCCTACTGCATCTAATAAGCAGTTAGGCTGGAAAGGTTTTCCTGGGTTTGCTTCCTTTTCACTCATTTCCTCTGTGCATGTATGCTTCCCTGCCAGCTTCTGAGTTGAGCAGCTGATTTCAGTCCAGTTTGTCCAAATAAGTCTGGCAAACATTTCTTCTGGTGACTCATAACTCCTTTCTTCCTTGCAGCCCCTTAAGTGGACCAATAAAGTGGCTCATGTTGCTGGTTAGGTCCCAGATAGACCCTCTTGCTAGGATGGTTTACATGTGCACTGTTTCCCTGAACTTGTTTGTTGCCCCATGCTACCCTCGCCAGTAGCTGAACTAGCACAGCTAGTCTTGGATGAGTGGTAGGGAATTCTATAATGGAATAGGAATAAGGAATATAAGGAATGGAGAGCAGATGCTAATGTTCTAGATTTCTGCATTGGTAATGAAAGCAGGCAGCTGGGTAGAAGATACAGACACTTTTAATGCTCTGAACAAAGGAAACAACTCCACATGTGAACAATTCATGAGCAGTGAAGAAACCCACTTTGTTTCTTAGCCTAGGTATTAACGCGGGGTTTGACATACTCTGAGTTTCAGCACTCAAATTGTTGTTAGCCTGTTAGGATATATTTGTTCAGGTGCACTGCAAAAAAACTGAACCTGAATTGGCTGGGTAAATGGGCTGGAAAGGATGCTCAAGGTCTTCTGGAAGATTAAAAAAAAATAATTGTTTCTTTTATACCTTATCAGATATACCTTTATACCTTATCTTTTATACCTTATCATTTTGCTGGAAGTTTTCTTAAATACAGAATCATGTGGAGAGTCAGATCCAAGTGAGATTCTCTGTTGTCACCTCAGACTGGCAATGAAGCAGTAAAGACTGGCAACCAGAGCAGCAATCAGAGCTTACACTTCTTTAACACATTTCTTGCAAACACTCAGGATTTCCATGCACTGGATGCTTCCTTCCTAGGTCTTGCAGCTATTCTCAGCTATGTAGAGAGGAAGTTAGAGTTGGATCCTGCATTACCTGACTCCCAATGATATGGCCAGCCTTGCTTAATTCCTGTCATTCTAAGGGCTGGTTTTCAACATGGCCATTAATGTCCTTTAGCAGCTGAAACACAGCGTGCATGTGCCTGGCCACAACATGAATTCTTGAATCTGAATTTACATTTCAAAGGCAAAATGGCTTTCTGGATTCCCTTTTCTTACAGATGTATATGAGTCATATACAGTGATGAGACAGAGAGTTTGGAAACAAATGAAGAAAGGACTCTCAAACTTCTGCTATTTCAAGAGCACTAAACACACTTCTGACTCAGGCTGACAGCTGCCAGAATCTTGGAGGCAGAGCTGGAGCTCTGGGTTTTTATTCTTGCCATGTTCAAGCAGACAGGATTGTGTGCACACAGTCTGTGAAGAACAGAGCTATGGAGAACAGCCTAACCAAATTGCCAAATTTTTCTTCTGTTAGGAGTGCCCTGTACCACTGCAGGTTTTGCACATTTATTTCATCAAAAATAAACAGATTCCAAAGGACAAAGTGCTTCTAAGATTCCCAGGCAATGCTGTTTATGGAGAGCCACTGGTTAGCAAACGTCAGTCTTGTTACAAGGAAGTTGATGGGAGATTCCAGCGTTCCTACCAAAACATAGCAAAGAAAAGCATCTTGTTTTTATGGTCAAAAAGGTGACACAACAAAGAAATCTTTTTTCAAAGGGGCATTTTTAGGGGAAGAACAGTAAGGCAGTGAGGCTCTCATTGCCACTGTAATCATGAAGCAATCAGGTTTGAGAGAGAAGGTTCAGTTCTAGGGAAACCACACATAGCTGGTGGCTGAAACCTTCCGATTCACCCAAAATTGCTTTCAAAGGTTCCCTGGTGATAAGGAATGCATCTGTAAATCAACAGTGAGCTGATTAATAGTAATCATTATGATCCATATTTGCATAATTCTCTCATCTGACTTTTCTTTGTGATCCTTTTGTTTGTTTTGTGACGAAGGAAGCTTACCAGGACATGCAGCATATGAAATGAGTTCTCAGACTGCAGAATATACATCACTCCAGAGTGGTAGAGCTCAGTCAATAGCAGGCTTCATGTATGACCACAGTTGCCACTGAATGTGTTACCCAAGGGAAAAAAGTTGGGAATCCCTAGTTTACAGTGTGCTAATGCTATCAGGCAAGACACATTCTTTTCCATTTCCAAAAGAAATAAATACAGTATACAGGCACAAAATAAATTGCTGTTTATCAGCTGTTTGACATATCTGTATGCGTAGTCCTATACAGTGGCAGGCACTAGATAGTTTCCAATAGGTTACGCCGTAGTGACAAATTGAAAAACTTCCTCGATTTATCATTAAGTAAGGATAATTCTGCATCACAAGGTTTGACAGGACCTAAGCTCACACATTATTTATCCCACTATAATTTGTAATGTTGACAGTAAGTTTGGACATGGCAACATAAGTTATGGTTTTATTTTTCTCCTCTTAGAATGAGTCTGAAATTTTTTCAGAGTCAGGGGGTATCTTGATTTCTGGTAAACTATTCAGCATGCCCCTAATTGCATTCAGTTTTAGTATCAGATCAGCTCACAAAGGAACATTGCACTTTGATTTAGCAAAATGAATGCTGGTAGATGGCCAGAATTTTAATTTTGTGAAATATCATTAGTTATCCTCAGAAGTCTCTGTGCTATTCTGAGGTCTGAATATTTAGATGAATTAGAAGGAGATCTCAATTTGCCAAAAGACTATGCAGCTGGAGACTGAGACTTGCTCATCACTGCCAAAAGACAGAGCAGAGCATGGCCCTTTATACAATAACGTGAGGTTTTAATGAGATACAGAGTTCGGTGATAAAGTGTTCTCAAATGGATGCTATCAGCTCAACTTGTGACAACAAAGTAACTGATGGCAACCTCCAGATACTATGTAGGCTGCCTTGAGTCTATCATCATTAGACTTATTGACCATAAGCATTTTGATTGGAAGCAGTGATGTGCACACAGTTGACTCACAGTGGACTGTGTATGTTAGGTTTGCATTATGGTTTCTGTCTGTGACATCCAGTCAGGCTTTGACTTTGCTCAGGAGGCAGACAACTGGAATTTTCCAGCACCTTCTGTGTACTAGCCCTGCATAAATAGGAAATTACAACTATAGATGAGTCAGCCGGTCTTCCTGATCCCCAAGTATTCCTGAAAGAACTGATCTCAGGCAGACTGTAACAGGAGAAGCAGATCATCCGACTTGCCCAAAAGTCTGCATATCCATATCCGTGATACTATGGGACACGGTTGCTCAGGGTCTGTAGGGTCAGGAGGCAGACAGGCAGTACAGGATATCCATTACTTGCTATATTTAAGCACAGAGACTGGAAAAAGTAGTTACTAAAGTTATGGTGAGATGGATTATGTTCTGTTTGTAGAGGTTTTTTCTTTCCAGGGAAACAGCAAGTCTGTGTCTGTGCCTAGCATGATATGAATATGGAGCTCATCTCAGACCACCTGAGCAAATTTTTGCTCTGCAGTGAGAAATCTTTCAGAGATAAGAACCAAACTTCCTAACCCTGGAATCATGCAAATGTTCAGCCAACTGAAGAGAAAGGTCAAGGTCTTCAGAGGTCTGAAGTCACAGGCTGGGCTTCTCTTGAATCTGCCAAACCATGCTTCCCCACTACTTAGCCCCTGTTGTTGCAAGCGTCATTTATCTGAGTCAGAGTAACTCAGCTGAAATTTTATTCTCAAAAGGAAATCGTAATGAAGGAAATTTGTTTGAGCACACAGCTGCACTGGCAGAACATTACTTCAAATTCTGTACTTCAACCAGCAGTTCTTACTTGTGTTTTAAAATCCCTGTGCCCTGACCTACACAGGTGGGATGTGTCTTCAGGTCTGACCTCTACTCTTGACATGGAGACTATGGGATACAGAGAAGCTTTGGCAAAGGCAAAGCAGACTCTGTAAAGGCTGGCCTGGTAGATCCAGAAGTGTCATACCTTCTATTACACTCTTCCTTGGTTTACAGAACAGTCTCCCAAATCATTCCCTGACAGCTGCAATCTGTGATTACATTGAGAATACTATCGGTGAACACACAAAATATGCAGTACTCTCTATGAAGCATAATCACATTAAGTTCTTAGTAAAGAAATATTTTATTCTAAGGTTATTCAGCACAATTTGTTACTGACATTCAAACAGCCTCATCACTATAACTACAGCTTCAAATTATTTTCTAAAAATAGCCACACAATTGTCACTGTTTACAACATATGCAGATTTGTATTCACTGGTTAATGTTAATAAACCAGTTAGGACTCACTGGTTCTTACCTTTTCAGATTTTAATTCAAGAATGAACTTTGATTGTAGTGCTGTTCATTACAATAAATGGCTTTCACATATGCAATTATTCTACAGTTTTCTGTCTTAAGTTTCTGAAACAGTGCCAATTCACCAATAATACCTAGAGTACAGATTTTAAAAACCAGTTTTGCTTGTCCTTTTTGTATTCAAGGCAAATGAAACAGAGAAAACACACCCAAGCCTACTACCATAGTCCCTACACCATAGTCCCGACGTAACTGCTTTGTTGAAACACTTGTTTCAAATTCTTAAACTTTGTGTTCCCTCATTTCCACTTATACAATCTTTATTTCTTTCTCCTACCACGGTAAATAATTTAAGGACTTCACACATCATTATGAGACATCTAACCATATTTCCAGCTAACAGATATTCATCTTTAACCACACGGTAGTTCTTAAAATACAGAAAGAAAGATAAAATGGGTGCCATTATAATAGAAGCCATTAATAAACACCCCAACATCTTCTGGACCTGATAATGACCAAGTGACATGCAGACTGTAAATCATGTAAGCTTCCCATTTTTCCCCAAATGTGAGTACTTGCTGACTGTAGAGGGTCAGAATTACGCCTTTCAGTTCGATTTTCTTTAGAAAGACAGAGAAAGTGAAACATCCCTCTTTCCTGTACTGCACACAGAGTTGGAAGCAAGAAGGAAACTACTTCAGTTTGAAGAACCCTTTTGTCTTGTGAATTTTAAGTTACATTTCCAAATTCAAAAGTACGCATTGAGTAAATTTCCTGCAATGCAAGTCTGACTTTTTAAGCAGTTCTCTTTTTCTGCATTTATTATCTTGCACTTGTTGCCTATTAGGCTGTTCCACGGACAATAACCAACCAACACTGATTTCAGAAAGTTGTATGATAGGCAAGTTGCTTACATTAATATTTGGATATCTGGCCAAAGGAATTATATTTGGTATTTGTTAAGACCTTTTTTACATTCTTACACTGAACAATTTTTGCATATTTGCGTGAATCCAAAGTCAACGTCTTCTTTTGGGCTTTGTGATTTGGTTTTTTGGTTTTTTGGGTTTTTTTTGTTTGGTTGGGTTTTTTTGGTTGGTTTTCATCTTTTACTGATGTATCATCTTACATCAGCTGCGATGGGTACATCTGCCTATCATTTTCCATAACAGTAAGGTAACTTCAGGGCATAATCAAAAGTATATGGTGACACTAAAAGCAAGTTCCTTGTATTTAAACCCCTGTCAGTGGGGAGAAAAACAGAAGCAGCCATGCAGCTACAAATCATAACCAGAGTATTCCTAGTACCTCTCACCATCAGCACCATAGTCTCCACACCAGAGCTCTCTTTAAACCTCACTGGCATAATTAATTTAAGTAGGTGATTTTGTCTGATCAACTATTGTCTTCATGATTTTGTTAGGCCTTTTTTTATTTAAAGAAATAATTTCCCTGTTGTACTGAAAAAAAGACCCACATGCTACCAGGAACTTGGGTCAGCCAAGATGACCCGTTGGACTCAGAGGCAAATTGAGGCAGAAAAGTCCCTCAGAATGTCGCCAAGCAGTGTTCATACAAAGGGTTATAGAGATGGTTTTTATTGTACCCCTGTCCTTACAGAATGGAAAGTTTAAATTCCCATCGCCATTGCCACTGAACAGCTCACTGAAATCCCTGTGGAACTGACCCAGAACAACATGGGCAGTCCTGAAAACATCAGTGATATAGAGGAAACACAAGTTAATGATAGGCTTCATAAACAAAATTTCACTGATACCGAGAAAACATCAAGATCAGGAACCCCATAGTTGTAAGACTTGGAGTACTTATCTAACTTAGTGACACAGGACATTTATTTAGAAAAAAAGCAATTCTGTGACAATCAGTTGAGACAATTACTTGGGATTTAGCCAGAAACGTTCTATTTCTGAGATGAAATCTGCGTGTCCAGAAGTTTGTGATGCAGCAGTATGGCACCTTCCACCCCACACCTTATGTTTTGCTCTGGGTAGTATATTTGAAGCCTATTTGCCCCAGATGAGCCATGCAGCAGGACTTCTGCATGAGAAGGGATATCTGTCTTTGTGGTCAGTTCCCACTTCAAGTGTTGGCCATTCAGGGTTTCTGAGCTGCATTGCTATACCTTCACTGCCCCTGTGGTACAAGTTAAACAGGATCCCAATGATTCAAATTAAAAATTTTTTTAGTGCTTAAGTACTGCCATCCACATTGCTCAGTGGCAGGTCAGAGACAAATAGCCCTCTGGAACAAGATAGCTACCAGCAGGTGGAAAACCTTTGGTTTACTCACCCAGCTATTATCCTGCCAAAACCCTGTACATTTCCAGCCCTGCCACTCAGCAGGTAAATGTCAATAAGCATATTATTCAGAACTGGTTAGTACTCGATTAATGCAGAAGGTAACAGCAGTCCTCACAAAATCAAACCCCCATTTACGAGTTTTAATTTTCAAAAGCTGTTCTGTTAAACAAGTAACCATTAGCACAACAATAAAACGCGGGGGTTCCCCACGCACTGCATTGCTCAGCACTAACGAAGCCCCTGCAAAGCCCTGCAGGCTCCCAGCTGACCTGGTAGGAGAGTATTGTCTGGGCAGGCACTGCAGCAGCCCACTGGCATAGAGTGGCATGCACATACATTTAATAATCAGCAAAGGTCCCCAGCCTTTTCAATGAACACTGCCGTGCCTGCTTTGACTCAGCAGTGTGCTGAAGAAATTATTATTTCAGTATTGTAAAATGCTCTTCTATATGTAACCTGCTTGCCACCAGTGGCAGAGAAAAAAGGAGAAAGATCAGGAAGATTACGTGGGAGAAACTGCAAACAAAGAATGAAAATATCTTACTATTCTGAATTTCTGAACAGTGCTGTGAAGAGTTAGGACACCAACTTTTCCTATACAGCTGGGAACCACAGGCTGTCATCACACATATGCCTGTGGAAAGTTGATTCTCTGTACAAACATGACACAACATTCATGTTCAGTGCACAATTCCAATGCTCTGACCATTTGACTGCTTGGTGCCTTCAGCTTTCATAGGGTTTCCCCAGGTGCCAGCATGACTCCAAGACAGTCAAGGCTTTGTTCTATCTTTTGTGATCTTCTTTAAGACTGCAGGAGTTCCTTCTCAGAGCAGATATCTACCTCTTTGCATTGTTTTGTTTTATTATTTTTCTTTAGAGGAAAAGTCAGCATTTGAAAGACTTTGTTGATAACTCATTAGCCAGCAAAAGTGGTGTTTGTTTTTCAGGCAGCTGATTCTGACTGTTTGGTGGCAATGACTGAAGTAGCTGTCTCTCTATACAGAGCAAGCACTGTCATTTTCTCCCCTCTTCCCCCCCGGAGGTGTGAGGGACAGTGCTGTCCCTCACAGTCCCTCCCTGCCCTTCAGTTTCCCCTGTGCCAACAGCTTTCCTTGCTGTCCCCACCCAAATACACCAATGCAGCCTGGGAGACAGGACCAGAACCCCATTAAAGACCTTCAGAACATGGCATGACCCTCCCCTTGGTTCTGCTGGCCCCTCTATCCCGTGGGGAAGGCCAGGGCCAGGTATGCCCTCCTCAGCCTGGCTGGATCTCCTGGCACCCAGATGAAGATATCTGTGTGGTTTTGATTCCTCCTCTGGGTTTTAAAAAAAGTGTAGCTCAGATACACTGACACATGAATTCATTCATATGGCCCTGCTACCAAGAAGGTAATTTATGAGCACTTTGATTTTGTTAGCTGAAAGCTAATGGCAGTGTCATCTTATCTATCCAAATTCAGTCTTCCAAGGAATGCTAAAGGAGTGTGCCAAGCTGCTAAGGCTATGGCTTTTCTCCAGAGGAAGTGAACCTCTCCTGACTGCTGTGTCAGCACCAGAGGGTGCACAAAGTGGGGGTGTGGCTGCAGGGCCAGGCAGAGAAAAGCCCCCCTGCTCCCCAGGTCTCACAGGAAGGCAACTCAGAAAAGGCAATGACTGTCTTAATAATCACCTTTGCTCAGGGACACCCCCGTGAAAGTGCAAAGCCACAGCAAAACACATTGTTACTGCAGCTTTTAGAGGATCATATGTTAACCAGTGAGGCAAAGGAAGAAAATGTTTGCAATAATTGTCAGCTTGTTACCCCTGGCACTTGTGTCAACTAAACGTAGCTCTCAGATGTGGTGTGCCAAAGCTGTTGGAACTTTAGTACACATCAGTGGTTTGTTTTTTAAGCCTATTGCTTTGTGGCAATCAGCCTGGGCATAATTAATTGCACCACCTGCACTACACCTCCTCAGCAAGGGAAGCTGCTCACCACACGTCACCCTGCCAGGGCCCCCTGGCACAGGGCTGCACTGCTGCGAGCTGCAGTTAAGCAACACCAGCCCTGCCCTGAGCTCCTTGCTTCCCACCCCGACTCCAGCCATCAGGAGGTGTCTGTGCTGCCCGGGGAGTGTGGCTATAGCAATCGCAGTGCTCTGCCCTGTGCTATCGCGTCTCTTGAGCCAGCGGTTCTGCAGCCCCCTTCGCTTTTTCTTTGTCTCGGAGGCTACGTGATAAAAACAACCTCCTCAAGGTTACACAGCTAACTGGTCACAGAGTCAGAGACATAAATTAGTTTTTTGCAATTGCCGGCCACGATGGGTCCTGGCCTTTTAGCTGTTCTCCAGCTTCCTCTCAAATTTCACTAAGTCTCCCTTCAGTGAACCTACAGGTTTGCAACTACTGGAAAAGGCAGGCAAGAGCAAGCCAGAAAAAAGCAAAAGGCAAAACAGAGGGTGCCCTTAGCATGCCTCCTGCCCATTGATGTAACTGTGTTAACACAGCAATGCAAAAATTTAACGGCCTCAAGTTCTCCTGCAGAGTAGCTCTAACAGCTCCTGGAGGTAGGGAAAAGCCTATAGGGAAAGGCCAGCAGCAGTCAGCTGATAATACAGCAGAGGAACAGCAAAACACAAGTGTTCATCGACTGTGAAGGTAGGCATCAGCAAGCATTGCCCTCATCACTTGCAAATACCCCATGCCTCTGTTAGATCTCAAAGCATGAGCAGTTTGTATAAAGGAGATTCCATCTTCTTCTAAAGGATGGAGAAAAGCAATCCCACCCACTTTTCAAAGGAAAATTGAAAGCAGTTTTATCTAAATACAAATATTTTACCAGTGATCCAAGTTACACCTCTCCCCATAAACTCTCCATATGTACATTTTTATAGTGAACCAAGATTAATCTTTTATCGTTTATTTTGCAAGACAAATTAAGCACATTTTAATAACTAATACATACCAGCCATTCTTAACACCAGCGTGAAAATGTGAACACGTTCATATGTCTGCTGTTATTACAATCTGTGTATTCACCCTGCTACTGCAGTATCTTCCTAGATCCACATCTTCTCTTAACCCCCTGTAGCTGTGCAGAGTTGACTGAGATGATCTGTGAGGAGCCAAGTAAATGTGTTGTGTTACAAAAGCTNTTTTTTTTTGTCTGACACTAAAAGAGCACAGTGGCATTACAGCTAAAATATTATGTCATATATAATATATATATGCATTACCATATTTTCTGTGTGTCTGGGATATACAATGCAGATGCTTGTATTATGTGTGCAGTACTTTGTGTATATTAGCTGGTTTTCAACCCAACTGTACACCAAGAAATATGCCGTAGTAACATACGTCACCCTGCCTGTAATTCCAAAGCTCAGGGTCATGGCTCTGCCTCACTCACTCTGGCCTTTGGCAATTTAGCCCCAATTAGCTCACTAGGAGATTCTCAGCCAAGTTCAGAATGCTTGAAAAAACCACCCCATGACCCATGGGCATTCTAATTAATTTCAATAATACAGATTTTAAAATTATTCCCTTCCAGGTGCACATTTATCATCTTTGTAAGATTCCATTTAAAAACTTTGTCTTGGACACTCATTTCATAAACAATAAAAATAAATCTAGATTGAATCTCACAGACTGAAAAGAAATTTTCAGGTCAATGTCATGCTGTAGGAAATATAGCATCTGTTTTACAGATGGTTATAAACATACAAAGATATAGTTTATTACATATGAGATCTAATTATTAAAAAAAATAATAACAACTTATCTCTGAAACTTTCATCTGTGAAAAATATAATACTTGGTACCTTGCATGTATGCCTATTATTTATATTTCCTGTGTGAAGGGGAAAAAAATTGTCTTTTTATTTGGTTTACGGTTTTCTTTGACTTTAGTATGCACTGCTTAATATTCAAGGAGTTCTTCAGTCGTATACACTACATGTCATATCACTGTTGTGATATATGATGCAGCTTCAACACAGCTGACACTAGGAATTGAAGTGGCAACCTTTGTCATTCAGACAGCCCCTTCACGTGTCTCTACAGCTTGAACTAAGGAAACAAGCTTCTCGATGAGTAGACTCATAGTCAAGATTCATCAAGCACATGTCCAGCAAATTAGGTTAAGTACAAGGTTAGGGAATCTAAACTAGTAAGAGCTTGTGTGATATCACTCTCATACTTGTTCACTCACTGCCAAGCAACTAGCAATACCAATGAGAACTGATGAGAGACAATCCACTGCATCCCATGCAACTGAGCCTCCAGCTCCTTTGAGCTCCTGTCAAACTCTCTTCCCATCTGGTCCCCAAAATGACCTTTGGCAGTGTGGTAGGTCCTGGCAAGCAGCCAGAAAAGAAGGAAATTCTTCTACAAACACCCAGTGCTTTCTTGTCAATGAATCTAATCAAACTGAGAAACAGTAATGTGTCTTGAAGGAGCGAGTGCTATTTGCCAGACAGAAATGTACCCAAACTGTGGGAGGCCTGGGCCCAGGGATTTTGACAATGGGTGAAAAGCCCTTTAGCAGCATGGCCAAAGAAGGCATGCAACACATTGTGGCAGGTAGCTATGCAACTAAATACCTGTCCTGGTTTCAGCTACGGCATTTCTTCTCCGTAGCTGCTACAGTGCTGTGTTTTGGATTCAGAATGAGAACGGTGTTGATAACTCTCTGATTTTTTGGTGTTTTGTTAAGTCATGTTTATCCAAAGTCAAGGACTTTTTTTTCCCTTGTTTCATGCTCTGCCAGTGAGGAGGTGTGCAAAAAAACCCACAAACTGGGAGGGAGCTTAGCCAGGACAGGTGACTCGAACTGGCCAAAGGGATATTCCACACCACAGAACATGACACCACTCCATCCCAGTACATAAGCTGGGGGGAGTCACCCAGAAGTTCAGCCAATTTGGGTTCAGAAGGGGGTCAGGCATCTGTCAATGGACAGTGAGCAATTGCACTGTGCATCATATGGTTTTTAGCCTTCTTCTTCTTCTTCTTCTTCTTCTTCTTGCTATTTTTATTATCCCTTATTACTGTTCTTCATTTGATTTTTAATTTTTAAATTGTTCTTATCTCAACATACAAGTTTTACGTTGATTCTCCTTTCCATTCCACTGGGGTGGTGGGGAAGAGATGGGGGAATGTGAGGAGTGGCTGCCTGGTGTTTCCAGAGCAATATTTAAGATGAGTCTGCCCAGCTACTAACCTGAAAGCCTCTCTTTTTTTGTAATGAGACACAGAAGACACAGAAAGGATGGGTGCTTGGAATATTGCTATCAGTGAAATGCCCCTGGTTGTATCGAATCATAATGAAGGACAATTGAACCTTGGGGAGCCTGAAATATCCCCAAGAATAATACAGACTGAAAATGGACATGAGAAAGAGAAAAAAAAATAAAATACATGTGAAATCCACTGCACTAAAAACCAGCAAATATCACAAAGCTTTCTGGTGGGTTAAAGGTACCTTGTGTTTGTGTGGTGCTGCTGGCAGTACCTCATTACAAGCAGGAAAAAGAAACTTCTGGTCCTTGAGAAAATAGGTTACTGCCATTATCCTTGCACCCTC
>VZRQ01009967.1:2988-25532 GCA_013397975.1 Machaerirhynchus nigripectus
CCCCCTCCCCCGGCCGGCCCCGGCGCTCCCCCCGCCGTGATGCTTTCTCAGCCTCAGGGACGTGTGAGCTCTGGCTGAGGAGGAAAGTTTCGAATTTCTCCTCTGCAGCCAGGTGTTTCGGGGAAAGGGGGTTGCTGCCTGCCTGACGCTTCCTAAAACTGTGGGTGAGAGTGTGGATTTGCAGCCGCCGCGCAGAAGCGTTAATGGCTGTAATTACCGGGTCTTTCATTAGGACCAAAATGCTTAAATAATCTACACAGCCTATCTGCGCTCTAATTTACACAACAGAGATTGCACTCATTGCAGCAGTTTCTCTGAACACACATAAGCGTTAGTGAGTTTAAAATCGCACCCCCGTATGCTTTCATTGTTTTTTTGGTTGTTTGGTTTGTTTTGTTTTTTTTTGTCCCTCTTGCGAATCACATGAAATTTCATCCAAGCGGAGAGGCCCTAATTTGCTCGCCCAGCTGCCGCATAGCTCTGTTTGTAGTGTGACTGCCGTGAGACTTCTCGGAGCGAAATGTGCCTTCAGGGCTGCCACGAGTGACTGGCTCTGGTCTCGGCTGTGTTGGTGGGGCTCGGTTCAGTGAAGCTCTGATAGCCTACAACTGGTGATGGTAGGGACATCTTTACAGTCCTTAAAATGAAATAAGGACAGCACAGAGGGGAATCAAGCTTCCAAGTGAAGGTTTCGGTTTATTTTATAAGGCACATACGTAGCCTGAACAGAGGTCACTCTTTTATGGGGAAGAACTTTTTGGGTGATAGTACATATAATATCCTGAACGTTTCCTCAGCTACAATGCATGTTAGGCAAGAAGCTAGAGACGAATGCAGATTCATGTAAATACACATCCAAGTCTGAAACAGGGAAATTCTGACTAGTTTGGCAAAAATGCTTTCTTTTCAACTTATTAATATGCAAATATGGTACATAATGACATTTTTTTATACTTTGAAATGTCTGCTGCCTTTCTAAAATTGAAGTTTTACAAATATTTGCCGGTATTTGCATTCTGCTCAGAAATACTTAAAATATAGTAGAATAAAACTAATTGTATGAGCCACCCCCCCAGTCTTTCAGGTCACCAAAATAGTGTGATTGTACTATCTGCCAGTGCTTTTGTCTGTGTGGTTTTGCAGGTGATACAGACTTAAAGAACGTTTGACACGGTAGTTTCTGGGTGATACATTTCATTAACGCTCTCCTAGAGAGTACATCACAATTTCAGTTTAAGAACGGTCTATATAAAAGACAAAGTACTAAGTTCCTTACCTTTCATCTCCTAAGGCTTATTAAACACAGAGTAGATTATGCCCTTTTAGCAGACACTGGAATAAAAGTAGCAGTGGAATATATGCTAATCAGATACCACTTCTTTCTTGATGCTGCAATTCATCTAAACATATGGAATATAATCTGTTAAAGTGTAATTTAATTTCAGTGTCCAAGAATTATTTGCATTCTAAGTGAAGGAATGGTAAAGGAATACACATTACAAATTAATGTTTTGCTTGATAAAACCCCCCCAAATTATAATACAGAAATATATTTTGAATCACTTAACATTTTCCAAGGATTTGTTTTGATATAAAATATATAAGAAAATTTAGTAGAAGAAAATGGCTTACAAAGAAGTGCACCCTGAATTGCTCCATTACTTATGTTGTTTGCTGCAAACCAGTTTCCAGTCTTTATAGTTCTCTTGTGTTAAATATTTAGCCTGTTATGAAAGTTCACTTATCCAAGTAGTTTATAGCCAGTATCCTAATATCTTAGCTATTTATTTTTAAATATGTAGAAAGTATTTGCATACTTGTAAAGCATGCATATAAGCTGGAAACTGTCCAAGAAAACAGCAAAGGTATTGTTAAATAAGAGACTTTATGGGAGGAACTATCAGTCCCAAACCCTCCGTTACCACTTTCCTATGGATACTCGCCAGTTTGTTGCTGAGTGACATTTGTATAGTTTTGTTAAATTTGCATTGTAGTAGGGACATTAAGACTTACTTGCATAAATAATGTGTACACTTTTCATATCTCATTGACAGTGCAGTATTTCTCAGTTTAGCAGGCAAAACACCTGAGGATTTTTAACACCCAAGCCTCATGGAGCTCTTATTCAGCACAATTGTTTAGAGAGAAATGTGAAGCAGATGCAGATAAAGTGTTCTGATAGGGTGTATATCAGATTATTTCATAGTTCTGCTGTACATGTGAAATGTCGCATAATGGTGTGACTGTGGTAGGGAGACTACGTGAATTCTCTAAGACTGCCTTTATTTACTCATTGTCAGTTCCCTTTGTTCTAAGGAGACATTAGACAGTGTATAAGGTTTTAGAACAAATAAGTGGACACAGCAGAACGTATCTGCTCTAGGTTACTGGAGATGAGAGTGATGCTAATTTCCCATTAGTGTAATTAGAATTGGTAACCAATACTTTCCTAGATCTACAATACAGCAGTCAGGAAATAAAGTCTCTACTTACATGACCGACTGGTGTACCCCAGGGAACACAAGTTGTTTTCATTCCAATTACTTGATACTTCCTTCTTAAGGTGATGAATTGAATTCTTATATAAGTTTCAAAATATATTGTGTTTGATGCAGTACTGTGTAAGAGAACTTAATTGGAGAAAACTGTGAATAATTTGCAACTCTCCTCCTTCTGACATCATGGCTTTTATATAAAGTTTAAAACAAAATTCTGTATTCAGTAGACTTCTGACATTTCACAGTCACTCTTTTTTTAGGAGATCTTTAACAAGTTTAACTCTTATTCTTGTCTTATTTATCATGGTATTACTCTGAAATATTCTTTTAGCCTCTCACTTATCAATTCTCTCCTTTTTGGTGAAGCACTACAAATGTTTAAAACCCTTAGTATTCCACGGGTGTTAATCACTTGCCAAAAGGTAAAGCTATACAGAATGTTTTACTGAATAGGGATGAGTTTAAGCAAGGCTTTTTCTGCATCACGGATTTAAAATTTGAACCCTCCAGGTGCTGCACATTTCCTGTGAGGAGCCTGGATATTACTAACTTCCAGCAAAGACAGCCAAAGATAATGAAAGCTCAGTGCCTAAGGGGAATCACTTAGAAGTTTGGAGAGTTACATACTTAAGCATAAAACTCATAATGAATTTTAATTGTAAATAATTGTTTATTTTATAATTTAGTTACAGATATATTTTTATAATATATGCTTCTCCACCTCTTTGTCTCACCGTGCAAAATATTGGCATATAAGCAGTTTTATTTCACTGACACTTCTAATCACGGATCAGCACGTTACCAACCACTCTTTGAAGAGCAGGCCTTTTAAACACTCTTTATATGTTTATATTTCTTGGCCATCATCTTATCTTGGTTTCTTATTTACTTGCTCTATTAATCAATGATTAATGGCTCTTTAAAACACTTCAGTTATGATGCTGAGGGTTTTTTTGCTTATTTTTAAAGAGATATTGGTCACTATCAGTAGAACTAGCAGAACTAGTTCAGGAATTTCTGAACAAAATTATTTCTGTACTTCAGGTGTTGGCTTCTTAGCCAATTCTATAATTCTTTATGAAAAATCCCAATGCCTTTTCTCATTGAAAATGTACTGTTTCATGAAGAAAAATGTTTATCAAACTAGTGTGCTGACACTCTAATCAAAATTATATGCATTTCATGTAAAGTCTTATTTCACTGAAAGTGAAATACGCAGAAATTAACTTCTGAAAAAAACCTTTGTTTGGTAGCCAGTTAAATTATTTCATAACATTTCAAACATTAATCAGTCTGCTGCAATATTGCAGAAGAATTTTGACTAGTTGGTTGTCATGTTTGTGAATTGTATCTACAGACTAAATGGGGTCAATTTCCTCATAAACATGCACATATACCCAGCAGCCTTACTAGGACCCCAAATTCATCCATTAAGGGGGCAATCAGTTTAACCATGCTGGAGAGCATCATCTTTCCTCTTGTTTATGTACAGACACACACATATATAGAGAGGCTTATCTCAAAGGCAATTTTTTATACTCCCAAACACCTCTAAAGAATATAGTTTTTCACAACTTTAAGGTAAGCAAATATCCTACAGTATAATAATCATAAAAATAACAATGTTATGGTGGTACTAACTGACAAGTCAAAAAAAAGGGGAAAATTATTCTTAAGTATAAACATTTACATTGGTGGCTTCTTTCATACATTTAACTTTCACACTGTTATTGAAAAGTGTACAGAAGTATTTTCAATTTTCTGTTCTCATTTTGCTTTATGTTAAATATTTTACAATTAGTTTTTAAAAGTGACCCACATTTGACCTTCAGTAGCAAATTATTATGAGAGAGGGGCTAATTAAACATGAAAAGGATGTATAGTTGCTGCTTTAATTATCTTTATTTAACACAAAGTGTTCCACTGATAAGTGCAGCTTTTATTTTTTTCTTCTCCAGTAAAATCATCTTGTACAGTGAGCAAATGACTAAGTTACCACTGAATCATTCTGCACTCCCAGGAGATGTACAAAGCCAAAAGGGACAGGATCTGAGTAAAGGAGGATACATGCTCTGAATAAGTAAAGAACAGTACTATTATAGGCAAGGGGTAGCAAGAAACATCTTTAAAAGGATGGAATCTGATTTATCAACTCAGACAGCTCTCTGGCATTGCACATAGTGAACTTGGGTTATAACCATGGTTAGCAGTTTGACTATTGCTGTCAGTCTTTTTGTTTCTGAATGTGTTTCTTCCTCTTCCTCTTTCTCTCTACCTCTTTTTATTTTTTTTTTTTTAGTTTGTGTTTAGTTGTCTGGTTTTCTAGTATTTGGGATAGTTGCTAGTTTGACCATGAGTACAGCTTTGCTTCAGAGAAATACCTGCCACTTCAGACTCATTTTCCTTTAAGTATTTTCTTTCTAAAGTTTTGGAAGGTTTGTTTACTTAGTAATAGGATGGGCTACTTTGAGATACTAAACTAATCAATTTGGTTTTGCATTAAAATATAAAAGAAAATCAACAAACTTCAGAAGTAGTTAGCATTATAAGTCAACTAAATCCTTGAAAAGCACTGTGAACTCTTCACTACAATTGCAAAACATCTTAGTACTTAATTAATAATCTTAACAAGATTAACATAACTTTGACTATATATATAGGAAATACTGATAGAAGCATATGAGCAATTCAGCACAGTATTTAGCAGGCAGATTTTCTAAGCAAGTCTGCTTCCAACAGATACTTAGAAACTGTTAAAGCCGCAAAATATTTTCTTTTTTCAGTATTCGGCTATATTACATGTAATATGTTTCATGTAATTTATGTTCTACATTTCTGCCTTTTTATGTGTTTTCTTTCTCAGCATTTGCTGAGAAGATGCTATTTTTGTATTTTTCTTCCTTGATTTTTCTTTCCTGGAAGAGAAGATTTGTTCTCTGGAAGATCAGATTTTGGACTTTTCTAGCATGCACTATATATTCATTTTCATCAATAATTGGAATTACAAAAATAGACCAACAGTCTCAAGGATCAAAAACCTCTTTTTATTTACTGTTATTTTTTGTATGTAAATTTGCATTACTTTAATTTTTAATTAAGTTTGTAAAAGAAAATTCTGACATTCATAAAGGTGTATTTCAAGCTGTTAAGATCTAGTTATCAGGGTTCTTAGGAAAAATTAAGGTGCAAATGAGACCATATGCCAGTCAATAGTAAGAGTTTTATTTGATGGTAGATATGAGAGAGAAAGAAAGAAAGAAACAAGTAGAAAATAAGTGAGGGGACAGAAAGAGAGTTACAGGGACAGAATAAGGAAAATATCACCCCTCCATGGATCCCAACGATGTTCTGTTGATCCTCTCCAGCTGGTCTTGGTGGTGAAGGTCCCCCTGAAAGCACAGAATCCCATGGGTTTATATACCCTCGAGCCAGGTGGCAATGTCCGGGCATGTCCCCCTGGGGAGGGGGGCAGTCTCTTACAGCAGACCCTGGGTCTGTTTCATCACGTGCAGCCCTGTGGGGCACGGCCTCTCACGTGAATGTCCCGTGGATGTGCCCTGTGGGGTTGGGGTTCCACAGCTGGGCCAGTTTGAGTAAAAGGGAGGATGGGTGTTCACTGCCCCTGAGCAGAGGTTTCATCTGAAACCTCCTCCCCCCTGCCTGGTTTCAGGGGGGAGTCTGTGTAAAGCTGGCTTCTGTGGGCTGTGGTCTCCCCACCCCAAACTCAGCCAGGGATGAATTTTAGCACAGCTGTTGGGTTTGGCTCATATTCTTTTCTTTGTTTACTTGTTTGTTTCTCCTGGGGCCGGAGGCTGATGGAAGAATGGTTTTTCCCTTTATCTAATCTCAGTAGCTTGACTTACAGTCCAAAGTTCTTCAAGGAAGTTTCTGTGGTTGTAGCTTCTTTAAAACTTTATATCAATGTTTGAGGCATGAACTATTTTCAGTCCCTTACACAAGCTAGGACTCACTTACTGTCTTCCATACACTTCAGGAAACAGACTTCCCAAGGTCACTTTTATTTTGTTATTGTGGATGACAAAATATCACACTAATGCTGGAGTAACTAAGATTAGTAGAACATCTAAAACGAGTGACAAGAATAAGAATAGAAAAAGACCAGAATAATCCATAGGAGATTTTAAACTTTTTAATTTCTTTTTTTTAATGCAATTTCTTCTATAAATATTTAACTGAGAGCAGGTCATGAACTTATGTCAAAATCTCAAAATATGATTATACTGTAGTACCAGTTAGTCAAGTTCCTGAATTATGTCAGTAACACACACTGAAGTTGTCCAGCTCTGTGGAGATGTGCTTAGCATGAGTCATTTGCTCACTCTTATGTGGCCATTTTCACTGATAAAATGTCTAAAATTAAAATTAAGAACAACTTTTCAAGGTATTAAAAAAACCAAGGGATTAGCTGTATATATAGCGCATACAAGCAGTGTGGAGGAACCACTTATTATTATTTTTTGTGAAAGGAGAATATAGAAAAACTTTAGAGTAAATTTTGGGGTTGAGAAGTTTGAAGAGGAACAATGTTCTAGGACCATTTAAAGCTGTAATGTAGGTAAAAGTGATGTGATTTTTTATTGCTTTTACCAATCAAAAAATTTCCTCTCATTTAGGCAAGCAGCTGTTTTGCAATCATTATTTTGTAAAATGGTGCAGCATAGCCCCAGAAGTTCAGTTTTACTCAGAGTGGACTGCAAGCAGCACAGTTATTAGAAGAATGAAAAAAAAAGCATTATCTTTGTCTTTCAAAACTTAATTTACCTTATTAACTCTTGGCAAGAGTAAGTATAAGTTTTAAAGGAAAACATTTTTCTGTCGGATGAGATTTTGCTACAGATTTAATGTTCTAATGTCTGAGTTTGTAATTGAATGAAAGGAATGTGTGCTTACAAGTAGCATTCTTGCAGTATTAGGAAGCAATAAAGTTAGTATTTATCAAAGTTTTGATATAAGTTCTTTTATTATCTACAGATAATTATGCATTATGTAAAGTTAATTTTTTAAGGCTAGGTACAGAAGGTAGGTCCTAGCTATGCTAAAAATCGCTCATAGATAGAACCAGAATACAGAAATACCGATTCCATCTGCCAGAAATTCAGAGACAATGTATCTTGCAGTCATGTCTGAACAAATTCCTTTATGGTACCACCTTGTAAGTAAAAAAATATTTGCCATCTGACAGCATAAAAATTCCTGAATTACATGGTCACATGATGATTATGAAGAATCTGCCATAAACTCCATGAAAATTAAATTCTTGTCTGGGGTTGTGGCCAGGAAATATATTCTGTGTTATGTGAAAAATGTATTGTCTGTTGTAGCACTTCTCAAAGAGAAATGGGAGGGGCTGCTTAATTTATTCTGTCTATCCACGTATAAATGTCAAGGTCTTTTCAGCCCTGGAGCAGTGTAAAATATGAGAAGTAGCCCCTACTTCCTTTGGATACCAAATCTTGGGAGGCAGAGTTACTTTAACACAATCTAAGAGACTTATCCTTGGGTAAAAAAAGACCCTTCATCAGGAAAATGCTTTTACAGGGATACAGTTTGGGGTAAAAGTATGTTTCTGAGTTCAGTGTTGTTCTGGAAAATGAACTAAAGGAAGTTATGGAGACTGTCATGGCATTCTGGTTATGATTCAACGGTTTAAGTGTGCTCATCCTAATGTCAGTTTAGATACCTGAAAGTTCCTGCACTATCTGCACAGAGCTGCACACACAGGGTGTATGATGCAAGACCTGGGTGTCTCCTGTGACACTCTTCTGTAGCTGCAGCTCAAGACCAAACAAAAAAGCAATCACTGAATCCTTTGGTTTACTTAAAGGAACAATAATTAAAATAAAATTAAGCACTCTGTGCATGTAGTGCACTTTGGCAGGGTTGAAATTATTTTTCCTGTGAGAACTTCAGCACAATTTTCAAATGTGTGTGTCATACACATGCCAATTAATAGAACAGAATCTGCATGTGCAGATACCTGATCACATATAAGCAATTAGCTTAACTGAATTTCCATTCATCGTCAGACCTCTCAGGTTGATGTTTATCTCAGGTGAAACTACAGGTGATTCCACAAAAGTCAATCAAATTTAACTATTAACTGCTGTAAATTGTATGAGGTGTTGTAATATTCAGAAAATGCTTCACATTAAAATAAAATATATATAGAGAGCACCAATTTATCAGTTTGGATGTTAATCCCCTGCATTTAAGTTATCAGGATGCATATAATTTGTAAAATAGGTAGGTTTTCATCATATGTTACATCCAAATGTAAAATTATCATTGTTGCAGGGCCTGGAAATAATGTGGCTTTAATGACATTTCAAAAAAAGTAAGATTTTAGTATTGAACACATTCTTACTCAAAGTAATGGTACAGCAAGAATACATACGGCAAGCTACCTTTGTTAGTCCCCAGACAGGTCATGGTGTTTGTTCATGGAGCTGTGTGTTACCCATTCTAGGCATATTTACTAGAAAGTCTTGGCATGAAAATTCCTATCAACTTTATAACGCAAAACTTTGCTTCAGATGAAACTGGCCATTTGCTTAGGAAAATCTGCTTAGTTTATTGCAAAGCCTATTTAAAACACTATATTTAATGAGAAAATACTTCTGTAATTTGCAGCCTTTCTAAAGGTGAAAGACAAGAATGGAAATACCGATGATAAAAAGGCAAGCTAAAGCATTAGTTCACCTGGCCCCAACATTTTCACAGTGATATTTTAAGCCCCTATACACCTTTGCTATTCACAACTTCTACGGTTTTGCTGATTTTAACATACATCTGATCTCATCATGTCATACCTGCTCTAAGTGAAGTTACATTGTCATAAAATCTGAGTAATGAAATAGTGAATTAGTTCCATATTTCCATCCCTGTATTCCAAATTGGTTATAATGTCATAACGTGTGGCTTGCGTGATAGTGAGAGAGGATATCCATCATTCTGCTGGATTAGAAAAGTGCTATTTTCAGTGATCATGTAATTATAGTCCAGTTGCAGTACAAGTTTACAGAAGGACAGTAATCGATTTACTTGAGAGAGAAATATTTGTTGAATTTTCAAGTAATGTTGTGGGTTCTTATATGGAAGGAATAATTGCACTGGAAACTAGAAATCTCTACTTAACAGGGCACTACATGCTCAGCCTCTGAACCTCAGCCCAGGTCTTGGGTAAGATCTGTCACACTTTAGTGAATTTAGGAAATTCACTCAGAAGGCTCCTCTGACTATATACGGAATGTTTGACTTTTCTTCCTGCAACTTAAGGGCCTGAATTTTACTCGTATTCAGAAAAAAATTATTATTTTATTTTAATGAAATTTTTCTGAATACGAGTAAAATTCAGCTATTTCTAGAGCAGGTGTTAATTCTGATGAATAAAAGTGACAGCAATGGGAGTGAAACAGAGCAGTACCTGTTTTCATAGAGTCTTTAAATTATGAGTGTTTCTCCGAGGAATTGCAACACAAAGTCTGGGTGATGTACTTTGCTCAATTGGTTGCTATATGAGTATGAAACAGAATAGTGCGACATATATGAACTGTCTAGCTGCAGTGCAGATGTGAGTAGTACTTTAAAAATGACAGAGAATTACCACTGAGGCGCAGTAGGTGTTTCACCAGTATGTGGGTTTGTGTAATGGGTGGGTTCATGCATGAGCTTCAGACCTGGCACTGGCAGATCCTTGAGCTGACATGAAATCACTAGGGCTTGGTGCACCACACTAATTCATTCTCTTTAAATTCTCCAGGTTCATAGGTAGAAATTATACGTATGTTACTAAAATAATTTCTACTTCTTGTGTTCTTCTGTGTTTTTATACAAGAATTAAAAAAATTACACAAGACAGCTTTAGTTTAGAAGTAAAGGAAACTTATGGAAGTGTTTGCAAAATGGCTCTGCGTTTGCCATCCTGTGTTTTGCAGAGACCACTGGATGCTTGTATAATTTATCCTTTTTTGTGCAACTGGTTCTTTAAATAGTTATTTATACAACACTGCTCATATTCTGGATCTTTTTGTTTGTTCTTTAGTGCGGATGAAAAGATAAGCAACAGTGTGAAATTCCTCTGTTCACCAAATATTAAAAAGATTTTGTTTTCATTATATTGCAAAATGTTTTATCACTTATGGTCTCATATTCAAGGAGTCTGGGTGATGTTTTATTCAACTGGCCCTTCAGAAGCTGCTGAATGAATTGAAAATTTATCTTGGACTTTCTAATACTGCACATTAGTGCACCTTTCTAGGAACCTTGAATACTAAATTTATGTATTTTTTTGATACTAGTTCTTAATTAAATATATGAAGGGACCGAACTCTTCAAATTATACTATAAACTTCCTGGAGAATTAATGTCACAGAAATATGTAAGGGCTGGCTAAAGCATCTCTCTACCAAATGTTTCTAAAAAGCTTTATATATTTATAAGTCTTCATGATCTACTATTGATGCAAATTACTAAGGATAAAAGAAAATCCATCTGTTATCAAAGAAAAAAATAAATTAAATAAGTCCCAGGATTTGAAAGACTTAGCATTAAGGACTAAGTATTCATACTTTGTGATGGGTTTATAGTAATTGACAGTAGAAAAGACTTCCTTTTAGCATTTACAATGTGGGTTATTTTTTTTTAAACTAAAGAAAATTTTTGCCATAAAAGCTTCTCATGTAACATATCCTGTCTCATTTCATAATTTCCTATCCTTCACTGAAATGTCTCAATTAAAATATGACCTACTCCATTTCATGTTGTGTTGTGCATTACTAGTTTTGTTATTATTACCCTTACATTGAATCAAATTTTCAGCAGCTAAATAAATAGCATTTCATCAAGAGCTGTTGGTTTTCAATCAGCTAGGAAACAGATTACTGGCCTGAGAACAGATCTAAGGCTAGTGTCTCCAATCTGCAACTAATTGTGCACCGATAATAGCACTGCCCCCAGGCAAATATTACTTGCTGTCCTGATCTATGATAGATTTCCCTGTATGTTAATATTACATCAGTTGGAGCCATTTTGTTGCAGTTACTATATTTAACCTTTCCTTTTTAATTGGAAATATATATTGTTTGGACATACTACCCTCATGTTAAATTTCTGAAAATAAATGCATGAAACATAAATCTCAAGGAAAACGTGATAGCCATGCTTTTCCCTTTAGCTTCTCCTCTTTAAAAAGTTGTTTCTTTAGAAAAAGTACTGCTGATACTTAAAGAAGTATGTACTTCATATACTATGGCTTATATCGGGAGTGAGGAACATGTCCTACAAACTGCAGTAGGAAGTAGTTCTTGGCTCTCTCTTGGTGTGTGTGGACTTGCTGTTGGGTGTGCGGGTGCCAGAGTTCTCTCTGGATCAGTTGCAGACCACATACTAACTGTATATAGCATATGTGCAGATTACATTGTTAACACGTTATAAATATTCACATTTTTCCAGTGTGAAGTTGATGAGGGTGATTAAATACAAAGCAGCCCCGGTACTGTACCAAGATTCTGTCATTTCAGGTGCTTCACACATACAAAACACACTCTAAAAGTTGCTTTTAAACAAGGCATACATAGAGGGTAGAATAGCAGATACTGTCTGGAGTCAGCACATTATAGTGTTCTGGAAGAAAACTGTCTTCTGGGCTGTGTACATTGTTCTTGTGAAATGATTCCAACAGTTTCAAATCTTTTTTTTTCAGCTTTCTAGTTATTCAAACAGCTCTTCACTTTTTTCACTAAAGCAAGTGGGAATTGTTCACTGTCACAAATAATAAATAACAAGAGCACCCGATCTGCAGAGCATGGAAGTGATAAAAACACATGCTTATGAGTGCCTGAGATTTCACAGCTATTAATTTTGAACTTTTTGATTGCAATTCTGTTTTACAAGAGTGGATGCTGTTAGGGCAGCAGTACACAGTGACAGTGAAGGATTATGACAGCATGCATTTATCACTATGAGCTTGATAAATTCAGTGTAAGAGATGGTCAGAAAATGTCCCTAAACCTGAAGTCATAAAATGCGTCTTGCCTTTACTGAAAGTTAAAATAGTAAACATTTTTCTATTACTGCTAATGATATTTTTTAATTAGTAATTTAATACTAATATAAGTATGCTTGAGAAGGTTTGTTTGTGCATAATGAAATGTATAGCTCTTACCAACATTAGTGAATTTCTTAACATGTACACTGAGGGAATCTAGGAGTTTATGTGCAGAATTTACACAATTGAATATTACATTAATATTGAATATACACTATTGAATATACAACATGTAATCATATACAGAAAGGTCCTTTACAGAAGGTCAGCAAATACTATAGCAAGTTTGGCATTAATAAAAGTCAGAAGGACTCTTCAAACTATCAAGAATGCTTTAGAACATTTTGTAAATGTGCCTAGCACTTGAAGTCTAAATTTCAAGTTTGCCTAAAAGTATACTTCCCAACTACTTCTATGTAAATCAAAATGTGGTAGATCATGTCTTCCATTTTGAGATTGCTGCATTCACAGTTTGTAGAAGTGTTTTAAATCAGTAACCACATTTTTGGTTTATGGGTAGAAACAGGAACTTCAGTAATAGTTAGACATTATTATGTATACTGTAAGAAATTAGAACACAAAGAATCCGAATACTTAATCTATAGTATTTATGCTCAAGTTTCAAAATGATAACAGAGAAAATAAATCTCAAGTTATACTGTACAAAGTCCTGAATAAGGGAAGCAATTGAGTAAGAACATGTCTAGAAATGTTAGCACTTCATTTTTTAAATCTTTATCATTCTAGGGAATTAATCTTCAGCCTTTCTGAAATCCTCACTGAGCTGGTACTTTTTTTCACATTTTCAGTACATCATCATAGCCATGCTAATCTGGAGCAAGGGCATGTCTCAGAGTCCTTGAACCTCTGAAGAAAACATTTTGCTGTCTTTCCTATTTTTAACATAATCAAGATTCATTTCAAACTTTTGTAAAACCTATAGAGAGGACAGTTTGATTATTTACAAGTCAGGTGTTATAGGATACGATCAACAGTTTATAGTTCATCACAAGATTAATAAGTAAGAATTCCAAATCCAGGAGGCATATGTTCTCACTGAATTCTGGCTCAGTAATTAGACAATCTGGCTACTGAGTGAGGTATGTTTGTGGTAGGTTGTCCATCCCATGTTTAAGGCATTGTAAGCCTGTAATCTGGAGGAGGAAAAGGAAAGATCTAATGAGAAAAGGAAATCCAGATTTTTTTCCCTGTAGTGTAAATCTGTAGGTATTTGTTTTGTCTCCTACAGGAAAGGCCTAGCATTTGAGCAAGACTTTTCTCATAGAAAAGGAGAACAACTGGAGTTCTGTCATTTTTGTTTTTCTTTCTTTAACTCCAGAATCTTCTTTGTAACTAAGAAAATCTAGTTTATAAGAATTCAACACTCTAGATTCTGGCAAAGTTTTTCATTAATTAATATTTGTGTATAACTATGTCAAGTAAAACTGATGCTCTCTACCTTCCTCATCGTCTTCATCAAAAGCAGTGCACTTTTATGACACTGGGGCAGATAGATAGGAAAGTTTCATCTTTCTGTATTTTTAAGACTGCCTACTTATTTTTTCCATGCTTATATTTGGAATGTTTTTGAAGGGACTTTACAGGAAACATAGACTAGATAACTAGTACAAAGACATAAAGGAATAAAACAAAGAGAACCTGTGATGGAAAAATTGCTCTCAAAATCTTTTTTCCCAGTTTTTATTTTGTTTAAACATGAAGATTCTGATTAAGAAAATTAACCTAGTGAACCTTAAATATTTACTTATATGTTGGCTTTATGGAGAGCTGTTATGAGAGCCAAATAAAATCAATCCGTAAAATTGTTTGGTATTTTGGATCAAGAACTTTTATTGAGGAGGCAGTAGAATACATATACTGACATATATGAGAATTTCCCTCACATACAGCATACCATGGACTCCTATACTATCTGTCCTCTAATCCCAGCTTTGTGGTCTTCATTTATAGTCTTACCTTCCCAGTAGAAGTCTAAAGATTTTTGGATTTTCATTTCAGTCTCTATTCTTCTTACCAAACCAGTTTGTTTTTCTAATACTGTAAAATTCAGATAACCCAATAGGAGGTCAAATGTTATGAAAATGTGGAGACTGATTATTATTCCAATTTTTTTCTTTCTGCTGGATTGCAGAGAGTATTGTAGATCTATAAGTATGTTACTATTACTTTCTTGAGGGTTTTGTGTTTGTTTGGGGATTTTTATTTTTAGCAATTAACTTAAACTCTAAAACCTTAACGATTTGAAGATCTGAGTATATATGGTGAAAGGTAAGACAGTGAAGACAATAAAGATCTTTATTTACTTATTTCTCCTGTCCCATGGAATAATAGCATGTCTATATGACTTCTTGGATACTGTTTTCCCAAAGAGGGGGTTTCTTTTTGTTATAGTAATAACAAAACCAAAGGAACAACAATAAAAAATATCAAAATTAAAAAAAAGTCCAAACACCAAAAAAAACCACCAAAACAAAAACCACCCCCCCCCACCAAATCAACCTAAACCTGCAAAAATGTTTCCCAATTCAGGCTGATTTATGTTTCCATGAATCAATACCCCAAGCCAAATTCACAGTCAGTCTGGCAAACACCTATGGCTGACCTGTGCTGTAGAAAATAAACAGAGACCATGTCAGTTTTATGACTAATCCCCTGTCTTTCATGAAACCTTTTCTTTCCAAAAGAGGCTTAAGTATTTTGAGCACAAATGAAATAGTGCCCATGTTCTCTACTTTTCCATAATTCAAGAGCTAGGAAGCCTGATTTGTGAGAAGCTTATTCTGTGACTTTGTGTGTAATTGACAGTGAAGGGGGAAAATGAGGCAATGTTACGCCTTTGCCAGCTCTTTTTAAAGGAAGGAATATACTTACTCATTAATGATCCAAGCTATGAATAGATTCATGGTTTATAGCACAGCCTTAGAGTGGGTTAAGAGAATTTAAGGGTTTATCACACAGTCTTAAAAGAGGCTAAGAGAATTTAAAAGAAAGCTATTCAGACTGGAAAATTCTGGGTAAACATTTACCTATCTTCATGGCAGTTCATTATTAAATTATGTGTTGGCATTTTACAGGCACAGAAAGAAAAGAGAAGTACAGACAAAGTAATAGAAACACTCTGATGACCTACTATTAGATTTTAAGCTGAATAAATATTTAGCATTGAAAGTATGGAGCAGAGGTAATAAAAATCATTGCAAACTACTATCCACAGTGCATAGTATCCAGTAATACAATTTAGTTCATTACATTAATACATGATGTAGTAATGTATGATGCAGTATTATTACACTCTTTCTATGCCCTGGGCTTAAATTTGTTCAAAGTCTTAGAGTAGTTCTGAATAGTAGATGTTTCATGATGACTGGCAGATAAATGCATTAGTATAATTAATAATGTTAATTATGTAAAATAATGAGAACATATCAAGGTGTGGGGTTTAAAATTTGTTTTAAATTTTATTTCAATCAAATATTCTCATTTGTATTTAAGGGGAGCAGAGAAAGAATCCATGTGAGAAATACAGAACCTTGTTAACAGCATGCTGTCATAGGTGTCCTTTAGCATATGTACACGTCTGTCTTATTCTAGACACACCCTTAATATCACCCTTTTGGTTTCTTGTCCATAGCAAGTAGATAATAGCATTTTTTTGCCCCATGATCATGTTACAAGTTTGGGCAGAGGTCAGTTATGGAATCATTGTTCTTGCTACATGCAGAATTTTGTCCATACTCTGGATTTTAGTCTATGAGTCAGAGTCCAAAATGCTGCGAGAGTCAGGTTCTCTGATCTTGTTGTGCTGTTATACATCCTAAGGGAAATGCAAACAAGCACAAATTGTTGGGTTACTGTATTCAGCTTTTAGAAATGTTGGGAAAATTTTTGTAGGACAGTTTGAAATTACTCTGATGAGATGATGTATCTTATGTATGTTTATAGAGATGGCTTGCAATGCACTAAAGTATGAAGTGTAATGGATTTCAGCATCTTAAGAGTTTAAATTTGGTTCTCTTGTGAATATAGTATCTGTAACTAAATTTCTTATACATTTTACTTTATTTTAGTACATCAGAATTAAATTCCTATTTATTGATGTTGATAGGATACTAGATCTCTATATTCCTTATATGTTCAATTTGTGTTTAGTTATTAAAATATATTAGATATTTTATCCTACTATTAGAATATACTGGCCTTATTTAGCACTATTGAAATAAGCTTGACTTCATATGTATTGACTGTACAGGGATAAGGTTTTCAAAATTTCCCTGTATTATTCTAACTTTGCTCCCTTGAAAGATTTAATTAACTGGGATAGAATTATGCTTAACTCATTCCTATGAACATATTGCAAACATCAGCACTACTGTTGCATCCCTATATGTATATCATATTGGGTTCTCCTGGCAAGAATGAGGTATAAATGCCAGTTTTAATGAAGAATGATATTTTTAAAAGTTTTTTACTTAAAGATGTACTTTGGCCCTTAGGCCAATTTATCTCACCTCAGCTTGCTTGTCATCTAGCACAAGTTACTTGTGTAGGGACAATTCACATGAAGAGGGAAAGGTGCTTTAAGGAGTCAAGCTATTCCCTCTACTTTAGCTATGTCCTGTCTCCTGGACCTCTCTCTCCATTGGTCATAGCAGAAGAGTCGTTTAGGTGGCTTCTAGGTCACTGAATCGGGATGAGATTCCAACTGGTTTTTCAAAAGCAGGTATAAGTTTTGATTTTTTTTGGTGTTATATTTCATCTGTACAAATGGTGACACAGACATATAACAAAAATATTTTAAGGTATTTTTGCATCTTTTGACTGTTGGAGCGTAGACAAATGCGTTTGGTAGTGGAAGTGGATGATAGGAACACAGGGACTAGGACTGCTAAAGGAGTGTAGCTATGCATCCTTCTGCCCTCTCACCTGTTGCCTGTATGTACTTTTTGGAAATGTGGAAAATGACTGGGGGAGCTAGGAAAGCAAGCAAAATGCAGCTGCCTTATAGATATTCTCTCCAGATACCAGTCATATCATTATTTCTCAAAATTAGCTCTTTACCTTGGTTAAGTAAAAAGTATGAATGATGTAAGTGCAAGCACTTATGTTATGGTGATACAAGAGATTGTGAGATATCGTCATCAGGATTTATGCATGCTTTACTTTCACCTCACATTTGCAGAGAATTTTGATGCTTTGCTTTGTCCTCTTGCCCTAGGCGATTTTTATAGTCAGTAAACATCAGAGTTAATTAAAAAAAAACCCCACCAACTTGTAGTATTTATTACATGTCATAAATAACATTGATGGATTTTGTTCTCCATGTATCTAAGCCTAGAAAATGAGGAATATGCAAACTGATATACTAGAAAGTATTTATAGCCTTCCTAATAACTAAGATAACATGCAGAAGCCACAATGTCTTAAACTGTTTTATGTTTTGTCCTCTATTTGGCTTTTATCTAGCAAATACAGCTTGAACTGTAATAGTCAAGAGAAAATAGCAGGTAGATAAATTTTATGTCATGATATAGACATAAAAGTTGTGTACAAGTGTGCCAAAGACAGGGATTTTATTTTTTTGGGATTGTAGAAACATCAGATTTTAATAATACATTGTTTTTCCTTCATCATAGTGTTGGTGCTGAAGATTATGAAAGAGGTTTGGTAAATTTTCCTCTAAGCGGAGCCTTTTCAGGAAGAAAAAGGGAAACTAGAATGAGATAGAAATGTTAGCAATGGTCATATCCAGAAACTTAATAATAACAACAACCACAAACTCAAAGAAATTGGAAAGGTAATTTAAGGAAGTTCAAAGAAATAATATTCCCGTTTGTAAGACTGACCCTATTTGTTTGCAAAATAATTTGTGAGAGCTGTCAGAAAAAATCATAGTATCCTGGCTTTGTGATAACACAGTATAGTGTTTTGTTATAATATCTTTGGTGTTATTTATATGGTGGCTTTATAAAAACTGTTTCTGCCACCAATCTTTCTTTACTTTTAAAATACACAATATACTTGTAGAAATACAAAATAAAGTAAAAATAGTAGTGCAGTTAATCCTGAAAACAGAAGAACTTTAATGTTCTGCGTGTCGGATATATATATTTCCAGAATCTGTGTTTGTATATTCAGAGTTATGTCCTGTGTTCTCTTTGCTGAGAAACAGCTGATGGTTTAAGGTAAAAAAAGTCATGAGGTAGATGAAGGAGGTTCAAGTGAGAAATGAAAAGTATGCATTTTTTTTCTCTAGGAGGGAAAAACCACAGATGAACCTGGAAATATTTGCACACAGGAATATAATGGCTGAACAGGGAGAGAGGTGCGGCAGGAATTTTAGCTGGAATGGTTCAGAGGGATCCACCCAACTAGCATGGATTCCTATGTCCTTGCTAAGTGCCTGCCTAGCTGCAGACAAGAGCTATACGGGACGTCAATGAATATGTCTTTGTGGAGAATAAGATGTAGTGACAGAGAGGTCCTCACAGACTCTTGCAGTGTCTAAGAAGCAGCAACTCAGTACCATGAGTTCTTACAACAGATCCTGCAACTGTTTTATTTCACACAACTTATACAGGATACCAGGATGTGGCTGTTGTAGTATAATTGCTCATACATGACCTATAGACTCTTCATGCCCTAATGACATAATATACAGGTTGCCTGGACTTCAAACAATCAATTTTAATTTTATTAATCTTTATTTCTTCAAATACATTTCTCACACAAACACGGTTATATTACTTATATATGGTTATATTACTATACATTAGTTATATGGTTGTATTACTATATATTATTATGGTTATATGAATTTTTTGGGGTCAATACAACTTAGATAAAAAGAATTTTATAAACTGTGTAACTCTTTCCTGTGACTGGTTTCTCTAACATTACAGGATGTTAGTGTCAATCACTACAAAAAATTTGCAAGACCACATCTTGGTTCCTGTTCTCCTGGATCTGTCATCTATAGAGAAATGAAACAGGCAAGGAGCCAGACTGAGCAAATTATTAGAAATGTCATCACTCTTACGTTATTAGTCCCAGGTTTAGTGGATTTTGGAGAAGTCATTGAAGATTTAGCTGTGCCTGTCTCCAAACTATTGCTTTAATGCAGGCTTGACTTCTGTTCTAGCAAAAGAGCATTTGGGGAGCACTGCGTTGCTGATATAGAGCTGTTTCTATCATGCAGAATGGGGGGAGGTGACCTGTAAAGTGAAGATGATGACTTTCAAAGTGGTTTGAAGAGATATTTTCTATCCCTTTCTCTGATCTTGAACTGCACATATTTTGAAAGGAAACACCCGTGTATCAGTGGTTTAGCATTTCTATCTCCCAGTTTTAAGAACAAAGAAACAGTTCACATGTGACACATACAGAAAAAAATAAAAGACATGTTCCTACGTACTCTGATGAATATTGTGTTTACAGTACCTTTGTCTGATATTTTTAAATGCTGTTTATTCTCAGACTTACTGTTAAATCAAAAGAGTTATTTTCAATACTTAAAACCCCTGTTTTTTGCTATTTAATGTTTTGTCCAATACTAATCAAAAGGTGATTTTTGTTTGGCACCTCTGATGTAATTCAATAATTTTGTTTACTTTATAGAATTAATTATTATTCTGCAATGTTGAATTGATATTCTGTATGAAAATTTAAATATTAAAGAATAGAATTATAAATAAATATATTTAATTATATCAATCATGAATTATGATAATAATTAAATTACTTAAATGAGAAAAGGAATAAAATCTATTTTTTAAAAGTTACTACCCTGGATTTTTTCCATTAGATAAGAGATAAAGGAACTTTTGAGACTTAGCACCTTCACATGAATATAAGCTAGTTTGCATTTATTTTAGTATAACCTTTCAATTCATGCAGTGGATAATTTAGAAGAAAAAAATTATGTCCATATATATTAGAAGTGTATTAGTTTTATATTTACATATATACTTATTGTGCTATGGATTTGTAGTATGAGTGTTTTTACAATTGTATTCAACATCCCTTATACAGTACTGTTTTATAAGACTGAACATTCAGAGTATCAAATGTCACATGTAAAATGTGTTATGTCACATTTTATTAAGAAACTTTATCAACACTGTGTGAGTTCAAAACAAGAGGCTTGTTTTTACTTGATCACCAGACATGGTACTCTCTGTTTGGGTTTTTTTTTTTTTAATTTGTGGGTTTTGTTTTGTTTTAGGAAGCATGATGTACCAGAGTACAGGGCTACAATTTTATGCACTGGTTGATCACTGCTGTGTTTCATTGGTTTCTGGTGGCACAGTCTTAGTGCAATACATTGAAACAATTCATTACATTCCTAGCAGCTACTGAAAAGAATTGTTCTCTGATATTTCTGTGATGATTTAAAATTTTTGAACATAAAAATTCTCATTGACCTACCTAAGGAAAGACTCTGGCAAGTCATATAATTCTATAATTCTTTCATTCACCTGCTGTGAAAGTGATCAGGGACCAAGCACCTTATGTAAGCATCTGTCTGCTGGCTTTCGGAAGTGATCGAAATTCACTGTGATATACTCAGGAGTATCCCATTCTTCTCCAGTAATCCCAGCAGGCAAAGTCCAGTAGAAGAGAACAGCTAACACAGTATCTGTGATAAGGAGTTACAAATGTCAGCATAGTCTCTTCCGAGTTATCACTTTCCCAGAGGATGCCAGAGAAGTTAGTGTATTACTCATTGCAGTTTCAGTATTTATCCTCTCATGAGACCTACTCAAGGACAATCTTCATTATGTTTTCCGTGTAGTACCCTGCTGTGCAATATTAGTGTAGAATTTTATTTTGATACTATCTGGGTAGAAGAAAGGTGGAGGTTTTGCTTTCTTTTAAAGTAACCAGTGTTACATGTAATTTGCTTCAATTTCTTTTTTAAAAGTTTACCTTGTATGCTGGGCTTTGACTTTTTTCTCTCTATGCATAAGAACTGTGGCATTAGTACAGTATTTTAAGGAAAAATACAGATCACATTTTTACATAAATATGCAGGTACACTGATAAAATACAAAAATGGCTACTTCCTGCTTTTATCCCCAGGTACTAGGCAAGTAGCTAATGCATCTACGGTTACTGCAGACATTTTGAAACCTTATTCCAGAATTTTGTTTAGAACTTTTTACATTTTTATGCCAAAAATATTCAACTAACATAATTTATAGAATTATACCTGTTCTTTGTCAGACCAGCTACCACACTTCTCTTACCCTTCAGTACAGAATGACTGGGTTCAAACTATGGATTGGGAATGATTCCTGGGCTGTGGTGTCTGCTGAACTGTGGCTAAGCAGTCTTGGAGACCAAGTGCTGGTTGGCATCAACCAAATCTGTACTAAAGGTCATGCAGATAATTTAGTGCTATGGATATTCACTTATCAGAAAATGAGAATGTGCCATGACCCTGCACAATTTACTGCTATAAATAATACTTTACTGTCCTCTCAGAAAGCTTTTAGTTTATCTCAGTAATGGACTTCTTTAAAAATAAAAAAATATTTTTTGTATCACAACAACATGCCAAGATGCTAATGTATAACTATATTTCCATATGGAAAATAAAGTTTTATGAGATGACTGGATATAGATGCACTTAAAAGATCAAGTAGACTTTTAAGTGACTGCATTCACAAATTTTTTTTTCATGCAATGTATTTTTTGCATGCACTTAGAAAAATGACTCATAAACATCAGACTTAACGTTTTGTGCAGACTATTACTTGTAGGATCATTGTTTTTAATTTCAGATCTCAGCTTAAAGGAAAACTAAAAACAAGACAAAAAACCATTATCAACAAAAAGTAAAGCAAAATAATACCTATAATATTATATGGTAGGTATGATTATTCTTAACTAAGTTTAAGTTGTTTTTTGACCCTCCTTTAAAAGCTTAAAGAAGATTGTTTTTTGGTTGGTGGTTTTTT
>VZRQ01009967.1:25546-220735 GCA_013397975.1 Machaerirhynchus nigripectus
GTAAATCTTTCTAATATAAATATCAGCATTGCTACTCTGATTACAGTGCTCTACAGAATCAGGGTCTTTTACTCTTTCCAGTATATGACTATTAAATAAAATCTCATGGGAAAAATAATGCCCACAGCATTTCCTACTAAGCACTTGGAACTGCTTTTCGTAGGAATATTACCAATGGAAGTACGAACTCTAATTCTCATTTCAGCTTAGGTATAAAAGCACACTAGAAAAATATTCTAAATTTACATTTATATAACTGAAAGTAGAATATGTCCCGTGATACTTTTACATCTATTCCTGCAAAGTGGCAATTGAATCATTCTCTCAACACTAAAAATGAAATCCCTACAGCTGTGTAGGAACTTAAGTTCCTGTCACTGGGAAATACGTTATCTCAGGATGGCCATGGGTACCACAAAATGCTGAGAGCAGTCCCTGAATAGAGTAAAAGTAGTTATCAGCAGGCATCAGTGGTACTGAGTGAACCTCAGGAAATTCTTACAATGTAATGTTCTTACAGGTTCTTGCTCAGTTCTTGAGGCACAATTGGAATTTCCCATTGCAATAAGCTAATAAAAATGTATTAGAGTTAATGCAGATATAAAAGCTCTGAAATGACTTATATCAGTAGAGAAAAGATAGTACAACTGCTAATATCAGAGTCTGATGCATGCTTAAATACATAAGGAAAGAAGTACTAAATCATTTTTTAAGAAAAAACCCCACTTAAATATCATTCTTTCACACTCAGATAATTCCTAGATGGCTGGAGGGGTAGTACTCAAATTAGGGGAAAAAAAAATCTGCCCAAGTATAAGAGTTTTCAGAATCCAAAATACGTTGAGGATTATTTGAGAAATAGATGCTGGGAATAAAAGTGCTATTTCAACCTCATAATGGATAAAACTCACAAGAGCAGTACACGAAATGTGGATAATTCTAGCTACATAAAGAAGTTCAGTGAGACTACTGTGCTATGCCATTGAAAACCCCGTGATGCTCAAATTCAAATACTTCTAGTTTCAATCAATCTTTATTATCCACTTATGTGCTTGGATTGATGAAAACAGTTGGCAATGCTTGAAAAAAACGTATCAGGTGTGTGTGAGCTACTAGCCCTTAACATGGTTCATTAGAATATATAATCCCTTTTGCCTTATACAGGACAGGCTGTTGTACACTCACAAGTCATCCATCAAATAGCTGGGAAATTGACTGTAACGTGGCAACTGCAGCAGTGATAGAAGCCCAAATGTATCACTTCATTCCTTTTTTTCTTTTTTTAAATGGGAAAATATGTTTTACTTCAAATTGCTTGAAATCTAAGAGGTTTCGTTTTTGTGAGAGTTATTCATAGAACATTACATTACGGGCTTTTAACAGGAAAGAGAATGTCATGCAATGTAAGAACCTTTAGGTTGAAAAAAATCTTGACAAAATCAGGGTATTTTCTGACTGAAAAGACTTAAGATCTCACGATAATACCCTCCTGGAAATTATATTAGATTTTAAAAGAGAAGTATTACACACTGATATTACAAGGAACAAGTATTATACACTGATAAATTTGCAGTAATGCTGGAGTTCTTATGAACTTACAGCTTCAACATTCATCAGTTTTTGTTTAGCTTTGATAAATTACTATAAATGGACATTGTTGCAAGTTGATCCCAGCCAGCAGCCAAGCACCCACATAGCTGCTTGCTCACTCTCCTCTCCCATGGAGGAGGAGAAAATAGAAAGAATATGAGAAGACGTGCAGATTGAGATTTTCTCAGCTTTTCCTGGTGAGCATGGCATATATGACATGGGATATTGCTATTGGTCAATTTGGTCCGCTTTCCTGGCTGTGTCCTTCCAGTTTCTTGCTCACCCGTGGCCTACTTGTTGGCAGAGTGGGGAAAAAGAGAAAGCCTCAATCCTGTGCAAGCTCTGCTCACCAATAGACAAAAGGTTGGTCTATCAACATCATGTTGTGCTATCAACATCATTTGAAAATCTGAAACATAGTACCATATGTGCTGCTGTGAAGAAAAGTAAGTCAGTCTCAGACAGATGCCATATAGCCATCTAATAATTTAATTACCTTATATTTTAAGATTGCTTCTAGGGAATTAGGTGAGCTATGATTTCCTGTCATTTTTTCCTCAAGTTACTAAGTCTTAATGATAAGTTTATAATAATACTAATAAAAATACACCTTTTCAAAACAGTGAAATAATTGGCTCAAATTCATTGTTTTTGCTTGTGTCATGAGGCAGCACAGAGGATTAGACAGAAATTGGTGATTCTGTCTCAGAACATACTGTAGTTGAACAGTAAAACCATTGGAAGTCTTAACATTGACCTTGAAGTCAGCTGGATAAGCACCTATTTATAAGTTCTCATGAGCTCAGGACAGATTGTTCATAATTGCATATACCTACTCATAGCAGAAAAGAGATTTATCAAACTGTTTTTATTTGGATTGATTTGAGGTGTATTTTTTCGCATTTATTCAGTGCTGATAATTATGTATGCAGTATGTTATGTTGAATGACATCTGTAAATAGTTATTTTTGAAGTTACATTAAATGTCAAGTTGTATAAAACATAGTGATAGAATCTTTTATAACAGAGTTCCTGAAGGCTTCTGTATAACCTACAGTTGGACAGAGAAATATGTTACAATCATACAGAATAATGACAAAGAAAATCTAAAAGCACGATATATATACACTGGTCTGGATAGGCAACATGATGATATCTTTAATATGTCACAATGTTGTCCACAATCTTAGATGAAGCTAACTGCGTAAGACAGCATGATGTGTTGTAAAATATGTCAATATCTGATCTAGTAGAAAATGAACAATTTATTTACCTCAGCTGTTCCTTATTTTAGCCCCTGAGCATTATAGAACGAGCTTTGGAAACCATTTGGGCAGCATAAGTTGATTATCATTATTTGTCATTATTAACAGAGGCTTTGATTACTGAACTTTAAAGATAAACTGCCTTTAGGACACATTCAGACAAGCAGTTCCACTTTAACTCAAACACTTGCTAAACAGATATTTTTGTTTAGTTTATTGGGGTTTTTTTGGCGGGTTGGTTGTTTTTTGTTTACTTGTTTTGGTTTGTTTTGAGGTTAAGAAATGCACATATGGTTCTCCTGTCAGATGTGAGATGCTTCTTACCTCCAACAGGAAAGAGCAGGGAGAAGCAGCTGTTAAAAACAGGGGGCAATAACCTCCTGGCCCAGAACAGCATGCTTAAGTGTCATCCTGTGGTAGAGATTTCAAAGTGCACATAAATGTAGAAATGGTGTTCTGAGGAAAAGGGAAAGGAAATAAGGGATTGGATTTTAACTGGGTACCATGCTAAATGTTCTTCTTTTTTTTTTTTTTTTTTAATGTTCTGAGAAATTTGAAAGTGTTGAGATAACCTGTTGTATAGATGACGGCAATGCCTGTTTTCGGAAGCTTATTCATGTTTCTTTTGAGTCCTCTAATTGTAAAAATAATAATCCAGTTATGCTTCTTGGAGGAGGGATGTGAAAGAACTTTTTTTTTTTCATGTGTTCCTAATCGGCATGTTATGAACATTGGATAAATTTGTGGAATAGATTTCCAAACAAAATAGCTGGCTGAAGATCATAGCAGCAAATCACAGGACTGATAGAGTAAATGGAAATCTATATTGAAAGGGTAGTAACCACAGAATACATAGTTGGACTGTTTTCCCCCAGGTTATAACTACTACTTATGAGAGGTTTGTCTATTAAACCAATAACTCTATGAAACTCACAAATGAGAAGCCATAAAAATCTATTTTGTTTATGTTTACACTACCTAAAAAGAACAAGAGGGAAAGGCTAACAGAATATATATTAAGCACATGCTGCATGGTGTCTTTTTACATTTGATTTCTCTCATGAATGTTTCTTCATTAAGTGTTTTAGTTCTACTTTTTCATTAATTTAATATAAAGTAATGGATGCTGCTTTAAATACTTTTTCTACTTTGTTTTGACCACAAACTCAGAATGAGCAGGAGAGGCACAGGAAACTTTGATGCTAGCTAGCATATTATATTTTAGACACTTTTGTCCAAGGGTACAAAACTTGCAGAAGTGTTAGCGGTGTAGCGTTAGACATCTTTCATCTAAACTCTTCAAAACCTTTAAAAAGGAGCATTCACTGGATATCTAGGCAGAGTGGACTAGAATTTATACCTGTATTTTTTTTCCTAAAAGCTTTGCTACTGCTGTTATTGTGATTTTTTGTGTTGTTTCAGAGTACTTCACCTCTGTCCCTAAGCTGCTCCAGCCTTCTTCACATCTGGAGGTCACTTCTGTTGTTTTTTTAAATATTCTTTAAGTGCTTAAAAATAAACAAAAATTATTTAATGGAAACATTTGACTGAGAGAAAAAAATGTGAGAAATAGGAAGCATTCAACAGACAGGAGAAAAAAAGGAGAGTCAGTGAACAGGGTATTAAGAAGGCAATAAATGACTAAATCAGCACATTGAAATGGTAATGCAGAAGCCAGGGTAAGGTACTTTCATTTTTACCTCTCCTTAGTGTACACAGAAAAAAGTCTTCATTGTCCTTTTATACCAATTTAGAGAATGTTGTTAGTGTTTTGTTATGTTTTGAAAAGTTTACATCAAGAAAGACAATTTACGTTTCACAGGGTTCTAATTGTTGTTGTCTTCTGGGTTCTTTCTGACCTGTCAGTATATCTGAGACCAAATGCCAATACAGTCAGAAAAATTCTAGTGTCGAGCAGTGCTTTTTATTATAACTGAAATCTTACCAGTTCTGAATAGAAAATGGGTTTCTCAGTGCCCTATGTACTACCATTCCTTCTTCCTCCAGTGTCTGACTCTTTGCTACACATCTCAACTTAATTTTCATTGTCATTCTGCTCTATTTTTTGATCCATTGTAACAACTCCTGTTAGCAGAAAAATGTAATTTGTTATGTATTTGTGATTTTTTGCCCTTTTTGCAGTGCTACAGTTCTGCTACAGAGTTGTCTGTGGATTTCTCAAGGTCATTTGAATTCAAATCTTGCTTCCTTCCTGGTTTTCACAACCTTTCCCTGTTTTGGGTCACCCACAGTTTCCACAAGAGTATACCATTGTTCAAGATTAAAGAAATATTGAGCCAAACCCAAAAAATATTCCTATAGAATCTCATTTGCAGTTTTGCCTTTTCCTGCCAGCAAAATGTGGATAGCTACCAAATGACATTTTTTTCAACTAACTGAATGTCAATGCCATGGAGAACAATAATACTGTGGTCATTTCATCTGGGCAAGTTAATATTGAACCTCCAGTCTATATGCTCTTTCAGTCACTTAAGAGTCTTTCAATTCTGGCTTTAGGTCAGGTGGTCTTTGAATAAACTAATATACATTACAAAGAAAGACCATTAACTGAAATAAATTAAGCTAGTACAACTCCTAGAAAATCAAGATCAAATCACGTCCTAGAAAATAATGACAGAGTTTTGCATTTTTTGTATTTTCACTTCTAGTCAAGTGAAAATCTGAATGTTCTTTGAAAAAAATGTGTGTTATAAATTTAAAAGAGTATGGTTTAAAAACACTAAATACCAGACACAGAGACAATTATTAGATACTGAATACATTGATTATATTGTAGTCATACCCTAAATGGGGGTATAGAAACATAGCCAGTTAGTTTAAGTAGCAATGGCAGAATGGAATTCAGAATGAACTGCAAAATAAAACCCAATAAAAATATGAGTTCAGTGTTTTTGTAGTTGCACACAGCCATACACTGCTAATTAGCTGGTTAACACTGGAACTAAGCTGGTTCCATTACCTACACAATCCAATCTCACTGGACCCTGCAGCGAAAGCCTACCTGTAAATCACAGAGAGAACTATGGAGCTGCTGCCAAGCTTGGCAGTCACAGATACACTGGCCTGATCCTACAGACCAAAATACTTGCTACTGCTATAAAGTCTATTTTTATTGATTATTAGCTCAGTCGTATGCTTTCCTGCTGCTTCAAACTCTTCTTTTATTTGTTTATTTGTATGAGTTAATTTGAGTTCTTCTGCTGTTGAAATACTAACTTTGCAGATAATAATTAATAGTGCATTTTGTGTATCAGCCATTAATTCCGTGGTCTGGACTTGCTAATTAAATCCATCTGCATTGCTGCTCTTCTAAAGTTAGGAAAGCAGGAGTGAAGTAAATCAGCTGTAGCAATTCTAGTTTCTTCTTGCCGTGGAGGTAGGCACGTCATTGCTATTAGCTTGGTTAATGCAAGGCTTCCTTTCAAGTTTGACTTCTTGTAATAGAAGCTACAAAGAATGGATTTATTCGTTCACGGGTTATGCTTATGGGCTTCATGGCTCTGTTGTAATACCTAGAGGAGAAAGTATATTTTATTTATTATTTTTCCTCTCCTTCCCTTCAGAAAATTTCCACTGGTTTCAGAGAGATCTTAATGAATTTACAATTTGTTCAGTTCTTAGCTGATAGAGAAAAGGGGAAAAACAAGGAGTTTTTCTGTTTGTTTTCCACATCATTTGCTTTGCCATTTATTCCATTGTCAGCCTTTGTTATTCTTTACAACAAGGAGAAAAATCTGACTGAGAAGACTTTAACAAAGCTGTTAATAAAAAGAAAAGGGATAGTAATATCTGTTTCAAGAGAAAAGAGAACTATACTGTGGTGATACCTCAGTCTTGTAGGTACATACATATGTGATCAGGATATCAGTATATAGCTCTTATGCTTCAGCTGAACCCTTTGTCATAACGAGGTCTTAATGTGGACATGTGTTTGAAAAGTAGTTTTCAAAATAGAAATTTTTTTTCAAAATGACATTAACCTTTGAAGAAATGTGGCTTTGATTTTTAAGTTCAACAGTAGAAAAATACTTCATTTATATACTAGATTTTTAAGTTTCATGAATAAAATGTGATATGAAAAGCAGCTTTCAAAAATGCTGCATAGATGTGTTCCTGTACTTTTGTTTATTCCTTTGAGTAAATGCAACTATGCTTCTATATTTTGTATTTCAAAATCTACTTAAATAACACATCTAGGATTTGTTCAAAGAAATAGGAAAAATTCTCACTTTGTTTCATTAAGAAGAAAATACCCAAAGATTTCCTCACATTTTCACAATTATAATTTTCACTTACTTTTTCCACCTTATTTCTTCGGTTTCTGTGAGTCCACAGTCCTCTATTTTTACTCCATTTGATTGGATAACCCCTTTACTACTTTTATTAAAGTGTAATATTTGTAGATGAGTAAAAGCAGTTCAAATAAAATTGCCAACAACTAGAAGGAATTCAAAGACCAGAAGAAAAGCTATTTTGAAGAAAAAAAGTTATTTGCCATATCAGTATCATTTACTTATTTCTGGTTTTTTCATTTGAGCATAAAGTAAAAGTCAAAGTGAAAGTGAGATAATTGAGGAAACAGAATTAAAGTTAAAATTACAAAATTACTAGTCAGGAAAAATAGTTTATAAAATAAAGTTGCATTATGCTAGACCATTAAAACACTGTTTTTCAGGCAGATGTATAAAGACAATTCTCACTACAATCAGTGAAGAGCAGTGAGTGATTAGTGCCTCTAAAGATAACTCCTGCAGGCTAGACCAGATCCATGTTAATTGTTAGGGTGAGAGAATTAGAAAAGAAAAAATATTCGGAGTTGGAGGAAGAAATGTTTACTCCAGAGGGCTGTACCAGTCAGCTGCTGTGTATCCCATCTACATATGATTTTATCTAAGGAAATCTCACAGTGAATATTTTCTCTATAATATATTTTGTTTTAAAACATTTTTTGAAAAAAGATTTTGGATCACAGCCTGAAATAGGGATTAGATTTTAAAGTATTTTCCACATGGAACTGGGACTAGTTTAAATTTTCAGGCTGGGGATGTAAAAATTTCTTCTTTTTGTTAGTTGAAGAAGCAGTTCAGTATGCTGGAACTGCTCCTCAGGGAGGAAAAAGAAGAAAGTGCAGACTCCTGGCTGGAGCCCAGCTGCCTGTTAGAGTTCCAGAGCATGTCCTGATTCACTTCTATTTGTTCTTCTCTCACTTGTTCATTCATATCCTTTCCACTGAATCATGAAACAAGAAACTGTGAAATCTTTGGGTCAGTGGATTTTGGTATACTCTTAGATCTCTAGGCATGCTGTGATTGAATGTAGTTGACAGGGGTTTTAATACCGTGTTTCCTTAGAGTTTTTTTCTAATATGGGCAGTAGTAGGTGGCAGACTTTTTGTGTCTATAAACACTGAACTGGAATACTATCACTGGTATTATCAACAGTTTTTCCAAAATACTAACACTATAAAAGAAAGGATAAATATTTCTACATACATTTCATAATGTATGTATAAACAAGCTTTACATAACAAATATTTTAAAATCGGTTTTGTAAATTAAATTTTGATCCATTACTGCATAAAAAGAGTAGATCAATTTTTGTACTCCAAACTTGTTTATTTCTCATTTGTCTGAGACAGTAGTCCACAGGATTTGGTCTGTTGCTGGTTGTGGTGTAAGGAGGCACGGATCTGTAGAACTTTGTATCTGTCTGAATATAAAAAATAGTTCTTTGGGAGTATGACAAAAAATCTTGAATTTAACTTCTGAATACGTGTTTGAACAAGCAAGTACACAGCTTTGGTCAAAAGAAAAATGAAGAGTTTTCTTCAATTTTCTGGTTACTAATGAATAAATTTATAAATGTATAGAAAATAGGAAATAGTACACTCTTAAGATAGAAAGGAAGATAAGTGAAGAAAGTCTGGATGGCTGGTATTTTGAACCTTAATTCTAACAGATTTCCAAAGTCTGGTCATATTGATGTCATGATGATTTTTTGCTTTTTCATATACCCCTCTTATATACCCTTTCATGTACCCTTTTATAGAGCTTTCATGTATCCTTAGTGCTCTTAGCCCACATACTTGTAATTCCCCAAGTCTGATAACAGCTTAGACCCAAAGTTCCGTTAAGCCAAGAGACCAAACATCTTGGAGGCCTCGCAGTTGGGTCAGAAAGCCCCAGACACCAAGGTCCTCTCCAGAACACATTCTGTAAACCAAGATAGGCCCATCCAGGGGGAAGGTTCCTCAGGACGGGGGCTTCTCTTGAGCCTCTCACTGGGGAATCTTTGATAGTTATGCTAATTTGCAAGGTCTATAACTGTATACACGAATCATCGTGTGTGTGCACTGTTCAGGTGTGCATTTTCGGTGTGCATTTGGGGGTGCTTTCTACCTGGATGTGGTGCACCAGAGGATCCTTAAATAAACACCAAGGTAAAACTCTTTTTCCCCTCTAACAATGTTTGGCTTTTAATTCTAAGCCCAGGGAAAGGCAACAATATTTTCTTGAATTGTCGTTCTGTTCATCTCTAGAAAATTTAGAAGTGGCTAAGTACGTGTGGGTATAAGGGAGAATAAAACAGTGTAATACTGCTTCTGCTTCCTGAAAGCACATTACATTTACAGTCACTTCATACCCACTCCACCTTACAGGTCTGATTCAAGGGCATGAATGTCTAACTTTGTGACACTTACCACCTCTGTCTATCTATCACTTTGTTGCTCCCAAGCAGAGTAATTGCTCATGCAACAGTTACTGGGTCAGTGCAAGTTGAAGCCCAAATATTAAAGAACCAGTGCTCTTTGGCCTCACTATACCAGGCTGTAAACTGCAGCTATTAGCTGCTGGTTCATAAACAGTTTTGCTTTTCCTGGTGTGGGTGTAGATATCTGTGAGGAGGCAGAAAGGTGGAGAGCTGAAGCAAAGATCACTGCTATCTGTCTCCAGGAAAGCTGCTCTTTTTCTTGCAGTGGAAGCTCTCAGTTCAAATCCACATCCAGCTAGAAACCTTTGCTTGCTACTTAGATTTGCCAATTGATTTTAAGACAATGTATTCACCACACACATATAATAAAATGCACAGAGAAAGTGTGAAAGAATGTAGAAAGTAACAACTTTGCTGTTGTAGAACAGACTTTTCTGTTTATCCCTCTGGTAGGTACTTAGTGCCAGTGCAGGGAATCACCTTTCCTCTCCTCTTCTGCATCAGTTTAGCTCCCATGTAATGTCTAACGTGTAGCTTACAGTGGCTTGCATAGCACTTTAAATTTGACTGACAACATTTAGTTAGATCACATCAGCCCATCCTGATCTCACAAATTCAGGTCAGAGTTGGAAACAGTTTTTTTCCAGGTTTGAGTTTGCACTTATGTTACTATGAAGTCAAAACATGTTTTATTTTAGTCTGGTTCAAAGACATTGAAATAAAAAACATCAGAATTGTCCAGAATATTTAGACTTTGGGTTGGATTTTTTTGGTTAGTTTGTATTTTGTTTGGGTTTTTTGGTTTTTTTTTTTTGCAGAGTGAGAGGGTCAGTTATAAAAAATTCCAAGTGCTCTTGGAAGGCTCTAGAGGTCTTTTGAGGAGTTCAAAGAATCCCTTGGGTACTCAAATAAACTCTCCCTTTAGAAACTTCGGGGTGTTTAATTAGTACTTCTTTCTTTGTTCCTGGTTTGCAACAAAGACTCTTTGTCAGCTTTGGGTTAAACTATTAAAGAAAAGGGTGTGTTAATTAAACAACTTGCTTATTTCTAATTGGCAAAAGTAGTCTAGCCCTCCCGAGACTTACAGCTAAGCACAGCAGTATCTGCTAAGAGATACTCATGAGCTGGTGAGAGATGCCATAGAAAATATTAACGCATCCAGGAAAAGTAGAAATAGTGACAGTCTTGTGTAGGGAGTGCTTCACATTCCCCACAAAACATGGATATTCATATTCTCAGGGATCTTCCTATTTTTTCTTTTTCTTTCTTCACAGTATGTAATTTTCATGACTTACAGCTAAAATCCATTATTTTGCTGGACATTTGCAAAGTCGTTTGAAATTTTTGGGTTCTACTGCAGCATGTAGAAACAATATTCAGCTCTTCTTTTTGTTAGTTTGTTATTTTTGTGGTTGGTTTTTTTTGTTGTTGGGTTTTTTAATCTTTGCTTGTTCTGGATGTCATTGGTTGACGGAGAAGGAGAGCAGCACCTGTATGAAAACAGCTTCTGAGATGGAATGCAATGATTTCACACAGCAAAGCTGCAGCATTGCCTCTTTTGAGGTTTTTTTGTACTGATGGCCACTAATGTATTAATGGAAAACCTTACAGATAATCCCCTCAATTTAGTTAATGTTTCATAGGATAGCCAGCAGTTGGGTTGGCAGAATGCCACACAATCATTCTATCTTAGTACGTAATGTCAGTATAAAGAAATATTTCATGGGATGCGATAAGTTTTAGTTTACATTTCTTCAAAGAAAAAAAGTTACCTTTTGTCTCTCAGTGACATGGCCTATGCTACTACCTTAGAAACACATTAAATATTTTACATGTACTTTTTTTATGTGCAAGTGTTTATTACAACTTCAATACTGATAAATTTGTTATCTCACATATATAAATCAGTTGAAGACCCATAATCATAAAAAAGTATTGAAGAATCCCATTCTTACAGTAATATTTTGCTGTATACTAGAGCATATTGTAATGAATTAATACAACACTAAAGTTCATAAGAATCCAGTTTGAATTTTGGCTTATCACTTATTTATAAATGCAAATCTGTGCTGGCCATTTGCTGTTTAACTGAGAAAGTATATAATTTTCATATGGATTAGGAAGAATTTATTGTATTAATTTAAGCATTTAATGTACCTTAATGGAAATGTGAGTACTGAGAACTGTATATTTTTATTTTTTGACAAGGCCTTGGAGAGATGCAGGAATCAGGTGTGCGTGTGTGTGTTTCTGTATGTGTCAAATGGACATAGCTTTGAGATCCAGAGGTTAAAGAAAGGCAGTAATGTTTACTCTGCCAGCTGCACAGCAGCTCAGGAAGAGATTTTTAATTTTTTTTTTTTCTGTTAGACATCCAAGTAATCTCAGATTGGCCAGTATGTGTTGTTTATCCAAAGGTGGAACACAAATAATCAACATTTCTTGTCTTAGATTTGGGAAACGTTTTTAAGATTAAACTGTGAGAAGATGCTGATGGTTTTGTCTCATCTGCAATTTTCCACTGCTGTCAGAAAGGTCAATAACTTTGTCATCAATTCCTCAGAGTGTGCTGCAGAAGCATTTCTTAAATGTAAGAAATTGTCTTGACTCCCTTTTAGTAGTCCCAGTATTTAGATGATCATGTGAGAAAATGGATGAAGTAATACTTAGAAGAGCATATTGTGCGTTAAGATTTGAGATATTATTGTTTGATTATACTAAAATTTTTATATTAGGTTTTATTTTTATTTTTTCTTATCGTATCCTGAAAGAAGATCTCATCAAGGGCTGTGTGGGTGATGATCTAGATAGGAAAGAGCTGTCAAAAAATCTTGAAAATGAGGAGTAGAATTTAGAGCAGTGCGCACATGCAAGTGTCCTTGTTCAGAAGGGGATGTCTAAATGACTTTGAACTTTGTCAACTTCCTAGGTTTGAGTGAAATTTGAAAAAAATAATTTATTTACCTAGGACTATTTCCTTCTTAGTAAGAAACTTGAAATTGATTTTAACTTGACACATTTCTTCTCTGAAGTAATACAAAATCTTTGTCTAATAAATGTATACAGCGGCTTTGTGGCCCATCAGGGTGCCATGACATTCCAGTGTATTGATTCTGTGGTGTTAAAGGGTGACATACTTGGTGTTAACGGGCCATCAGAGTATTGGGATTTGAACTGTGCACAGTAAGAAGCACTGACTTTCCTGTAACATGACAGGCTTTCTAAAGCAGCAGGAATAACGTTACTCTTACACAGTTCCTCATGTATAAACTTCAAATATTAATAAGACTTTTGTATAGTTAAATTAATAAAATCAGAAAATATTATTAAAATCAGAAAATAAACTGTAATATTTATTTCTCTGTAAGAGCCAACACCATTCTGCATTTTTTTATTTGTAAAATTTCTTGTCATTCAGAATTTCAAATTCACTCTTGAAAGAAACATTTTATTTTATACTGTGTTTGGTTTGGTTTTTTTCTTTGTATTTTTTCTTCTGCAAAATGTAATCTGTAAAGATCTTAACATTTTTTAGTGTAGTTTTTAGCAGCATATAAGGCTTGTTTGCATTTCACGGGATGTCTGTTCTCTTTATACTGGAGGCTAAAGGCACCTAAGTGTAAAGTTGTTCCAGTTTTCTGTTACCTTCCAAGGCATCAAATACTGACCAAAAGAGCATGTGAACTAGAGAGGGTTAAAACTGAGCATCTTCTGGTTTTCTGTCTTTCAGATGAAGTGTGTTTTTTATTTTTAATGACCTCGAGTGTATCTTTCTTTGGAAATAGCGTTTTGATTATTTTTTTATTTTATAGTGTTGATTATAATTATTGTGAAAAACATAAAATCAGCTAAGTCAAAAAAGTGATCTAATTTTATACGTCTTTGGAAATTAATCAGATTTATGGTTTAAAAGACTCTGCAGGACTCAAACTCCAGGTGTTTATATATTCCTTCTGTTTTGTGTTTGAATACCAGTTGTCCTGCAAAGAAATGTCGAATGTATTTTATATCATATGTTTGCTCTGTTTTCTAACATAAGTATTCCGCTTAAGCAGATTTGCTAGGAAGTGACAGCTCTGAAAAATTGGACACAGTGACTGCTGGAAGTATTTCAGTTCCCAGAAATCTAAATAGTGCAGAAGGGAGAAAATGAAATATCACCATATTTAAAGATGACAGTTTTGTCAAAAATTCCTTTTTACTCTTAAAACAAATTGAGTAAATCAAGTAGATCTAAAATGTCTATACTCACTGAAGATGAAACACCCTTTTAGTTCCTTTTGTTTTTTTCCTTCCCTCCTCTCTCTTTATAAGCATAAGGCAGAACAATGACTTATTAAATGTAAAACACACTGAGTAGCATAATTCTTCTGGTTTAATTGTTATCTTTAACAGTTTTGAATCATAACAGGCTTTCATGAAACACAGTTACATAGAGATAGTCTATGTAAAATTTGGTAAAATGAAACTGGAGTCTTATGTTCTTCAGAATTATATTCTGTAAATAATTTCAGATGAATATTTTTGTCAGATCTGGTTTTCTAAACATTCAGTTTCATGGATTCTTGCTGCACTTCTGTGGATCAAGAATCAGGAAGGTGAACTGGCCCGCTTGTTTCAATTGTTTTGAGTATTAGCAAGCATCAAACAAGACAGGTTTTGTAAATACAGTCTTTAAAATAGGAGAGAGGGAAGCATTTATTGAGCATGGCTCTCCCCTTGAGCAGATATAAATGCTCATGATGAAATTCTTGTTCATCCTAGTAGCAGCGGGGAAAGTGTCCAGTGTATGTTTCTCTTCTGTTCCTTTTAAATGTGGCATAAGACTTGCTGCAAGTGTACGTTCCCTTCACATTTAACTCAAAAGAGAAATAATTTGAGGAAAGACTTTACTGATGTTTAAAGTTCTGTTGAGAGTGGACCCCACAATCCATAAAGTAAAAGTTAGCTCAGTGTGCTACCCACAGTCTGTGCAGATACTGACAAGGAGACACCAGAGTTCATGCTGCTGCCGTTTTCTTCGTGTTCCACAATGAATTGGTCTTATTTGGCAATCTGCTCCAACAAAGCTTAGTTATTGTATTCTACTAAAACCTGTCAAGATATTTTCCTTCTTTTTAGATCCCCTCTACAATATCGCAAAGTGAATTTGCATTATTTTAAAGGTAGCAGATCCAAACAAAAGATCTACAGCCTTGGATTTCTCAAGTTCCTGCCTGATACACAGAAAGGACTTAGGTATTTTTCATCCTACAAAACAGAGAGTTTTTATGGACCTATACCATGTGTTTGTTTGTTTCTAGGCAAGCCAGAAGTTGGAGTAAAGCACTAATGTTTTTTTCCCCCAGATACATTACGTGAAGTCTTTAAGAAAATTACTTCAAAGGTCTCTCAGTTTCTTGAAGAAGCTAAGTCATTATTTAGAAATTTCTCAAAAAAAAATTATGTTTGTGGGCATCCAAAGGAGGACTCAAATTACAAGAAATAACTACTGAAAAGGCATCAGGAAAAAGGTTATGTAAATTTTAAGATGAAATCAGCTCTGGAGTCTTGCTATTCAAAGGAAGAGAGAGAGGCCTTTCATTTGTAAAATGTTCTACAGTGATGCAGAAAACCAATTAAAATATACATGAAATATGCACTCATTTTTAATTTCTGAGGCATCCTTCTATTTGAAATAGAAACCCTCACAAATAAATATCTAGAATTGTAACCTATCCGTCTTGGCTGGTGTACTCTGCTTGCCAGCCAGGCTAGGCACAATTTCATTGGGGTACATGTGTCTCCTGAAACTTAATTGGAAAAATGTCTTCTGTTGTCCATCTCCACTACAATACGGGGCAGCCATTCTAATGTGTCTTGCTCCTGAGTACTACAGCTGATAATATACTGGGTAGGGGCAGCCATGTAGAAATAAACTGGTCTATTCTTCTGTAACTTACCTGGACAGAGAAAAGTCTTTTCTCTCTGCACATTAGACGTAATTGAATATAAAGGAAGTGGAGCTACTTCACTGGAAAAACATGCTTTTTTATTTTTGATCAAATATGAGAAAAAACTCAACCCTAAATGCTAAACTAAACCAGTTTATAATGTTAATTTAGTACTCCCATGTGCAAATTCTGTACATAAATTGACCATGAGGAATTTATGAACAAAAGGATTAGTAGTTGCCTTATATCTGTAGGGGTGTAAACTATGCTATGTTCACCAGATTCACCAGAGTGCGATCTAATGTGAGGTAATTCAACTGATCTCACAAATATTTGAATGCCACCTTTGCTTCTTTCCACTGTTCAGATACTTTTGCATGCGAAATCTTAGCATGAAAGTCTAATTTTGGTATGTGACATTATTTCACATATATAACTGTTATCAAATCTAGTTTAATTTTGTTCATTTTAGGTTTAATTTAGAAGGATGTCTAAGAAATTAAAGGTCATATCATTAACTGATTATTTTTCTTATTTTTTCTTTATTCTACATCCTATATTAAAGGTAAAAATAACTTTCTCTGTTTCAATTAACAAAAAGTGAATAGAGAAGAAAAAGCAATTATTTGCAAAATGTAAAAAACCAATGATAATTTGACAGACTTTAATTAAACCAATCTACCATACTATATTCTAAGGCACAGTATAATACAAGCTCTTCTTTGTTAGGAAAACACCATATTTCTCCTTGGTAAAGGAATTCAAAAGTTGAAAGTGATTAAGAAGCATGGAATTTATGTTTCCTTTGAAAGGGAAGACATAGATACAAAAAACCCTTCTCGCTTTGAACTTAATTTTAAGAAAGTGAGTAGTTGACAATACAGACAGGTTTACAGTGTTGTTGCAAAAATTTAGTGTTTTGTATACATATAACATAGCATCTAAGAATACCTCTATTCTTTATAAACTTAGTTTATCATTCTGATGCTTCCATAACATAAGTGATTATTTAGATGAATGTACAGACTAACCGAGAACTTGTACCTTTTAATATCCTTTTGATTGCAACTTGGAGGTACACTTAAGAGGAATTCTGGAAGCCTAATTTTATGTTTTGTTTACAGAACAACACTCTCCTTTAATGTTGCTTTTTGAATCTGTATTTTGCATCTGTGTTTTCTGTGATCTATTCAAACAGTGGGTTCAACTTATGCCTATTGTGACATCTCTTTTCAAATGGCTGGTACACTGGTAAAAGTGCTTTCTTTCATCTTCTGACTTTTTCTTCACAGTTTGGTGTGGTTTTTTTTTTGTTTGTTTGTTTGTTTGTTTGTTTTTTTTAACTGCAAAATCCCTACCAGGAGAGGTATTGCTGTGATCAGTGAGTTTTCTAGGTGATAGTGATATCTACTAGTACTTTGGAATTTGATATAAAGGCTGGTAGATCTGTCATTTCCTGCCTAAGGATCCTGTATAAAACCATTAAACCAACTTCCCTACATCTTTCACTCTCCCTGCTTTCCATAATTTTTCTTTTAGTTTTGGCTGCTCTATAAGTCTACCTTTAGAGCTGTACTGTGCCTTTGGCATAATCCTCTTTGCTGCCTGATGGATGGAGTTTTATTCACCCAGGTCTCTGCTTCACACACGCAATAGTGCACTTTGACTAGAGAGGAGAAAAAATGCCCCTCTCAATCAAGGGCAAGCAGGGGGGCTGAGGAGTGGTGGTGGGGCAAGAGAAGCCCCTGAAGCCTGTTGTACCCCAGGTGGAGTAGGAGTGTCTGTACTGAACAGGGATTACTGGCCCAGTGTCTCTGAAGGCTTGAAGTGTACAGCTTTCCTGTGAAGTCTGTGGTGCCCATGAGATGAAAAGTAATACTTTCTTTAGCAAAGTAATCAATAAATGCATCAGCTTGCTGTTTCTACCACATCACAGAGGTCTGTTATAAATATATCCATAAAGTGTTTAATTCCTTGAGTAATGCTTCTGCCTCTCATGAACATTTAATTAGAAGTCCTTCCTGGCCTTGTATGTGCAAATGGAAACCTTAGTAAGCAACAAATTTAATTGACAGATACCGTTCCATGTAGATTATACATTAGGCAATGATTTTAAAAGTTGCCTTTAAAACAACCAGATATTAATGCCTCTAAAAAATAAAATTACATGAAATCCCCCACATTTGTCATATACCTCAGGTTTTTTATACATTAGACACTGAAGTCTTGCCATTCTTAATTTTCATTCTCTCTTGGTGAGTACTGTACGATGGCTAGAGAAATTATAAATAAATATAATACTATGTTTGAAGTTGCAAAAGATCGTTAATAGAGAACACAGGCATTTTGCCTCTAGGCAGATTTATTCTGGGACTTGGAAAAGTATGTTCCCTGTTCAATCAATGCAGTTCATTCTCCTCAGCACTGGCCTTCAGTAGTAGGGGTAGACAACGATTTTATATACACTGACAGGAGGAAAGTGAGGAGGTTGATACAGAAATATTCTTCATACTTGTCTATGAAGTAAAATATCTCAAATTCCTTCCCAGAGTCTTCAGATGCACAGGTGTTTATTCCATGTAGATGCATGAGAAAATTTTTTAATGGAATAAATTAAAAGATCAGGAAATTGCAATGAATGGGAAAAGGAGGGAGACAGGAAGTCAGATAATCAGAGAGCTGTACATTATAGGGGTGTGGTCATTATCAGGATAAAGTGCTGACAAATGTAAACTGAGGTAGATATTAAAGGGATGATTAAAGGAAAACTTTATTAAGCTATAAGAGCAAGGGAGAGAATCAGGACAATTATTACACTTAGAGGGGAAAGGTAATGTAGATGTGACAGAGATATACATGGGAGGCAAAAGCTGGAAGCGTCTGAGATAAAAGCAAAACCAGGAGTCTGATGTAAGTCAAGTAGGACCAGATAGGTGTTACTACAGAATTCTGAGTGATAAAGGCAAAGCATGCTATGTCTTCTTTTAAATAAATTTGTTAGGAAAAGAGAATAGCAAATAGAGTATTTATATTTAAGTAGTGGAGAAGATGGAAAAGAAGGGATAAAGGTCTAAAAGTGTGACCTGAGCTTTTATCAAACAGTAGAGCAGAGCTTATATGAAAAACAATTAAGTTACTGACATAAAGAATGAGGGAAGATAGGATGGAAATTGAAAATGCCTTTACTGAAAGGAGTTTATAAAAACCAATCTGATAACTTTCTTTGAAAAGATAACCAATTTTCTAGACAAAGAAAATTTAGCAATCTCTCTCCTTGGACTTCAGCAATCAGTTGATACTGTGCCACCTGGGAAATTATCTGTGCACCTGAGGAAGATGGGTACTACTAAAGGAATAAAAAATATGTAAGAAATTCACTTAAATGAGATGACAATTTGTGTTCTAGCAAAGGTAAGCATTATGAAAAGTTACTTGAGTCAAACATCAGTCTTAAGAACATTTTTGCTTTATATTTTAAAGAAAAATTAGTGCAAATGTAATAAGGAGACTTGATTATGAAACACGTGATAAACATCATGAGTTTGTGTGAGAAGTAGACTGTACTAGATGAGGGACTAAAAAACATTCTAGACTTTTGGAGTTAGAACTTAAAACAAAATGAGACCAAGTTGTAAATTCATTTAGGAAATAATGGTATGGGAGCAGTAGAGAAAGAGAATTTAATAAATTAGACAGAGTTACTAGGAGCACTAGTGTGACACAAGCAAACTTATTTCTGCAACATAAGGCTGCATCAGTTTGGGTGATGCTGTGAGAGAAACAGACATAGTCATGTTATTTGAGAAGTTGTTCATGAGACTTCCTCTGAGAAACTGTTTTGTTATTCTAGTCAACCATTTTCAGGAAGAATTAGGCTTACTTTTAGACCTTCAGAAAAAGATGTTTAATAACCATGGAATATAGACTTAGCTGTGCAAGAGAAGACTAAAAGGGCTTTGTTTATTCAGACTTGAGGCTCTGCAAGACATGCTGTGGCAGGCTAAAACTGGATGGCAGAAGTTGTTACTATCCTAAAGGCATGAATATTTGAACCTCCGTTGAATCACTTTGTGAACCACTGCTTTGTATATTAGGTTAAACCAAAACTGGAATTCTTTTACTTTAATACACCCAGCTGAAGACTGCAATAGTACATGAGTTCTTTCATAGGCATGTCATATAACCCTGCCCTGAGGGCTTTAGTGCCCATCAGACGGGTGGAGCAGATGGATGAGGGTGGTAACAGTTCCTGCTGTCTAGTTTTAAGCCACTGCTACGTTTACCTCAGAGCCTTAAGGAAGTAAGTGGGGAGAGGAGAGGTGATTGCTCTTCATAAATATGCTGGGAATAAATACCAACAAAATATATTAAAGAACAATATTGTCATAATAGCAAATATGTACCACTATATGTTAATTTAGAAACTGAAAAAAAAAAAAAAGATTTCAACTCTCTGAGATTGAGGTGACATAAAAATATCTTGATAGTTTTGAAATGGATTTTCATCAGTTTAGAATAATCATACAGATATTTTCCTTCCAGTAGATTTGTGTGTTCCTAAGAAAAGGGACAAAGAAACAATGACAAAACATGGGCCATACTTTTAATGCCTTAGTTCCTCAATGATGGATTAAACTGTTAGTAGCATTATCTACACCAAGACCAAGCTTTGTTCTGTAAGCTGTTTAAGGAGCAGCACAAACTTCTCCGTGTGAGGTTTGCAGCATCAGAGGCATCTAAGGATGTCAGTACTTGCACTTCTGTTTTTCCATGGAACTTTTTTTTCTTGACATGGCAGTATTGTTCTGTTTTTAAGGAGGTCCAGAGTTTTTCTGGCTTGACCGTAATAAATAACTTAAATAGGTATCATTCTTATCATTACAGTGCTTCTTAATGCAGTACATCAATAGGGCAAGGTGATAGAATTTTGATGAATGTATTACATAAGTTGAAGGCAAACCATATGGAAGTTTGCATTACTGAGGCTTTTTAGGTAGATTAATACTACGTTATTCCACTCTGTGCCTTCAAAATTCTATTAGCAAGTTATATTTCTGAATATGGTCTACCTGACATAAGTCAATGCATACGTACTGAAGATAGAACAATAATATCTTTATAGTGGATTGTAATGAAGACAGGTCTGTGCTTCAGGAACAGCAAGTCATTCTAGTAAATAGCATTATATATGTTTTTTTTTTTTAATATTGCACTGCTTCTGTGAGAGTGGATTAGAGAGTTAAATGGGATATTTTATATTTTGGTTTTTATTCCTACCTACCACTAATGGAAGGTATATGTTTATTAATTGACAATATTTTGGGTTTGTTTATAAAGAACTGATTCCTAAACATTTAAGTGGATGTGATTTTTTAAAAAATTCAAAGTTATAAATTCTTTGGTTTGTGGGGATGAATTAATTACTTTCAGGTCAATGACATGTACACAGTTCTTCCATCTGTAATCACTGGCTTTGTGAGCCAGCAGTCCTCTAGTGTTTAACATCAAGAGTGGTCAATATGTCATCATATAATTGCAAAGTGTGACTATGAAAATAGCATAAGTGGTGGGATTTGACGGATTCCTAAATGTTCAAAATTCATTTATAAGCATAGTGTGAGAAGGACATCAATAACCCAGAGAGTTTGTAAAGATAATGAATGACAGATGATTATTTCATCGATTTTATGTTTGCAATGATGGGCTAAAAAGATAATTTTTTTGTTTTGTTTTGGTAAGAACTACAAATATTCGTTTTGATAGACTTGATTTACCTAGCATGCAGGAGTCAGAAGTAGTCAGAGAATAAAAATAAGACAAATTTAATTTAAATGAGGTTAGATGAGAATACAGTCATGTTAAACTGTGTGCTAACTCTAGGTGTGTTACCCTTTAAAGCTGTTTCCTTTCTATTTAACTTATTTTTTAAAAGCTTTCATTTTCAGGATTATTAAATTTTTATATTAATTTAGACCATACCTATTACAGACATTTTTATTAATCAAAATCTATGCATCCATTTGTTTTCACATGTAGACGTCCTCATTAATTTCTTATTCAGAAAAATCTGTTGAGTTCTATTTTGCCTATTTTTTGCCCAATATGTGGCCTTTACATGTGTATACAAACAGCACAGCATAAGATAGTGAATATTTCATTTACTGATTAATTTTCTTTTGTTTATTTAAGAATATGAGAATTACCGTTCCTTATGCAACATGTACATTCTAAGGAAATATAGTTAACACACTTTCTGTAGTTTTGCATATTCTATTTTGATTTCTGCCACAAACTGAAAATGAAGTTACGTGTGTATAAGAAGTTTAAAAATAGGTTAGAAGTATCTTGTGAAATGTAACAGGAAATCTATGGAGATATATTTTTATCTGGCATTTGCTGTAGTGGGCAAAAATGAGCATGTTGTGCCTTTCAGTTCCATTTAAGAATGTTGCAGAAACTTGTAATGTGTCACATTTTTAGTCATGTGCACACATCAATCAGCTGAATATACAATATATATTGCAATCATAACATATTTACAGACAGAGGTTTAGTTCTAAGAATAAAGTGAAATGAGTGGCAAAAAAACCCCTACAATAAAACGGTACTTGCAGAAGTTAATAATTCTGAGTTTGTAGCAATATGTTATGGCTGTGATCATCTATACTCTGTTAAAGTGTGGCTTCTCAATTATTTAATGAAAAATAAATAAATTTAAGAGCAAATATATGTTACTAATACAAAAAGGTCACTTCCCAATGGCAATGAATATGTAAGTTAAGGAAAAAGGAGAAAAAGAAATAAAGATCTATGAATAAATTTGGGGTTGTTTTGCATAGAATAATTTTTATGTACTACAGCATTGAAATTCTGGAAGCAATTTCCCATTGAAATATTCAAGCAAGAGAATTGTAACCTATCAGGAAATTATGTGAAACTATGCCTATGATAAGCAGAAAGTGGGCTCAGTAACTCAAGAAACTTCCAGGCCTGTATTTTAGTATTAAGGGCTGGGTTAGAGGAGAGCTGCAAGCATCTTTCTCATGAAAACTGAGGTAGTGACTCTCAATTTTTCATTTAACTCGGGTGTATGTGCATTTTTGTGCAAGGAAATGGGAGAAGGAACAAGACAATAGTATCAATTTCCAGGAAATTAGCAAGATTCTTCAACTGCCATAGAAAAGTGGGGAAAACACCACCTCCAATAACAGAAATTTCAGGAGAAAAGATAATTTTCTAATTATTTTCTGTCAATCATTATGTATGGATGCATCTACACTAATGACACAGAACACGGGAACGTGTTTTGGGTGTGACTTTGTCTTCAGCCTATGTTTGGAGTTCTCCTGTACATATTTCTGAGCACCAGCGAGCATTTTGAAGCACTGATTTGTTCCAGCGTTGTTTTTACATTGTCATGAAGAGTGTAGCACTTGCAGTGCAGGTGCAAGGCCTTCCATCAGTTTGCTCTATGCCTGCATAGTGTGTGCCAGAGATTGGCAGGTGATGCAGACTTTGTTGCTCGTTCAGGTGTAATGCAGAGAGGCACAACAAATTGCACTGTCATCCTTCCATTCCTATGCTGTGTCAGGTGTACTGCAGGTAATATAGACACACACGCCTAGACTTCCATGATTGCTCGAGATTTAGTGATATAATATATTGCATTTGTGATAAAAAAAGATTTAACATTTTGTCTAGTATGTGCAAGGTAATTTGCTTTGCTTGTTTTAGCTTTTCTCACATGATTTATGATTTGATTTTTAAATGGAAAAAAAATAGTATGAGTATCTGTCATACAAGAAAACTCTGATTATAGAAGGAATATCTTACATCCATGAACTTTTTTGGCCTCAGAAAATGTATCTTGGAAAAAGATATTTAAAATATATGTTAACATATCTCTGTTGATTGCATACTGGACAAGTCTACTATTCTAGTGAATGTACTTTCCTTAAAGTTAGAAAAACTTAATTTTTATATGAATTTAAATAACTGTTAAGTTAGGAATTTTGAGGTACTCAGTGAACTTAAATGAAAGGTAGAGATCAATAAAAATAGATAAGTAGATAGAGAGCTAAATACATTACCTGTATTTTTATTGAATGTTTTGGCCCATTCAGTGTTTTTGCTGTTTCATCAAGTTAAGCCAGTCTAAACTGAACAAAGAGATTTGTATATAATTTGGTTGGTGATGATGAAGAATTTTACCGAGGTGTAAATATATTTCTTCTGCAACCAAAACAGAATGTTTTTCTTGCTTGTCCCAGATGGCTTCCTGTAAGAAGATCATATTTAGACCGAGGAGCAGACGTTATTGTTTGAGGACATTTGGGAGTCTTTTATGGATTATGTTCATAGAGTAAAAGATGCTTTAAAGAGATGCTTGACATTGCTATCCTACGTTTGTGTAATTTGGTTTTAAATTTACATATGTGTAACAGATTAGAAGAAACGATTCATTAAAAGAAGGATGTAGAAGTCAGTGATATAAAGTAAATATAAATTACTAATAATTCAACGGTACTGGAAAAGCTGAAAAGACTAATGAATGCCAAAAAATGTGTTATGTAACCCACAATAATGGGTTAATATTTTTTTTTTTGTGTGGATGACCCCATTCTGAGTGATATTTTAAGTGCTGTTTTTGAGGAAAATACTGGACAGAAACCTTCACTGTTTATCACTGGATGAGCATGTCTCTTTGGTGTCTCATTTCCTTCACAAAGGTATTGACCAAAGTGATTCAAAGGAAGAAGATTCTCCACTAGGTCTCCATTTTTTTTATATGCACGTTAGAGCAAGATAATTGATACCTGGCATTTTGAAGAATGTAGATGTTCAAAGAATTGTCATTGTATATTCTATGTTGCCCTTCAAATCTGGCTTGCCCACTCCATTTTATCTGGTGGTTGGCTGAGACAGATGAAGGGAAGGAGGAGTTGCCTCTTTGTTTTCTTGTAAAATTCCTATTCTTTGCTTCTTTCAACTCTCTGTACTGCACTATTTATCCCATCATTTAAAGGAGAAGAGTTAGGCTCATCACTGGTACCTGAGACATTTATATCATTTTTTACTCTGTCTGCAGTAACTCTGGGTAAGAAAAGGAAGCATGTATAAATCACTCCAATTTGTGTATAGTTTAAAACCAGCTTGTTTCTGGGCATAGTTCACTTAATGCCTCCTTTTTCTTAAGAAATACGAAACAGATTTCATATTGTATGAAGCAGACTGTTCTAAATGTCTTTGCTGCCAAAATAGTTATTTTATGGAATGTGTTTGGACCTAAGGCAGAGAAGAGAAATTTTTTCCTCACTAGTAAGATCCATAGTAGAGGATTAAGTTAGCCAAGCCCTACTCACATCCCGGTAAGCAGACATATATTTCTGTATTTTTTGTAGGTGGATACAGTGCAGACTACGCAGCACCCTGGCCACATTGAGGAATCATGTAAAATGAATGTATGTGCTCGTAAGTGAATTATTTATGAAATGACACTCCAACTCTAAGGGATGTTGGATCAGAAAATCCATGAACTCTCTTTACTCTTACGTTAAGGAACTGATTCCCAGGGGGCAGGGTTACTGCAGAACTAAGTGGACCTTGAAAGCAAAGCTATTAGAAAAAAACAAAACAAAACGTGATAAATCATGAAAAAACCTCTGAAAACAAGAGACTCAGATTACATTTTGGATGCATTTGGAGAGATATTAAATAGAGTCAAGAATTCAAAACAGGAAAAAAATGGTACATGAGAAAGGTTTGGTAAGCAGAACTGATCGTAAGTGGAGGAAGAGGATCAAATACCATCTAATTCAGGAGTATGAATAGGACGAAAAAACCCACCATTTTCTTCTTTGTTCCATCTTTGAAAGGACTGAAATTTGATTAGATGATTTGTTGAATTAGTAACTGGGAGATGAGTGTGAACAAGATTGAATTTTCAGTGTTTGAATCAATGAAGTATTTGTGGTTTGCTGAAAAAAACAAGAAAAACTACCCTGATGACATGCTAGATAAACAAAGAAAAAAATTATACCTCAGGACTGAAATTCTGGAAATCCAGAAAGAGTCTTAGGATTTGAAAATCTTTGTCTTGTTTGGGGACATGAGAGAGAGTGTGGAAGAGGATTCAAGGCAAGCAGCATTGGATCTTTCAGACTTTGCTGAGAAAAATAGCTCTACAAGGAAATTGAGGTAGATACAAAGAAGAAACCAAAACATGCTAAATGACTATCGGCATGTAGGGAAATCAACAGTCACTCATATGGTACACATACAGTTTGGTTGCTAAAGAAAACTGAATTAACTTAGAGCACTCCAGACTAGAATAATTGTATCAAGGCTTGTACAATTGCCAGTATCAAAACCATAATTACAGAAAACCTCTGACTCTGCGGTCACTACTAAGCTACATGCGTCACATAAAAACAAAGACTATAGTGCCAGCTCCAATTTTATATATGTATATATACACTCCAAATTTTATATTCATTTTATATATGTATTTGGATATTACACTGTATATCAGCTTTTGATTTAGAGAAAGGCTGAATATTTTCTCCTAAGTAATTTATTTAGTCATATCATTCATCATAAGAAGCAACAAAAGAGGATATTTGAAGTATTTCTAATTTTTAAACAAGCTCTTTTTCTTAGGCATAAAGCATAACTTCGGCCCATTGAAGTTTGTGATGTAAATCTGGTATAACTGCTTGAGAAAACAACCTTATATTTGTAACAAGACTGGTTACTGTGACTTGCCTTCATAGTATGGCTTTTCCACTGTATGAACAATAATGCTGAAAAATACTTTTTCTCTCCTGATTGTTACGCGTTTATGTCTGAATTAGCTCACCCTTTGTGTTTATCCATTCAAAACTGATAGTCTGCCACTTTTTTCCACTTGGAGTAATTAGTTCTGAGTGGGGGAATTTATGATACAGTAGGGGCTTTGACCTCTTTATTGTACTGAGATATATTATCAAACTTCAAAGTCAGTAGGCTGCTACCATATTGATTTTGTTTTCTGTGAACAAAATCAATGAGCAAAATTAAAATAAAAAAATCAATTCTTTCATTTTTGAATTGATTCAGGTTTTCTGTGTGTACATTGTTTATTTAACCTTGATTGCTAGTCTGGAACTTTAGTAATTCTGCATAAAAGAAACTTAGAGAAATTAATAAAATACACAAAGAAAGAAAATTACAGTTAAGACATACAAGAAGGAGAAGGAAAAAGATGCAAAAGAGATCAAGAAAAGCACAGTTTTCTATTGGAATGCATTGTTTAGGAATATCAGAGAACTATAAAGATTGGTACAAATAGCTTTGTCAAAAAAAATCAGCATACAGGTTGTTTCTTTTGCATTTTCTCTCCCTTGTCTGTAGTTCAATTGATGTTTAGAAATGGTATATGAAATACCTGCAGTCTATGGACCGTATTTTGTGAGTTCAGAACATTTGCAAATCTTACCTAAAGGTGAGGGAAAAAAAGAAAAAAACACCAAAATATTTAACAGGTAACATTACGCATAAATAAATGCACTAAGTATGCAAATATATTTGTGAAATTTTCACCCTTTTTCTGAATATAGATATTATCTTAGAAAAAAAAGGTTTAACCTGGAACATGTAAAGGTAATGTTAAGGACCTCCAGTCAGATTCTTATCTCAAATAGAGCATTTTTATTTCAATAAGATTATTCTTCAACAGGAAATGAAATCAAAATTGTGTCTTCTGTGTTCGTTGCAATTTCATTCTTCTGTATTTAAATTTCTGGTCAGAAGGAATTGCAAAGAAAGAACACTTAAAAAATTTTGTGCAACTACTGTAATTTTCACATTTCAGAGAGTTTAGCAGTCAAGCAATTTGTATGGAATAAAAGCACTTTTATATTGCCTCCTGCTACAGTAGCAGTGGGGAAAGGGCAGCAAAACAGTGGGAGACCAAATGAGGAGTTTTTTCTTCTGTGACATCAACTTGCAAGACACTGGGAGCTTCAGAATTGGAAGTGGTAATACAGCTTTTATGAGCTATTTCTTTCCTCTTTGCCTCCTACGGCTGCTTCATTGTTGGGTAGTGTCTTTTTTTATGTCACAATGAGGGAGTGAAAGATATTTGTGGGAAGTGACATTCTACTTTCTGTTTGCCATTGTCCTGCTTGGTTGAGAGAAAAAAAACATCCATATGACTCTTATTTTCCTATCTTTTAGGAAGAAGTTAAGTTAGAGCTTTTAAAGCAAAATCTGAATTGTCTTACTCATATGACCAGGTCAAATATACCCAGAGATTTCTTGTATAAGTAAAGACCACTCCTTTTTCAGTATCACTTTATTTTCATTTGTTTTATACAAGAACACTAAAGAACAAGATATATCAGTCGAAAACTAAAGAACAAGATATGTCAGTAGAAAACTATCAGGGAAGTTCTGATATACAATTTTTTTAGCTAGTTACAAAACAAATTAGATAAATTATTAGTAAGAATATTATATGAAGTGGCAACCAGTGGAAAACGGAGCTGTATGGCCCAAGATCTCTTTTTCTCTTCTTACTGGTTCTACTTCTGGTGAATGTGTACTGTCACAATTTGTAGAGGCACTCTTGGTGATGCCAAGTGCAATTTTACATATAAATGGAGAAGTAGATATGGTCTTCGCAGTAGTACTCAGATTGCTAAACTATCTGTCAAACCTAGACTAAAGGATTAAATTAAGTAAACTTTCACCATCCAGACCACATTTTAGTCTCAGGTTGAACAATACAATTCAATTCAAGTAAACTGTTTTTGCAAAGGCTCATAAACAATTTAAAACTTTCACCTGAGATTTCTCAAGATGATAAAAAAACTCTGTCTCTATTCTTCCTGCAAACTTCATTTAGGCCCATAAACACAGAGTCCTGGATTTACCCACTCATCACTTAAAAAGTCAGAACAAGCCATGCTTTAACCCATTACTCCTTTTACTGTTTGAGAGTCATTCGATAGATTGAATTTTGCTGAGCTAGTAAAAGATATCTTTGTACTCTCAAATGCACTGGCTATATTTAAATTTCCAAGGTACACTTAGTTATGCATTCTTACAAACTCAATATTATCTCCCTCTTCATTGGGGAAAAATTAAGCTATTGTGCTTACAGACATTATGTTTGACTTTTGACATTTCATTTAGGAAAAACTACAAATATGTGAAATGTTGTTCCATCTTTATGTTCTCAATATTTTACAAGAATCTACATTAAGAGCAAATATGATGAATGTGACAAATGTTTTAAATCCTTTCCATCCCCATGAACATGCCTACAATCTCATTGTTTAGCATTAAGCTCTTTTTTTTTTATTAGAATGTGTTCCTGAGGTATCAAGAAGCCACAACTGGATTCTCCATCATACCCCGGTAGATTACTATTTCGGCAGGGAGTTTTCATTTGATCTTTAGTTCCTAGAAAGGGCATCTATCAAGGGAAACCAGTTTGTTGCCCTTTCTAAGGAATTTGTGGCACTTATGAGGAAAAAAAAGGAAAGGTTTGTTATGACCCCTGGCAGTTACCACAGAGTCTTCAATGTTATTCAGTGGTGGAAATCAAGACAGGCATTAATGTTTCTACATTTAGTTTAAAATTAATTTTTTGTTCAAATCAGATTAGTTTTCCCATTTAAACAGTCTTAGTTTAGCCCAGTAACACTATTTTGAATAGCAAGTGCCAACCAAGCCAATTTTCAAAAAAAAATCTATTTTTTTATTTATACATATAAATACTGTATTCATTTATATATTATCTGTGAGAAATATGACATAGAAAAATGTTCTACAGGACTTTAATAAACCTGATTATGCTCTATAGCCTATCTTATCAGGCTTAATTATCTGTTTATGTTACATTTTGTAGAGTTTTTATTCAGGAAAGCAGGATTTTCAATTGGCTTTTGACACAAAATAACCTTTCTTTAAACTGTGAAACTGTGTGCAGACAATTGTTGTTTCTGCATAAAAGGTGTCATTTCTTGAATATTGTCTGGAGAAACTTTATTTTAGCAAATATGAGCTAAAGAGTGGTATATAAACTAATTAACCTCATAAGAAGTGTGGGCATAGTTCTATATCATAAATGTCCATCTGCTTTTCCTTTTTACTCTTAGAAGAATGATCATTTTCTTCTGCTATTCAGCCCTGTACTGTGAGAATGGTAAAAACATACAGGGAGTAAAGACAACTCTAGCCAGCCTCAGCTTTCACCTCTAAGAAGGGAGTTAGCATGTAACCAGTTACACATGCATAATTTTAACAGGTGAATTATGATTATTGCAAAATTTGACATCTCACCTAGCTGCATAGTGCCACACTTAGTAGGAAATAGGAATATCGGAGCACTCTTTCATTCAGCCTCAGTAGTTTTTCTAATATTTCGGAGGATACATTTTTTGGTGTCTCTTGACCTGAGTCTACAGAGAGACTTAATCTCAGAGGAATTTTATGTGTGTTCAAGCTCAAAACCTTTCTGCATCTAATGTCAGTTAATATGGAACACTTCTAAGTAGAAATGTCTCCTCACACTTTGTTTGTTTTAGCATACATCTAATGGTAGAAGACAGTTTGTATATTTGACTTTAGTAACATCACAACACCATTTCTAGGGAGGGGCAGAAAATCAATCTAGATGTTGAAGGGCTAGAAACCAGGAAGTTCAGTCTCTGTTCCTAGATCTGCCACTAGTACCCACGTCTTTTGGGCTGCATCTGTGAAAAGGGTAATTTCCACTGTCTCAGTCAGAGAAAATTCTTTGATCCAGTTTGTTTTGTGAATTACTTACATGGTGTAGTGATGAGATCCATAGAAATGTCCGTAAAGAGTAGTATGATACTGTAGAGATGCTTCGATGTCTTCCATTTCACTGAAGATGGGAGAACTGTTTTTCAGAGCAAATCCTTTTTTTTGCTTAACAGCTATGAACTGCCTCCTGGCCAAATTGTTTGAAACAAGTATTAATTTTCATCATTATGTATATGGGACAGTTACATATATGTATACAGTTCAGTGCGCATTTGTCAAAGAATGCTTTAGATTTAACCATGTTGCAATTAAGTAAAAAAAATTACATGTTGACTTTTTTTCGTAAAAAAACATGTTAAGCAAACAAGTGAAACTCTTTTATGTTGGTTTTGAATATAGATAGCATATCTCTTTTTATACAAGTATTTCATGACTGTGAAGTGTGCATATATTGACATGGTTAGTGGGTAAAGTCTTTCAACAAATGGGAGAAAAGACATGGAAGTAACTAATTCAATAGTATTGTGAAACCATTGATTATATACTCAGTGCTGGCAGTGACACAGCGATACATGAGCTTTGTCCTGAGAAGCTTACATTATAAAGAGAAAACTAGACAAGCTGTGGGAGACTCAGTGTTTTTCTTGTTGCCTTCATACTGCTTCCATCCCTCATTTTGAAATACTCCCTGTGGAGGGCATTAAAAAGTTGTGAATTAAAGCTCCAGGGAGCTTGAAAGAAGCAGCTATAGGGAGTGCTGTGGAATAAAAAGGGTAGACTTCCTGATGCAATTAGTCAGGTGTTTCCTATGCATGATAAAGAGTTTATAGTGCAAAGAAGATGGTAAAAGGAGAATGCAAATAGTACAGTTATATGTGTCCGTAAAATTATGTGATATCATGACATCATGTCACGCTCACCTTGTGTTTCAGATGCTTAAAAGCATGTGAAGTCTGAGCACCTTGCAGTGATAAGGAGTTGATAATTGCTGGTTACCTGTTGAGTTCAGTTTTTGATCTTTCAAGAAAGATCAGTTTGAATATTTTTATTAATCTGACCACAGCTGTTGAGCAAAGCTTGTGCCTTTCTCATGTACAGACATTAGATCATTCCTAAAGAACTTGATGTATATGCAGGGAGTTAAACCAAATAAAATCTCTTGAAGCAGCCTCTACTATTCCTTTTTTTTTTTTACATTGATGGTGTTAATTTCTAGCATTAATATTGAAGTAATGAAAAGGTAAAGACATAGGGGGAATACTAATAAACTGTTTTTTATTTTCAATCTCCCACTTAAAAAGTAAATTTAATTTTTAAATATAGAATTGGATTTTTAGTCTAACACAATTTCATTTTGTATTGTGTTGTGGAGCACTTCCACGCAGCCTTCTGCACTTTGCTTTGAATCATTCTCACTGAAATTAGAACTGTCAGTAAGTACCACCAGTCAGATTTTGATTTTACTTGAAAAGTTATTTTGGATTAGGATAAATTTTGAAAAATACGTACTGTTTTTATACAGGTTGTTAGGGTGATTTTTATATTAATTTTTTGTTCCTTTGCTTGAGTTTGTGGCTTATGGTAATACATTTCAAGGTAAAAAGTGCTTTCAGAAAAAAAGGATTTATAACTATGGGAGGTCAGACAATAATGTCAGGATCTCTCCTTTACAGAACTCATTACTGTATGCAATGATAGAAGATGATACATTAACAAGTCCTGAAACAAGACAGAAGATTTTTGAACTGCCGTTTAGTCCATTCACTTTCTACAATCCCCTTGATTTTTTCTTTATATTTCTGCTTACTTATAAAACATGCATGCAATAGGACATATTTCTGTCTTACTGCCTACTTCAGTAAAGGCTGTATTTATACCATGAACTGCATTAATTTCAAATGAATTATCCGTTTACTACATAGAAGTGGGTACTGGGAATTGGGGATCTTATTGGTGACTCTGACCTGCTACCCTGGGATGAAAGAAATCACCTTAGATTTCTGTGCCTTGACTGTCTGGTTTATTAAATACATATTGAACAGCTTGCATTACAGGACATGATAAGAATGGCTTAGGTAAATTCTATCCATGGTACATGAGTGTCAATGGGAATTTGCTGATTTATACCCTAAAATAAAATTTAGGGAAGCTCTTCACCTACCCATGAGCAGTGGTTTTGTATGTTAAAGTTAAAAAATTAGAATGATGAGGTGTGGCATAACAACTTCAGCCCTGCAATTTTCAGAATAATTATTTCTTCCCCTCTTAATATGATGGGGAAAAAGAGGCAGAAAATTGTCCCTTAAAATGTAACCATTTCATTTTTTGCATTGGATACATAATAAAACATTTCTCTTATAGTGCACTGACTCTGCTGGATTTCTGGTATTCTGGCCATGTTGAACCTCACCAGGAGAGACTTATAATAACTATTATACTTCATGTAGGAAATAGTGTTGAATTTTCAAAAATCTTTCCTATTACTTTCTCCAGTGATTAACTCTTTGAAACAATATGGCCCTTAAGTGTCAGTACCACACAGATGTACAGATGGTCATCCTCATCTTGCAGTAACCAGTGTGAATCCAGCCAGGTGTCAGGTGGGAAGATTCTGGACATCTGTATCATCTCCCTGGCTTGTGCATGTTCCTGTCAGGGCCTGTGCAGATGCACTAGCTGCTTCCCTACATGCCATAACCAGGAAAGATAAGACAGTTGTAATTCTTGTCCCCAGACATGGATATCAATGGCTGGAACTTAAGACTGGATTCATAACTCACTGTGTGCATTTCATGGTTTTTGCACATCAACAGAATTTATGCTGCACTTATCTGATACCTCAGGTTACATATCCAAACTTTCATAATACTTTGCAGTACTGCCTTTTAGGACAGAATATAAATATGGCAAATCTCTTTTTTTAGGAAAAAATAGAGTGAATAACGTTACGGAGAAGTACTATTATTTTAAAAAATGGAAGATCAAATTATCACTAGATCTTTTGATACTTAGTTTTTCAATCCATGGAAATTCTGCTGAAGAGATTTGTACTTTGTGTAGATGGAACGGCTGCCAATCATTCTTGACTCATCTATTATCTTATACAAATTAATACTGGTAAGCTTGAAAAATCATAAGTAGCTTTAGCCATTCTGTAATCTGTTTTTAATAGGAATAGGAATGGACTATGGCCCATATGGTAACCTGGATGATCTATCTTGAATTATTTCTGGGATAAGTTTAAATACATACCTCAGTTTTGGTTACATACCCAATCTCAAATTGCTTTCATTAAAAAATAAAATCTCCTTTAAATACACTTAGACTGAGGCCATCTGTTAATTTCATAAACCCTAGAGCCGCATCCCAAGTTTTTATACTGAATAAACCTTTCCTACGCTAACTTACCATGGAGGTCATAACATCAGAGGAGGCAGTTGTGAGATGAGCTTGGAGTGAGGCATACTGGAATGAAAGGATGAACAGCATTTATCTTTTAAAAGATTTCTGACTCAATAAAGTAAAAGGAAAAAGTGAGTCAGTGACTTTAGGAGGGTTTGAATCAGGTTTTAGTGTGGTAAACTGTCAAACTGTCTGTTATATGTTTGATATTATATATGACTAGGTGAGGATAAACAGTGTGCTACTTCGTGGTAAAGAGTTTTCCGAGTAATGGTATTAATCTATAATAGAATAATAAAACACTTTGTATTTTTACTAAGTGATGTGTTTCTGCTAATTGAAAGAGTGGGTAATTTCAGAGAGAGAAAAAAGGTGACTTTTTAAAAAATGTAATATTAATTTAAACCTCTAGGGGTTTCAGACTTGTGTTTGAAACAATAGTCCTATGTTCCTGTTTTTGAGCTAGTCATTAAGAAGAATATACAGGAGAGGAATCATAATTTTGTCTTCCCTTTATAATTGTGGATCCATATCTGTATTACACTGTCAAGAGACTACTATACCTGCTTAAAAAGAAACCTTGTTCCAGCAGTGAAAAAGCATCATGTCATTTATTAAAGCTAACAGCAAGCATGCAAATCCTAAAATGATTTATCACCAGGATAGTGTGGGGCACTTCTAAAACAGAGGGTTCCAATCAAGCTGTGTGAAGTCTGCAGTGATACAAAGGAAAGCTTTTCTGGTTGTCAGAAGGTGCTATGGGCTAGAAGTTTGCTTCTGCGTTTCAATGGCAGTATGAAGTGCTGCAAAAATACGGACTCTTACTATGGATAAAAGTTCCTATTATTTTTTTCTGTGTAAACTCCAGCCAGTTTAAAATACAAGAAGAAATTACATTTCTTAAGCTCTTTTATTAAAGTTGATGGATTTCCCAAAGATATTGCTACCTGTCACTGAGAGCTGTTCCTGTGACAATTGTTTATTGTGGTGTAACAATAGCATCACATTCCTTAGAGTAATATGTGAGAATTGGATAACATAATGAACTTCCAGGGCCTTTGTGAAACACCATTATTTTTTGCTGATTTTGTATTAAATAAGTACCAGGCTGTGTTTGTGGGTTAATATATGCATACCATTTGGAATGTACTTAGTGACATTATGTAATTCACAGATGTTTTATTATTCATAGTACTGTGCATTCATAGCTCTCTGTAGTCACTATTGTGCAAAAAAATCTAATGAGGGAGAGTCTGTGTGTGTTTTGCTGGTCCTTTAGTCTTGTCAAATTCTCATTCACTCAATTCACAAACAGAGGGATGTGGTACCCTTTACTGCATTTTGACTCATAGAGTGGAAAGGAATAAAAATATGGATTTCTCATAATTGGTGCATGTTTATTTACCATTGTAAAAATACAGGGTAGGACACAAAAATGCTAAGATCTTATCTTTCCACTGTATTTGGATTGTGCTGTACTTTATTGCTTTGAGAGGAGGTGGTTAGTCCAAGTATTAGATAAGGATTTTATGCACATTTCACAGGCATAAATGAAATCACACTGTTAGACACAGAAGTGAACTAAAGAAAATTGAGAAAGCATCTCTGTTTCTGTTTTTGTTGTCTTAAATCATAATAGAAATGCTTTCTCCAGCTGGTTTACCAGTTCACTTTCCTTGATTTCATCATCTGATCAGCACCAGACCACCAGCTGATGAAAGAGAAAGTCATTGTTACTGGTTGCAGTGGCATTTGTCATTTCCTATTATTAAAAAAACCACAGTGTCTCAGTGCAGTAGTTCTACTGAAGAAATAATAAATCAAAAGAATTAAATGATCTTCAAAAATCCTTACTGGAATCAGAATTTTTATTCAGAATTTTGATACCCTTTTTTTAAACCTCTTTCTTTGTTTTCTTATGAGTTATCCTTTTTTTTTTCTGTGACTAATGTATTCTTCATCACACATTTTTGAGCCAGCTTTTATCTTTATCCCTGCTTGGTTGTACTTTTTGGACTGTATAACCATAAACCCTTGAATTTTTTTTTTCTATCACCATATTTGTCACTATTTTATTGCATGTTATATTATCATTTTAATTATTACCATGAAATGTAGTAATTCAATTGGTAAAAAGTTTATTCTCACTTTAACGTTCAGTTCTTTAGATTTAGTTTGTGGGTTTTCTACATACAGTGGCAAGTTCTTGGGATAGTGTTTTTTCCTTTATTTCCTGTTTCTCCATGGAGAATGACTCTTCCCCAGGAATGCTTTTGGTGAAAATTGAATCTCCCTGTGTTTAAGTACCCTGGTGCACAGGTCTGTCCTCTCTGACTACCTGCCTTTGTGGAAAAGAAAGGTGTAGTCCTATTTAGTTTAACCTATCTCTGACTAATGTCTTGCAGGAAAAAACAAAGCAATTTGCAATGTTCCAGCTTTCTTTGTTGGGCTAGTAATTGGATGCCTTTGCAGAGTCTGGGATTAATAGTAGGAAAGTAAATAAATTTAATAACAAATCTGACAGTTTTGTAAATGTAGTACTTTTCCACTTTAAGTGTTTTTTAAACGATGCTTTTTATTTATTTAATATTCAGTCATTCACTTTGAAGTTCTATTCATTTATATACCACTGCAGTAAATACACATGTAAAGGCCTTTAGAGCAAAACACAAACTTAAGTCAAAATGTTGATAAGGAGAGTGCTGACAAACCCGAGGAACGCCAAGGCTAATGTAAAATCTGAGGCAGAGATGGAAAAGTTGAGCTTTCTATCACATTTAAGAAGACTTCGTGTAAAAAGCCATTAGGTTTCTTAATCACCTATATCCAGTGGATTTTATTAATGTGAAACATGCTTTTGAAAACATCCTTCATTCTGAGCTACTATTCTGGCTTCCCATGACTGTGTTAGTGATTGACAAGCTGCAGTCTTCATGCTGGACGGAGGCACAATATTCCAAGTTGGTTTTCAGACCAGTGTCATCTTTGTAGTATTTTCTAATACAGCTTTGATAATGGGATTGTTTCGTCCAAAACCCCATTCTGAAGTCTAGCAGTGGTCCATGTTCAAAATTTTCGGATGTTCCTGCTTGCTGAACAGAAGGGGCAGAAAACATAAAGCATGTACTGTTCATTTTGCTTCAACTTGAAAAATTTATGGAATATCAAATGAAGGATGTTTTGGCAAAACAGCTTACATAAGGTCCGCCAAATGGTGAGAAAGGCCTCTTGGAGCCCCAGTGGATATCTCAGAACTCCTCCTGCAAGCAGGCAATGTAAATAATTCTAAATATGTGCTCTGCTTCAGTTTTTGGTTGACTTTGTGAAGAGTAATGGATTAAGTTTTTTAATGGTTTAATATCTAAACTTGAGAAGGAAATGAAAATATTTGTTTAACTCCTATTATAAACCAGGAAACATTTCAAAAAAGATATCTGTTAATTGAGGACACTGGTACTTTCTAGCCTTCTAGTTCATTCCCCCTCGTGTCAGAGTTGGAAACTGAATGGATGTTGCTAATCTTACTCAGGCAGATTGATACCATCTTCACACTGTGCAAGGGTACCAAGAAAATTTCCAGTCGTGAAGATCATATTATCATACACAGGAGCAACACAGGAGTTAGATTCTGTCTCTGGTTCTTTGTCAGCATGATAGCAGTTTCCAGATTAAGGTCGGATGAATAAAAATGGACAAGAATATGTATTCTACACAATGTATAAATCAAAATGCCCAGGGCAAACTAGCTTCTGTTTGGTTTTATGTGGAAGAAAATATTAAAAGCAGCAGTTAGCTTCTGCCTGTGTTTGTCCCTCTTGAGTTTCTTCTTCACTCACACAGATCACCTATTGGAGACAGTTTGGTAGGCCCCCTCTCAGTCTTCTCTAGGCTGAACAGTCCCAGTTCCTTCAGTCTCTCCTCATAAGAGAGATGCTCCAGACCCCTCATCACCTTTGCGGCCTCTGCTGGACCCTCACCCTGCGGGTGAGGGTCTTCCTTGGACTGTGGAGACCAGAACTGAGCACAGTATTCCAGATGTAGCCTGTAGGGCAGAGCAGAGGGTGAGGATCACCTCCCTAGACCTACTGACCAATGTAGCTCAGGATATTATTGGCTCTCCTGACTGCAGTGGCATTGCCAGCTCATGGTCAACTTGTCATCCACCAAGACTCTCGAGTTTTTCTCTGCAGAGCTGCTCTTTAGCAGGTCATCCCTTAACCTGTGCTGGTATTTGGGGTTATCCATCCGCAGGTTCCAGACCCTACCCTTGCTTTGGTCAAACTTCATTAGCTTTCTCTCCACTCAATGCTCCAGCCTTTCAAGGTCCTGCTGAACAGCAGCACAGCCTTCAGGTGTACCAACTGCTCCCCCCCCATTTTGTATCATCACCAAACTTGCTTAGGCTACACTCTAGTCCAGGTTGCTGATAAGCAAGTTGAATAAGACTGGGAACAGTACTGATCCATGGGCAACATCACTGATTATGGGTCTCCAACTGGATTCTACTCCACTGATCATGACAGTCTGAGCTCTGCCTTTCAGACAATAATACCATTTAAATGGAGGATGCTGGAAGAAACTTACCTGATTTGAAATAAATAATTAGATCTTTCACATAAATATTCCATTTACCTGCATGTTTGAGAGGAGAAGCTGGAAAGACCCTCTTCTCTGGCACAAAACCAATCACAATACGATGAAGATTTAAAAACTAAGCACAAAAAGATTTTATTCATTTTTATATAACATAATTTTTAATATATGTTAAATGAAAAATCTAAGACAATAAACGTCCTAAAGTGAGAACTAAGCTAGAATTCGTTAACTGCTCTTCACTGTTGATGCTGCACATTACAGGAGTATAATTTTTTTGTACTCTCAATTAAAGTGCTGGGAAGAAGTCCGATACTTAAGTAGAATGAATAAGAGATTGCTTCATTTTGGTATAATACATTTATCCTGAAATAGAAACAGAAACTTTGTGTAATTTCTTTGTTTAGGGAGATGCTTGGGGAGATAAAATATTCTATAGATTTATGACTTGCCTAATGGTTTCTTTCCAATTACTTAGTGTCCTCATTTGTCTGAGGCTAGAAACACTATTCTCTTCCCAGTACTGCCAAGGCAGGCAATCTCTAATGTGTTGATATTTTTAATCCTGAACTATTTCTTGTCCTTAATCCATATAGGGGCTTCATCCTCTTAACATGAGAAGTTTTCCTCTTTGAGGAATTCCTGTCTCAATAGAACAGTTGGGTCTATTTTGTAAATGACCCAATATATGGGTCATTACATGTCAATACATGGGTTCCTACTTGTAAATGTAAGAACTGTTGGCTGGTTTTGTTTCCCCAAAAGGGCGAGACCATTTCTAAATGTTCGAGTACTAGGTATTTAGGGTTGTATGGCTGTATCCCAGAGCTGCTGCTTTAGGTTTTTGGTGGCTTTTTTCCCCCCTTTTTTGTTTTTGGTGAAGATTTCCTGCTGAAGCTCTTCAGGAAAGAACAGCAAAACCCAACCAAATTCTTACAAAATCATAACTGTCATGGGGTATGTATTTGGTTAAAATAAGAGAGCCATGCAGTGACCAATCAACATACGTAATGGAAACCTGCTGTTATTAATATTATAGTTTCTATGTTTGTCAGGGTAGTAAACATAGTAGCAGAATGTAACTTAAAGTTTTGCTTAATGTCTTTCATGTCTTTTGGGGGATGAATTCCAGCCTATAAATCTAAACATATACACAATGTGATGTATGAAGGATAAGGGAATGAAGCCCCTTTAGTATACACTTAGGTGTAAGAAAACAGCAGAAAAGAGCTAAGGAGGATTTGGTTTACATGAACTAGGTTTAAGAAAATGAAAACTCATCAATGCATATTCTGTAAATATTTCATACTTAATTCTGCCAGTGTTTGTTATGTTTGTCTGTGATTTCTACCCACAAGACAAAGATAAAGCAGGTGTTCTAATTGTTATGAATAATTTACCTTTTATTTTCAAAAGCACTGATATTTGTACTTTAGGAAAAAAAAAGGAAAAAATGAACTTTCAAAGAAACGGTAAGCAGAATACTTTCAAAGTTCTTATGATGAAACATTCCCTGTTTGTTGCCCATATGACAGCTCTGGCAACATTATAAATCTTCCTAACCTTCCTCTTCCAATTTAGCTATACTCGTGGGGATATATGCTGAGGGCATCTTAAGCATAAAGAAAACAAAGATGCTAAGATATGAAACAAATATGACAACTAGAATTTTTAACCTCTGTGGATTTGGAAAGGATTTATACTGTAAATCAAAGGGAAATTCCTTTGTGCCTCTCTGCTGTTTAAGAAATTCACCTGTGTTTTTTTCTTAGTGCCAAGAGTGTTCTATTCTCTTTCTCCACTTTCATATTCTAGAAATGCATGGATTAGTTGGCTATTTAAGAAGTTCAAAATATCATCCATGTTGGCATATATAGACTCCCAAAGTATTTGGCAATTAGATTTATGTGCTAATGTAGCAATACAGAAGAATTTCAGTCTCATCACTTTCATTATGGAACATCAGGGAAAGCTACAGAAATAGCATATAAGTTCCTGGCAGCCAGGAGCAGTCACCCTTTCTTTGTATTTAACTGCAGCCATACTGGTTAGCCTGTAAGGATGCTTAAGTCATCCTTTATGACCTGATGCTGGACTTACAGAAATGAGAAGGTTTTTTGGTTGTAAGAGGTAAAGAAGACTTAAAATAGATACAGGAACGAAATGAAATAGAACTTGAAGTGAATAAAGAAACTATCCTCCACTCCCCGTGATGAGGCAAAAGAAAGAAATAAATGCACCAATAAATAAGTTAATAAAGGTGCATAATGTGACCAAAAAATAGTATTTTCCTTATATAGTATTTTATATATAGTATAATATATATAGTATATAGTATAAATGACTTCGCAAAAGAATAAAGCTGCATTAACTGGTAATGAAATGGGACAAGGGCAGTCCTGCTGTCACAGCACATATCATATCCCCTTTCAGTTTTTAGTTTATTGCTTCCTTTTCAGGATTTGTTCACTTTGAGTTTTAAAATTAAATTAATGAGTAACAGTAAAAAATTAGATGTTATTTTTGGTCAGAATAATAAAAGTGAAGTTTGAAACAGCCTCCCATATAGGGATGCAAGCATAAACAAAGGACCAGAAAAAGGCTTCAAAGGGTCTGTAACTCATGGAGCAAAGGAAGAATGTATTTGTTGATGCTTCTCCTTAGCCCACAGAAACTCTTCTGTATATATACCTCATAATTAGGGCTTCGTGTGCCTGCAGGGAGGGTGCACAGCCAGGGAGCAGCCTTTATGCACAGCATGCTACCCTAGCAACCTGATAGATTTCCAGCAGAAATTTGTGTGGGAGTTAGTGCTGATCTTTGCAGAGTTAACCCATTTTTGGAGAGAGAAGTATGCACAGCTGTTATGGACTAGTCAGCACAGTTTGCTTTCTGAAATCTATAGGAAAAGAACTTAGTCAGAATGTTCATATTTGGGTGGGTACCTGGAATTTCCCCGCTCATCTACCAAATCCCTTTGTGAAGAGTAATGTGGCATCAGCTCACTAACTGTGCTCATGGTATCTCTTAGATTTGGCATTTATTTGTCACCTAAGCCTGATATGAGTTTTGAGTCTGTGTTTTGCTCAGTTACACCAGAACAGCCTTTTTAAAAGTGGAATTACCATCTGAAGCTGAGCTCTGTCAGTCTTAGCCAGAACTCTAGGATGAATATAAGAGAAAATGTAAATGAATACAGAAGTGAGTGAGAAAGGGATGAGGAGAGGAATTGTTGAGTTTCACTGAGAACTCCAACATCAATAGCTCTTTGGGATCAGAATATTTATATCTCTTGTCCTTGCATTTTCCTCAGGTCAAAGCTAAAAAACATTACTACTACAGAATGAAGAGCATATATGTGTCTTGTGGCTGTGCTAATCTCATGCAGTATTTTAAGAGCATAGAGAAGAATATCCCTTTTGGGTGTGCAGAGAGTGGGAAATTGCCCAATGGTCAAGTGTGAAAGAGTGAGGCTGTGGAGGAGACAGATTTCTGAATCTCTGACAGGCTTAGTGGCTGTTTGCAGCTTGTATAATTGAATTTTGAACTATGGGAAGAAGAATTTGTGTGCACAATTTCTGCTGTTTTCCATCCCCGGAGGAAAACTTCACTGCATCACAGTCTACCCAGTCATCTGATATCCTCATTACTCAGCAGAAAAACAGATCTGTGTGATAAGAAGTGTATGTTTGCGTAAAGTCTCAATGACATAAATCTGGAAAAACTCTGATTTTAGCTGTCAACTTTATTGTTAGGGTAATGAAGAGACTTTCAATTTTCATACTCAAGTGCAAAGCTAAGAGAGTCGCATGCAACAGGGAGCTAAGATTCCAGCTTTACTAAACTTCAGTGGGTTTATCAGAAGTAAAGTTGAGAGCCTCTAACTGAAAGTTTCATCTTTCCTTTTATTAGCACATAAAATCTTAAAATGCTGTCAGTGCATTCTTGTTAGGACTGCTGAATGGTTTCTTTGGATTTACTAATCTAAGTGAAAAATTGTTGAAGAAAATTTGGCCTTATATCCTCAGCTATTTCCACAGACAAAATTTGAAATTGGTTTATACATTAAGCTTGTTTGGACTTCCAAACCCTTTTGTCTGGTAATTGACTTCCTAGTAAAAGTTAAAATAGTAGGGAGGAATAGTAAAACCTGAATGGGTTGGAGGGGAGTAGACTAGTCTGTGAGAAGTTTTTTGTACATCTTCCTCATGTTCTTGGGGTGCCCAAATCTTCTCCTCAGACAAGAATTACACAGATGTCCACATAACTGATGTGTAAAGGACTGTTTGGCCAAAACCAAAATGAAGCAGAGGATGAAGAGTCCTTGTGATGTACTAGTCTGTCACAATCCATCTCCACTGTGCTTAGAGAAGTCCAAGGTATTGTGTCTCTGATGCTGCTCTGGAAGAGGTAGCTCTATATTGCTTTAAGCTGAAAATGCTGTAAGCAACACAGTAGAATTTCAGTTGTTTTATAGTATATTAATCACATTTTTGTTTTACCCACATGGAAGTGTCAGATTGGTTTTGAACTATTACAATCAGCTCAATAGATAAATACATCTTTCTTTATTATCTAGTTCCCTATGAGTCTTTCTACCCAGTTTGAAATTTTATATTGATGTCCTTCAACACTACTATATATTTTATCATTTGCCACAATAAAATCAATAGCTTTACTAAAACCCCTACTAGAACTGAAGGACCACTCACTGGAATAGCAAGAAGAAAGGCTTTGCAAGGTTTTCTGAAGATGTCTGTCTGGATTTGCTGGATCCATTGTGGAGTATTATTTGTAGAATTCATAAAAATAGCCCATCACTTGGACTCCACTACAATGGAACCATAATATTAAAGTTTTATTTTGCACATTAAATACCTAAAATTAGCATTCAAAGTGAATTTTTTATTTTCTAAATTTGAAACTTCCATGAATAGGTTCTAAATGAATTTTATACTGGTGGAGGGAGGCCTTTCGTGTGGTATTCATCAGTTGCTATGCTTGCTCAAAACACTAAAGAATAACAGTGTAATCATTACAATTTAGAATAGTTCTGGCCCCTTGAAAACAACATGTTAAAATAAGAAACTATTTATTCCACACCTGGATAAGTTCACCGGGCAATTAAACACAGTAGATACAATTAATCTTTTTCCTCTTCATTATGATTTATGCAATGGTTTAAATTAATTTCCTTTTTTTCAAAATTAGGAGAGGTATCTTAATAATATAAAGTTAATTCTATCTGTTTGTGACTGGACATCTATATGTTTGTTCACCTTAGGCTTAAAGTCTTCTATGCCCCTGTAATTAATATACACAAAGATACATTTTTACTATTTGGCAAAGAGGGTCTAGCAGCCCCAAATCCCTTCTGGCTTAAAATTTGTGTTGATGTGATATCAGAATATGTCATATGACCCTGAACTGAATTATTCCTCATATATTCTGTCATTATAGCTAAATTTTCACCAGAGTTGTTGTTCTATTTCTCATATATGCTTTTAGGACAGACTGCCTTACCTCTTTCCTGGTCCATACAATCTTAAGAAATTGATTTCTGAGTCCAAACTTTGACAAAAGCTTTCTGTATTTCACAAACACCGGTAATAACCACTAAAATTCATTAATTACCACTATGGCAGTGGCAGCTGTATGCTCATGCTTTTCCACTGACTCCCATTCAAATTCCAAATATTTTAAAAGCTTTTCAAACATTCATCTATCTTCATTTGCTTTGCTTCTCATCCAGTTCCTCCAACACCTGCCTCATCCTTCCTACAGAGTCATGCCTGCTGGTGTGAAAATATGTTCTTTTGCAGAGTTCCGTGAAGCAGCCTACTTGCATTTTTCCTTCAGATCTAGCCTCAATTGCCTTTCTAAACTTAAAAAAAGCCTTTTTTTTCAAATTTATTTTATTTCATTGGCCTTTTTTTTACATACATTTGCTTTCTGTAATGCTGTTACAGGGGTATGTTACATTGCACATACTCCTGTCTGCTTTGCTATTCCAATACACATATTTTTAATGGTGCAGAAAATACGTGTTGTACAAACTGGGCTACCGTTGGTTTGGCTCTGTCTTTGTATTCTAGTACAGTTGGACTTATTTAAGTGCATAGTAAATACTTACAATGCTATCTATGATTCTATTCTGCATGGATATAGGAGTTTTTGTGACACAGTGTATATCATCTTTTGGCACGAGCGTGTCCACTGTGTCAGCAGTGCTATGTGTGCTTTTACCTTTGTTCGTGTCTTTTCAAACTTATGCTTCATAAGTCAATATTGTAACAGGAGAAGAGATAGTGGCATAGAGTTTGAGAGCACTTCAGGACGCTGAACAAATCACTGAAACAATTCAGCCAAGGCTGCTGATTCAGCCTAACAAAATTAATGATTCTTCCCCTCTACATTGCTCTGGTGAAACCCCACCTGGAGTACTGAGCCCAGCTCTGAGGTCCCCAGCACAGGAAAGACATTGACCTGATGGATCAAGTCCAAAGGAGGGCCACAAAGTCGATCAGACATTTAGAATGAAGTGGTAACTTTACCTACAGCATGATTCTGTGGACAGAAAAACAGGAGGAAAGCATTTAAGATGGATCCAAACTGCTTTTTCAGTTGTATTTAGCTAGTAAAATTTTTGTCATACATATATGGCCACTGTGAAAGAATCACAAATACCTTTTCGGTACTTTCTTGACAGGCGTTTGCAGCAAACTTGACAGGTTTCCTGTAGGACCTATTTTCTCTAAAATTGGTGTGTTGCTTCACTGTATTGAAGGGAGTTTTTCAGAGTGGCATCCTTCTCCTTGCCCATACATACTTTTGTTCAAATGATGTTCTACACGTCTCATTTTACATCAAGTGGAGATCAAGGTACCCCTGTAGTAAGACATTTAAAATCCTTCATACAATCTGCACTATGAAGGAACATACTGTGAACTGGAGAGATCACCCTGTTGTGCACCTTTCAGCTGGTGGCATACTTCCCTGTTGTTAGGAAGGCTGACAGTTCTTGCCCTAAATCAAGATTTGTTCTGCTGCTGAATAATGACACTGTGCAGTACGTTGGATATTTGGCTCGCTTAGAACTGAGGTAATCCTTTCTGTGACAGGTTATGTAAATGCAGTTGGTTTATGTTGCTTTTTCAGAAGTTAGAGAAACCACAATACTTTTATAAAAGTTAATATAGTTTGCAATTAATTCTTTTTTGTTGTTGTTGTTTATTTTTTCCCCCCAGTTGCATTCCAAAGTCTGTTACTGTCTTAGCACTTGTTGACAATATAGACCTTACTGTCTGGTATATTTTTCATCCTGTATACACCATCAATATCAAAGACACTGTTTTTCACATGTTATGGGATTTTGAGGATAGAAAGAGACTGTGTATACTGGTATTTTTTTCATATGACAAAGTACTGTGATGGTGCTCTTAATTATTACAGAATTTTTCTATAAAAATATCCATATTTAATATTATCAAATTCATAATTAAGGTTCTTTTAAAATAATTTCCTGTGTGAAGATTTCTATAATGATCTGAAGTATTATAAACTTTTTATACTGTATTTATTCGAGGGTTTATATGTTTGTCTTTTAAGTATTATATTGCCAATTATGTATATGCATCTGATTGTTATTACTTCTGCTGGCACCAAGAAAAGATGCAGAACCTTTTCCTTAAGAGTCCATAAACAAGGAGCACACAGGCAGCTGTTGGATAATGTGATCTCCACTGACTTTAAGCAGACATTTAGATCCCCGTAGAGAGGAACAGGCCTGTAAGGTCAGTTGTGTCCAGAAAAACAAAATTGTCATTTATGCTTCTTTTACTGTGTTATTATTTCCACTATACTCTGCTTACAGGTCTGAGACAATCACTGCCCTTCTCACTAGTGAGTAATTGCAAGAAAAATTTAAAAGCTGAAAGAACTAGCTATGGTACTTAATTTGGGGTTGAGATAATCCAAGATAAAAAGATTAATAAATTAGATTTTAAAAAAAGAAAAAGGAAAGCAAGGTTTTTTTTTTTTTAGCCTTTCAATGAGAGCAATAAAGTATAGCTGTGTCAGCAGAAAGTTCCTGCTTGGTGTATTGGATTTATGTGTGTTCCATTGACTTGATTTCAACAGCATGAGACCCTCTTGCTTCCTTAAGGAAAATGGTATTAAAACCCACTTACTTCTTTATCAGACCCTTACCTACTTGGGTATTGCATTATATGTTTAAATCTGTGTATAGCTCAGTTGGCTTCCATGTGGCTGTTCACTTTCTGGGAATTTAGTACATGTGCAATGCTGGGTCCCTGTTATCTGCTTTTATAGAATCTTCATGGATTAGCAAGGAGATGACTTACCTGATTTCTCAAATTTAGTGAACCTTCCTACACAAAATTATCCTAATTGCTATAAATTTAACCATACTTTTGATTAGAAAACTAAGAGGATTTTAATAAGTACTAAATTAATAATGCAAGAGTAACAAAAAGCAAGCAAAATAATGAAAACTTAATTGCAGTGTTGTGAAAGCAAAAAACCTGCTTTATATTGACAAGTGTGTCCTGCAATGTAAAAGATTTTGCTTTTTAAGAATTAAGTAAATGTTGGGTGAGGAACTTTTTTTCCATGGGGATGACATTAAAATGTAAACTCATTTAAAATACTGCTTGTCTAAAATGTGATTGATTTTTTTTCATCAAATGACAGGGGAAGATCTTCCAGATCTTCTAAAGGATATAACCTGCAGACTGACCTGATAGACTAATCATGTAGATTTCAGTACCAGTTAGAGATGTGTAGCCATATAGCAACAGACATGCAGATATTATAAGAACATATTAACTATGATGCTTAATGGTACATCTTGATCTCAAGGAAATCACAAGTCACCGAAATGCTGCAAAGGGTTCAACAAAGACTAAATCAATTCTTTATTTTACATATGCTGAGAACATGTTTTGTTGAGTATACATTAATCTTGTTGCAGCTTTCTGTCCTCTGTAACTTGAAGAAAAAATCTTACAGTACCAGTTCTTGTGTCCTGCTCATTAAAGGTCTTTTAATTTATTTTATCCTTCACTGCATGGTTTATGTTTGAAATGCAGTTGAATTCTTATCCAGTCTGTCCCTTCTTCTCTGATAATAATAATAATACTCCATTTTTATTTTTTCTACAGCATCTTTTGCTCAGCTAAGATTTTCTCTTTTACATTATTGGGCTTTTATTTGAAAACAGACACCTTGCAGTTAATTATGTTTATCATAGTAAAAATGGTTTTGGTTCATTTTTGGGTTTTTTCCTTCTTTTTTTTTTTCAATATGAAGGTGAGGCATATTTTTAAAATATAAAATTTATTTTCAAAATACAAGTGTATATTAAAATTATTTGGATGTGTACTGTTTATGAAGAATTTCTATAAAGTATATAATACAATATTTCAGTAAATTTAAAAACCTTTTAGTCATGGATTCTTATTTTCTTTGGATTTTTTTTCTTGCTTTCTTTCTAGAGAACTAAGAAAAAATGCTCTTTAAGTATGAAAAATGAAATAAAAATATTTTACATAGGGTCAAAATGAATGAAAGTAATTTCAGAATATATTTAGAGAACAACCTACCCATATAATAACTAGACTTAAGAATCACTAGGAATAAGTAAAAATTATAAACATATTCAACAGCTCTTTCTTAGTCACTTTGCATCTTCTTTCTCATTATATTTTAAATTATTTTTTTGCCTTTCTTTCCTTATCTTGTATTCTATGTTTTTGAATTTTTCATGTAATGTCATATTTATTTGACATTAAAGGAGCAACTTCAACAAGCTCTTTTGACATTTTTTAATAGAATTTTAGCACAACCCTTTTGAATATAGAGGGTGTTTTGGGGGTGTGGAAGGTATTTTAAATAAATAGCTACATAGATTTAATTTTCATCTTCTTAAGTGGGTGAGATGACATTCACTAGTTAATATGCAAATTTCTAGCTGTCAGGATTCTACTAACAAAACAGACAAGAAAATATGAATCCTAAATACCTGATACTCCACTGACTTTTGCAAATAGAATTATTACAAAGCTATATAGATTTAAATAAGAAAAAGCAAGATTTAATGTAAGATTAAAATAAGATTTATATAGATTTAAATAATAAAATATAATATTTAAATAATAGACTTGTTAGCCTTTTTCAATGTTAATAAATCACATATGCACTGTTGTATCTGTCTGCATGGTAGCAGACATAGCCAAATTTGTCAAAACAATAAATATATTTTATTTACAGATGAATGAGGAACACCTGTAGACAGCTGAAGAGAATTTTAAAAAGGCTATTATTCCAAGAGAACATTAGTTTATGTTCTACAGACACATGAATTAGAGGAATTATCACAGGACAATTTGTCAATCTACAGTTTCACATATAAGTTTAGAACACATTTGGAAACCTGTGTTTAAATCCCTGTTACTTCCTTATCGTGGCTAATTCTTTAATTCAGTGTTAAATTCAATGAGCTCTCTTTTATCATTTTTCTTGATTCAGAAGTATTCAGTCATAGACCAGTAGCTATTGTAGGCATATTAAAACCAAGTGTCTTGAGGGCAATGAAGACATTTGACACTGAGAAATAAGGACAATAACCTAATAATTTTTCTAATAAAGTTATCACTAAAACTTGACATGGATTAGAAAAATCAAAAGATACAAAACATTAAGTGAACCTTTTAAGACAAATTCTGCTAGCTTTCTAATAGTTGGGGGACTTTTTCCCCAATATGTCTTGTGTTAACCTTAAAACAGGCATTCTTTATGCTCCATAAATACGTGTAGAGGTCTTTCCTGAATAAGTTGTTCAGCTAAAACACGTGTTATTATTAGGCTCTGTGTGTAGAGCCCCATTCAGTTTAAAGAGTCTAGATCTCTTCTGAGTCATTACAAAAAGGGTAATGGCACATTTAAAAGGTAGAGAGTATGGTTTTGTTTATGATTTATAAATCAAAGTTGTCTGTGAACAAGTATGAATAAATTCTGACTGCACTTAAGGTCCAGAACTGAATTAAGTTAATTCACTAGCTTAAGAATTCTATTGAAAATTATTCATTTCCCCACCCAGCAAAATGGATAGGTTATGATAGCGAGAATAACACAGATTTTTATGCTGATGGTAAGTATATCACCCTCTGGTTTACAATATAATACTCCATCTAATATGTGCTTAAAGAAGAAGTATAGAAGTATACGCATTTTGACTGGAAGACTTGTAATGAACCTTTTAATATAGCAACACATCAGTATCCAGTGAAAATTAGTTTTAATTGGAAAGATAATTCAACTCTTAGCAGCAAAAATGCCTTTTATTATTATTTCATTGGCGATTGGAAATCTGACTGAATTGCCTTGTAAAACTAATCAGGAACACAAATGAATAGTTCATGCTAAGAATTTCACTCATTTTTGGTCTTTAATATTTTAATATTTGTTTGTATTTATGATTTCCTTTTTAAATAGCTATAGATTTTACCCCCACAACTCACTTTTCTAAAAGAGAAATATTTTTATTTCCTGTGCTCTTGGCTTGCCTTATCCCTAAGAACTCCATAAGGGAGTCAAGTGTAACATCAGGGAGAATATTTAACTGTAGTTTTAAGAATTTTTATAACTGGCATTCTAAAATGGAATTTTTAAATGTAAACCATATATTGGCTATACACCAGTTAGTACACCCATCTTCAAAAGTCACTGGCTTTCACCATAAACCTTATTTCAAACTCTGTATAGCCAAATCCTACATTTCAGCATAGCAGATCAATCTTGGACCTTAAAATCTGGTCTGTAAAGAACCTTTCATGGGTAAGGGCAGTTTCCTTCAGCAATATACACCCATTAGATTAGCATTTTGCCCTAATTGTTACTGATTTATATGGAGTGATAGATCAAGTTCATTTGTAAGGATATTGATTTAGTGGTGTAGATTTGGAATTGTGTTGGCCTGATGATGATGTGGGGATGGAGTATGTGAGGAATAAATTCTTATGTTTGATGGTAATATAAGAGTTTCCCCTTGTTCAAATGTAATTTAAATAGACAAAAATAGAACTCTGTGCCTTTTTTAACAAGGACAAATGAAATGATTCATCTGCAAATTGCATGTCCCCAAAGTAACTGAAGAAAGAAGTTATGTTCTATGAATAAATAGGTTCAATGTGGGTGACAAAGTCTTTCTTTTCAAAGGCAAATTGTTAAAATTTTCTCAAATTGTTAAAATTTGAGAAAATTTTCACCAAGAAGTCACATGATGACCAAATACTGAGTGGTGTTTTGTGTAATACCATGTACATTTTTTTGTAAAATTCTTTATATGACCCCTGAAAATTTTCACTTCATCTTCACTTGTCACTGTCCTTCACTATGTCAGAGTTTTCCTGACTAATTTTGGTCACTGGATGATTCTTCACATGCACATTCCCTTTGAGATACCATCATCTGCAGTGGTTTGTGCAGCTAGAAGTCCACTTGATATACCCTGCTTAGTGCTGCAGAGAAACGTGCAGGAGTTCTTCACACTGGTGTGGTGTTCCAGTACGCAGATTGAAAGATTGCATGCTAGTCAGCAGTCCTGTAGTGTTAGTCACCTCCTCCTTCTTTCATCACTGCTCAAGTAAAAATGAAGTATTCATAGGCAACACAGTGACAAGGACATATAAAGACATATTTACACAGAAGTGTGACACTAAGCAGACCCGTATATGCCTTGCGTTTTTATTAATTCCCAAGGTGACTCAGATGAAGATTGAGTTCTTATGCCTTAAATGCCAAATCTTCATTTCACTTTCAGAGATTTCAGACCTGCACTTTGTTTTGTACATCACCTCCATCTTTGATCGTTATTCAGTTATTCCTCTCATTCTCTATTTTCCATACTTCTCTACAAAACATGATTATAACATGACCAGATCTGCATAAATACTCAGGTTTAATTTTGGAGAATATTATGCCTGTAAGCAAAAAATACAATCAGGTGGTTTCAAGCATTTTGAATAAGCTAACGTGGAATAAAACTTCATGAAAACAGAGAAAACAGAAAAGCAAAAATATAAACAAAATGTGTTTATCTAAATTATTTGGTATTTTTATCTGACAGCATTCGCAAGAACAGGAAAGATAAATACTCTCATAGATTATTGAGTTTATTGTTATTTTTACTATGCGTAATGAAACAGGGATGGCAACTATTTTCAGCTAATTCAGTTAAGACCTATTTACTTTCCAAACTACTTCATAATGGTGAGAGAGAGTATTTCCATCATGACATTTTTCCTTGTGGCCCTTGCTCTGAAGTGCTTTTGTTCTTTCATGTACATAATAAAGCAAGCAGCTGTTTGCGACTCTTTAGCAACTGTGATTGAAACATTATTTTACAGGAAAGCAGGAGAGATTCTCTTCCCACGGAATGAAAAGTGAAGTTTGTATATTTTAACTGTCTTGAGGGACTATTTCCAGTTCTTTCTCATCTGTCTCATTGTAGTAACGATTTAATGTTATAATAACACAATGCAATATGACAACCGTAAAGTCTTAACAACAGGCTTTATTGTGATCCTCCTCTATGGCTGCAAAGTTGGAAAATGAAGATAAAACTGTGACGGCCTTATCTATGTTTCAAATCTTCATGGAGGGTGGATATTTACTGATTTTTATACAGATTTTATGTCAGTTAAATTATTTTATATAGGAGCATGATGTTCTTTCCCAATGGAGTTGTATAGCATTAACATGCATGCAGTTATATCAGGTTGCAATAATTGCTTTGGTGAGTCACATCAAAAGATATTGTCCCTTTCCTTACAGCTTTAAGGAAACCTGAACTAGATTTGGTTTCTAATACTAGTATATTTGCATTTACACTCTAGCTAAGCATGGCTTTAACTACACAGGTATTATTAAATGGGTAAAGCTTTGTGTATAAGCAAAAGCAGAGTCTTCTATCAGGAAGGAGAATCGTCACCCATAACTGTGTCACAGCACCTCTCTGACAGAAGAGCTCACTCCATGAAGGTACACTTCAGAAGCAGCCAGTGCACCCTCAGAAAGAGAGTTCTGCTCTCTGCACTACACTAGACATCTTTTTGAGTTCTGATAATATATAATTTTTCACACCCCTCTGGCCTGATCTAAATGCTGAGCCAAAATGGAGCCCTGAACATAGTTTCTATGTGACTAGCTTAAAATGATGATAAATTACTTCACCCTGATTCAATTCATCTAAAGATTGATAATACGATAGCTCTCATTTTAATTAAAACCACTTCCTTTTTTCTTTTTTTTTTTTTCCAAATCTATTAAGAAAACAAGGAGGACAGGATTTCTGTTGTGAAGATGCATGCATTAATATATTTAAGAAAATCTCTTTTAAAATTTTCTCCCTGCTTCTAAGCAACCTAGATAGCTTTACACTGCATGGAGTCTTTTAAAATTTGCTTTTCTTTAGATAAAGCATATATTTGTAGAAGTCAGTATCATACTGAAGTGCCAGTTAAATCTCAGTAAAGGACTTTGGTATTTTGCAGAGGGTGAGGCTTGTTCCCTGTATACAACTGCTGGTATCTCAGAAGTGGCAGTAAATCATCAGAGCCATTTTTATAGCCTGGTAATATTTTCCAGAGGAGGCAAGGTCTCCTCCACAGTCTTGCTACGTAATCTACATGCAGAAAATGACAAACAAAAGCAGATGGCAACCTCTCCTACTTTCTTCCTAGAGCCTCAAGCTGGAGTACAACAGGCATGTTGCCTTAATTCTACACCTTTTGGCAGACTGCAGAAACATTTCTTTGCCTGTACATATGACAGAGTTATAACAGAAATCCGTCCAGTTAAGAGAATATTTGACATGGCAATGATGGGGAGTTCAGTGCTTTCCTAATGTTCTCTGGCATCTCTATTTTCTCTTTAGTTGACACAAACAAGGGAAAAAACCCAAACAAACTATTTCATATACCTTCCTTTTCTCTGAGCCTTGCTGGATCAGAACCTTCCTCAAAAACCCATGAGTAGATCAGTCCCTGTAGAAATATGAGAATTATTGAAACAACAATATTGATTAACAAAATCTTAAAAAGGCTTCTTTTCAACAAAAAATCTTCAATAGGAAACTTAAAAGGATGAAATGATACCTGTACAGAATCTGTTAATTATTGTGGTATTACAAGCATGTCTGGAGTGAAAAGCATCTACTGTTCTAATACTACTTAACAGATTTTAGAAGAAAATGTGAGTGAGAATATAGCATGCCATAGGTTTTTTTTTAATAGGAAATAATGTGAAATGTGGTTAGCATACTGAATAAGAGCATAATATTCCTCATAGTACTCCTCATGCACCCTTCCTTGCTTATCCACACAAATGAAAGAAAATATAAAAGAGTGCATTCTCAGCATCAGTGGTTTTTGACGAGTCTCTGTTCACATGAGTACCCCCATTGACTTAATGGGTCTTTTCATGTAAAAAAAAAGATTTCTTATGTGACTGTGGTTTGCAGGGTTCCTCTCAGGTTCTAAAAGAGACCTTTATAGCAATTCAGATCACTAAGTAAGTGAATTATAGGTTGTTTCTTACTACAGAAGCCTTTGATTTCAATGATTTGGTAATCTGAGCCAGGTTGAAACTAATTACTTGAGGCTTACTTAGCTCAAAAATATCTAAGTGGTAAAGAATGCGCATGAATACAAGTGACCGAGCTCTTTGAAAATGCACTTACCCTCATCTTCCTTATAAATGTGATTCAGGTGTAATTATTGTTTCCTAATACAATTAATCTTTATGGTGAATGACACACATTAATGGACAGAGAATAATTTCTAATTAACTTATTTTATGTAGTGGTTCTGTGTTTTTGACAGTTTGAAGCAGGGCAGGAAGTGCAAAAAGTTACATTATTAAGGGATATCCCACAGAAACACTGGATTAATAGTGTAAAGAGAAAAGGAAGAATAGGGATCATAAACTACATGTTCCAGAGGACTACTTGTGTGGTTTCTGAAGTTTCTGAGCTGGCCTCTGATGTTCAGCTTGTATTAAGTAGCAAATTAAGAGAACAATGTAATGGTAAATTATACAAAAATTTTCTTTGAGACATTTCTTCATCTAATAATAAAGCTGTCAACTTTTTGGTAAGTTTTAAGGACATAAAATTAATACTTCAGAAACCCACTCTAACTCTTGGTTTCCAAGATTTTGGTTTATGGCTCTAACTCATCAAATTAACACTGTTCTGAAAGTCAGCATCAATGGAAGCCAATAGAAAGACTCCATAGATTTAGTAGGCTTTTTATTAGACACTTATTTCACTAACAATCCTGACTAATTAAGCCCTTTGGTAGTAAAACAAAGATCCCATTAGCAGCATTGCAATTTCAAAGAGTGCAAAGTTAGAAGCTACTCTTGTGTCTGGCATTTGTTAGCTTGCTTTTTTCTTAAGTAGTGACTCAGCTCAGAGTCAAACTGATATTCATGTACTGGAATGAGGGAGAAGGACAAAAATTTTTTTTTGTCCTTAAAACCAACAAATATGCAAGTGCAATATTCTCTCTGGTAGACTAGGACACAGTTTATGGGATTTTTTTGATAATTGAGAGGAATATTTTGCTTTGAAAGAAATGTTAGGAAAATGTCTACTAAAATTTTATTTTGCGGTAGGTTTTTAGATGATGTTGTATGTCTAAATACTTAAACATACCTCATTGGTAATATTTAGCATTTTACTCCTATCTGGAATTAGTGATAAAATTTTGGTAAGCAGAATTTAAACTGCAAATGTTATGTCAGATGGAAACAGATTTTTATCCATGTATAATGTAACCAGCTAGAGTGCTTCTTGCTGTAACACAGGCAGGCTATGAAGATTTTGTAATCTTAGCTTTTCTGGAGATTTCAAAGTCTTAATGGTTCTGGACAGACTCCCAGTTTCAGAAGGAGAGAAGCTGATCAACACTTTTCCAGTGGTAACAGAAGCCTTTAATAGGAGTCTGGAAAATTAATTCTCTGTAAAAGCATCTGGATGCTTTTCCTGCCTTGTATTCATCTTCTTTTGCAGTGCTTTATGTTTTACTTGTGGACTCTATCATAAACTGAAGTTAAAAAAGGAAAAGCTAAAGCAAACTTGCTGCCATCAGCAGAAGACAACAGATGCCTTAGTGGGAAATGAGTTTCAAACTGAAAATTAATACAATGAGTGCTACAGCTACAACATGTGGAATATAGAGTGAATTACAATGGGGAAATTGCTCTTTCTACTGAGCAAGCTTTTTGCCATATTTTTATTCATGCATTTGCTAACACTGTTATCCTAACATTGTTCTGCCTATAAGGCTTTTCCAACTGTAATATACAAGAGCTTTGTTTTTTCCTTCACTGTGATGACTCTGTCCTTTGGTATTTTTCATAGCTTGACATGAGGCAGTAATGGTTCTATTAGCTGCACTGTATCTGCTGAGCTTGCTGTTTTCAGGGAGCATGTCATCAGCAGTGCCTTTCTGCAGCTTCCTTATTAGCATGTGCCCTTTACTGACTCTGCAGGAGCCATCACCTAGAATTAAATATTTTCTGCTAGACCTGTCCTTACTCTGTGCAAAAATGATTACAATCCATAACGCCACCCTTTTGCTGACAGGCAGATACCACTGAGATTGCAATAAAATTGCTCCACATTTAAATATGACACTAGCTTGCTGCACTGAGTATTTTAATAAAAGGAAATGTTGGAAAAAACCCTTTCAGTTCACTAATTTGTGATGAACATTTGAGAAGAAAAATGTGGATACCTATTAAAATTATTGTACCAGCTATGCTGTATAGTTGTGATAAACATAAAAATGGAAAACATAAACATTTTTACTTCATTAAGACTGCTAATAAGGTGTAGAATAGCACAGACATTTAGAATGTACAAATATTGTAATGGAAAACAAAAGCTTTGAAATTATTCATACTTAATTTTTCCTTTAATACAAAAGACAAGTGAAGTAATACTCAGCATTTCCTAGTACAAGCTCTTTACATGTCACAAAAATCCTATGTGCAGCCTATTCTTAAGCTTTTTCAATGGAGAAAAGTGAAACACCATCGTCATAATTGATCTGAATATAAACATCTTTTTTTTTTTTTTTTACATTTTTGTCGTCCTTTCAAACCCTATTCCAGTAGAACCTCAAGGGTGTCATTGTACAGTTACCTTTTTTTTAGCAAGACACCGCCTCCAGCATTGTAGAAGATTTTGATGTGAGCTTCTCCCAGTGGGTGTAATGCTCTTGCTGCAGCTTCTTTGGAGCTGGTAGGAATTGTTGCTGTGAACATAAGAGAAGGCAGCTAAGCTCCCCCAAAATAGGTGCTTTCTGTTTGGCTATTTTACTTCTAAAAATGTTCCATAAGTAAAATACTTCTTGAAATGAAAGCCTCTTACATCACTACACTTCCTTATAGACAGGGCTATTCTTACATGGCACAGTAAAGTCCTTTTTGTATGTGAAAGCCTAAGGACCTGTTTTGGAATTCTGACACTTGCTGCTTATATGAGCATGTTGCTTTGCCTTATCTACATCTCCTACTAGCCTTAAAAATTCTAACTGTGATCAGACTCAGCCCTTCTATTTCAGAAGAATGGAACTTTATAGAGGCAATAAGGAAAACTCCTTAGAAGAGTTTACTATATAAATGTATCGGTACATTCTTAACCTATATTTTGTAAAATGTTTTACGTTTTTAGCCTTGAGGGCTGTCTTTCATTGGCATCCAGCTGTTTATTCATGTTTTTCACATGAACCTGCATGCACCACAAGGAAAGATAAATCACTGCCACATTAAAATTTGTGTTCCTGCTTCATATAATCATATGCTTCATTTACGTGGGATGATCAGCTACAAAGAAACATATTGTGTAATATATCACTTCAAAATTATTATCCTTCCAAATCACTTCAAAATTAGAATGTCTTACTGTGACATTGCAGTTTATGTATAAAGTCTCTGAAGTCAAGAAAGGGTCCAGTTTGAATAGGTCTTCATAGAATTTGGCAGTGTTTAAAGACCACCACAGCATTTTTTTATCTAAAAGTGAACAAAGTCCTATTTCAGAGATTTTCTGAATTGTAAAAGATAATTAAATGTATGTGTTTTCTGTCATCCCCTTTTGCATGTGAAGATTATCTGATGAATCACTGTATATTTCTTTATACTCTGCTTCTGACTTCTTCTTACCAATACTTATTTCCCTAATTTTTCCTGAAAGTTGATTTGCTTCTTGTTGAAATATCAGAGCTAGAACTATTAATCTCTTTATATTACACTTACAGTTAAAAGAACTACCAAAACTTCAACCTATATATTAATGTGTCTATTTTTCTGGATACACAGTATGTTTCGAAGTTAGACCCTACATATTCACATTTAAATCAAGCTGAAACTAGGGTCAAATTAAGTTAGCCATGCTTAACATGATTGGGTTGTGAAATTAAGGTTGACAGCAAGACTACATCAACTGCAACTATGGAATCTACAGCTTAAACTAATTCAAATGTGGCTTCCTCATAGGATTGATGTCAGTGGTAGGAGACCTGTACTGAATCAGGGTAGTCTGAATCTAAGACAGTTGATCAGCAACTTCTCATTAAATCAATGTTAACAACTATTCTGGGACCACCCTGATGCTCAGAAAGCTCCATTCTTCACAGGAGCTCCCAAAAAAGACTCTGAGGTGCTGTTGTTCCTGCCTACCTGTGAAATATAAGCCTCCTCTTTGACCACTGAATATGTATCATGTGACTCTTGGTCAAAGGAGCATATTGTTATACAGTCTGTAAGGTCCTACACCTATGCCGTAGCATGAGATCTAGAATCTCTTAGTGCTGAAGTTCCTGCAAAAAGGCCATTAAACTCAAGGATTGTATATGCAAACATTGTGTGTAATATACTTGAAAAGCCTTTTTGTACGAGCTAGGATTTCATGGCCTTTACAGAAAATAATCATCTAGATCCAGGGTCTATATGAGCAAGTCTCTCGAGCGTGTATTGCAGTGAGCACACATTAAAAAGGAGCTAACTGTCTGCAGGGAGGCACCAACAGAAGCTGGGAGCTGCTTTCCCATTATATTTTCTTGCAGCTACCAACTCATGTCTTCCAAGTGTGTAGGAAGATATGTGTCTGTATTTATTTATATATTTTTCACTGCACCTGTTTTGTAGACTGTTTGGTGCTCCCTGAAATACCAGTTATCTGCAGACCAGAGCTGAAGAATGCATTAGTGGAGACTGGTGTAAGTCCAGAAAGTGGGCATGTATTGTATCTTAGGTCTCAAATTATTTCTTTTATTAGGGAAAGCAGTGAAGTATGTTCTCCACATTGAACCACTGGAGAGAAATACTTTATTGAGGTATTCTGGGAACCAAAACTGGTCCTAAGGGCCTAAATCTTCGGGGCTTCAAGTTCTACCTTCACGGAAGGGAAAACAGGGACAAAAGTTACAGCAACAAAAAAAACCTCTGAGACTGGAACTAGGAATAATATTTGTAGCCAGTTTTCATATAGGAAATATGTAAGCATATCGATCCAGCATGACCCAAGCACAGATGACTTTCCAAGTCAGGGAACTCCAACAGAGCTGTAAGTGCCCCCAGCTATTTCTGCAAAGCTGACAGTACATGGTGTATTTACTTGTTCCTGTGATAGAGTAGATTCACCCGAATCAGAAATGGTTGACCAGCCTTGTCTTATATAGAAATTAATATTTTAGCTCCAACTTTATGTTAGTATCCACAGGTCCATTAGTCTTACATATAGTCTTTTCAGATTCCCAAAGGACATTCTTCCTGGAGAAGGATGCATCAGATAGTCTCAAGCTTAGCTACTAAGAGACAACATCTCTTCTGCCTTCATTCAGTCATCTGCTAAATTTCTATAGTTCTGATAACAAAATAACAATTTGTCCAGAGTAAAACACTGCCTAGAAATTTACGACGGCTACTTACATGTGCACATTCATAGATAACACCATGTTTATTATGTCTCTGCTTTTTCTTTTTTAATGCAAAACACAACAAAAGCTGAAAAAAATGGACTTTCTGTATTTCATTTTGGTCTAGATGTCACATACTTTGTAATTTGATGGTTGCTCCACTGATGCTATTTATAGGTTTTATATATATATATGTGTGTATATATATATATAAATATATATAAGTACAATCATATATATACACAGGCTAATAGATAGTTTTTGTATGTCTGTCCATTTAGGTGATATGATGATGATTGGAAGGTTCTGCCTTTTTGTTTTTTTAAATCCTACATATAGTATTATGGGGGAAAAAGGTCCAGGATCAGGAAGGTAGAAGGTAGAATTTACAAAAAAAAAGGAATGATAAATCCAGTAAAATTTTAGATATTTAAATAATTTTATTAAAACTAGCAATTAAAGAAACTGTTAGTCCAACTGTTAGTTAGATGAGTTTTATCTTCAGTATCTGTTACATGCGAATAAATAAAATAAGAATTGTATCAAAGTTTTTCTACACAAGAAAAACTACCTTGCTTTCTACTACACTCAGTTGTTTAATATTCTTAGACGAACTTCAGTAATAGTGACATTCAATTACACAAAATTTTCCCATACAGATGCATCCCTAACCAAAGGTTTACAAACCCCCATCAATTACAGGCAAAACTTTCTGATGACAGGCTTATAATGCCACTTTTAGAATTAGCAAGATCATTTTTCATTTAAATTTTCTGAGTGTTATGGAGATTCAACTCATCAATCCATTATTTTCTTTTTTGTATTCAGCTGTATTGACCTTACAGCACAGAAAATTTGCCCTTCTGCCCAAGAAGTGCGAAGCAGGCATTGTGATTTTCTTTATATTTTTTGGAAACTTACAACAATAAGGTCCAACCAGGAGATACTTTTCTACATTACCCTAAATACCACATAATTTACATAATAGATTAACAGTCTGTTTCACACCTTGCAATTCTCTGCATAATTTCCACTTGAAGGTTTAGAATTTTAAATAGCTCATGACTTGAAATTAGATATTACTGCATTCTGAATGTGTATGCAGTGTTTACATCATCTGTGGTTTCAAAAGAGAAGGCCTGCTTATGGAGCTATTTCCTTTAATTTCTATTTTGTGTGCGTGGATAGTTTCTATTCAGAATTTTTCACCTTTTATACGTTGTTTTCTGCTGAGCTATATGGTCCTTTAAGAATAAATAAATTGAATGGAACTTAAATAGGAAGCAAAATGAGCTTCTAATGACTGACATCTAACCCAGAAAATCATTATTTTTAAAAAGAGATACTGTTTGTAAATAATTTGTATCCTAAATATTTGGGTTCTTATTGTACATGAGTTAAGGTCCAAACCATCTAGCAAGAAGCAGCTTTACAGTTTCAATGAGGAAGATGCTATTGTTTTGGAATAATAATTATTTCCTGTCCTAAAAATAAGGAATTTTGGCCTTTAGAGAATGCATTTGTAAAATGAAAAAAAAAAAGTGCAGCAATCTGTATATGTGCATAATCTGCATACTTACATGCATTTGAATTTAAAGTATGCAATTTGCTTTATGTTATTTAAACAAACAAACAAACAACTTACACATTTCAATTTGCAGTTTTATTTAATTTTTAAGTACCAAGGAACAAGCACAGGGGTATTTAGAAATCCAGATTTTTGTAATACTTTTTTGTATACAAAACCCTTTCCACATTTTTCTCCACCACTTTTCACCATCATGTTTTATGAAAGAAAATGCAAAGGAATGGGAGTGCTAGTAAAGAAGAGTTATCTACAGAAGAGAGAGAGAGGAGCTTAATTAGATGGTTTTTGCAGGGTATTCAGCAGCAAGGAAGATGCTTGGTGGCTATTGTGTATCTATGACTGCCAGTCTTGGCCCTGGTTCACTCTAACATGGGAGCAAGCAAAGCAAAAAAAAAGACAGTTTATTAAAGTGTTTTTCACTGTGTTTTGAAGTCACTCTGAACATGTAAAGGAATCATTTTAATACCTCTTATTTCTTTTTGTTAAAGCATATCAAAGGTGAACATTAAAACCAAGAAATATAAAATACAGAGAGTCACGCGAAAGACATTTCACTTCTGTTTTACTCAGTCCTCAGGAAAACATTCTCTCTAAATTATGTTGATTTATAAAAGGGCCCATTGTTTCAGTTATTTGTACTATTATCCTTGGATTTGTTTAATTGTCTGGGAGGATCAGGGTTGTCTTATTACCTTTGAATAAACGTATAGCCGTTCAGGTGATCCATGTGCCTAAAGAAAAAAATCTAACATTGCAAAATAGTGATTTTAAAAGAATGACCTCAAACTTGATGCCAGACAGCCTTTTGTTATCTCAGTGTTACCTGAGTTGAAATATAGTATTATTGTGTACTTGCAGCTCCTGCTTGTGTAGTGTGAATAATGGACATATGGAACTGTAAATACTACAGTGAAATGTGGAATTTTTCTGTAGTGAAGCCTTGCTTAACCAATAGATAGAAATCAGAGGTAGTTAACTTTCCACTGTATGAATGAGAATGCAAACCCTCAGTGCCCTGTGAGAACTGTACCTTGTTTCTGCAGGTGACAAGAATGAGGGGTAAATTGTGGCATTCCTGTGTTGTCATGTCTACTTATACCACTGATAATAATGCCAGCCTGATTAATGTGTCTGTTCTAATGCCTCTCTTTTTGAATAAGCTTCAAAAGGTCTTGGTGTTTTACTTCAGTGCTTCTTGAGGCTGATTGTATCTGACATACTTCAGGCACAGAGGGTTCGTCTGCCTCAGCACACTGGAATGTTCTTGGCTACTTGATATAAAATTAAGATCTTTAAGGTGTAGAAACAAAAATTCAGTGCAACCCATAGAGCAGGGACAGGGAATCAGAGAGGAAAGCCTTCTTTTGCTTTCAGATGTTTTGGGAATTTCCAGCCGGAGTCCATAGCATTCTTTGAGTAGAATGATCACTTTTGTGGTAAAGAAAGATGAGCAGAAAAAAGAGTTATAAAAGGGGGAAAAAATCCACAAGAAGACCTTAAATTCATCTTGATTGGGTGGATTTAGACATAATTGAAGTACTGTTGTTACTGGTGGCTGCCTGCAATGAAAAGTTATGCTTTTATAGCTTCCTACAAGGGCCTGAGAGTCATTGTGGGGCTGCCTGGTTTCACATTAGACAGTATCAAGAAGAGACAGGAACGTGGAGAAGGGTAGGGTAATTATCGCGAGGTTACTCACTCCCAAGAAAATTTTTTGAAGACTGATTATAAATTTACTTAGCAGTATGAAAAACTGGATAACTTTAAAAGTGTGCTAATTTTTGTTTTTGTTTCTTCCACTTCTGTGTGCTTTATTGGGGTTTTCTGTAAGTTTTGAAAGAATATGCATTTAATATTTAGAAAGCCAGAATGCTCAAATATGCTGAGAAAAGACAGCAACAACTATGAATACATAAAATTTCCAGGGAATTAAAACCAAAAGTTTTAAATGTTTCTTTAATTAAGAAATCTTAATTTTTTCTTTAAGATAATTTTTACTGTGAAATCTTCAAATCCTTATACTTCTCTTAAAATCTATTTTGAAGGTTTTTTTAATGTGACTGTGACATGTGACCTGATACAAGATATTATTGGTGTATCAGTGTTATCTGAAATTACTAATTGTTTTTGGCAGTAAATAACTGAATAAGACAAATGAAAATAAAAATTGAGTATCTATCTAAAAAATTCTCTTTGTTTGATCCACCAACTAATTTTTCCTTAAACTTGAACTGTTTTCTAGTTATTTCTAGTTTAATTCATTTAAAAAAAAATTTCTTCAAACAATTTTTTCAACCAATTGCACCCAATAAGTAGCAGAAATTAAGGACTTCTAAGAGTTGACAAACTCAAATTTTATTTATTTCCTCCTTAAAAAGAATTAAAATTGCAGAACTGAGAAATTTATGAAATTATGGAAATGAAAGAATAAAATAAAGCCACATACTTTCTTTCATGTCATGTCTAGTGGAAGTTTTAAGAATATTTACAACAAATCAGTGTATTGATGACTTGAAAAGCTTTTACCTCTTCAGGAACTTTGTATAGTGAAAAACTGACTGAGTTCTCAAACCAGATTTACTACTAAAATACTTTGACTATAATGAGCTTTTGATTAAATTTTTTCCCATTCCTCTAAAAAAAAAAAGGCAAACAGATGTGTGATCAACCTTAGTGTTTTATGGTACTGAATTTTAATCTGAAAATATTACACTCTGAAAGAATTACTGCAGATGATTTTCCATGATTATCTCAGCTGTTGGGTATTTTTTTTTTTTATTATTAAATACTAAGAAAAATGGAAAGATCTTAGGAATATCACTCTTTCCAGTTTACTATCCCTAGCATCGCCAGTGAAAACAATATCTAATAATGTATTTAGTCTAGAACAGAGCATATAAAACATGAGTAGTCTTTTATACCTTGTATGGGACAATGCTAAAATCTGAAATTCAGTGGATCATTACTGTTGAAAGAGAAAGTTTTTGCATGAAATCTCTCAAATAGCTATAAATAAAGGATCAATTATTGTAAATAAAATGGTTATTCTTATAAAGATGTAACAAAAAACCAGTATCTTTAAAATGTTGGTTACCTGCAACTCTTTTTCACTATCTGAGCTCTGCTGAATTGAGTTTAAATGTAGGACTTTGGCTACTCTTGTAAACAAATGCTAGAGTAGACTACCTACATATAGGCTACTTCAAGATTAGTGATTAAAATGACAAGTGTTGTAGTTGTGGTGTTCAATACAGGAAAATGTGAATGTTTTTCAAATTGAAATCAACAGATACTCAGATTTTTTTTTGTACTTTCCTTGTTATAAAGGGGCTATTGTTATCGAAATATTCTTATAGATAGTTAATCTAATTAATACCTGGAATTTGTATACTTNCAGCACACTGGAATGTTCTTGGCTACTTGATATAAAATTAAGATCTTTAAGGTGTAGAAACAAAAATTCAGTGCAACCCATAGAGCAGGGACAGGGAATCAGAGAGGAAAGCCTTCTTTTGCTTTCAGATGTTTTGGGAATTTCCAGCCGGAGTCCATAGCATTCTTTGAGTAGAATGATCACTTTTGTGGTAAAGAAAGATGAGCAGAAAAAAGAGTTATAAAAGGGGGAAAAAATCCACAAGAAGACCTTAAATTCATCTTGATTGGGTGGATTTAGACATAATTGAAGTACTGTTGTTACTGGTGGCTGCCTGCAATGAAAAGTTATGCTTTTATAGCTTCCTACAAGGGCCTGAGAGTCATTGTGGGGCTGCCTGGTTTCACATTAGACAGTATCAAGAAGAGACAGGAACGTGGAGAAGGGTAGGGTAATTATCGCGAGGTTACTCACTCCCAAGAAAATTTTTTGAAGACTGATTATAAATTTACTTAACAGTATGAAAAACTGGATAACATTAAAAGTGTGCTAATTTTTTGTTTTTGTTTCTTCCACCTCTGTGTGCTTTATTGGGGTTTTCTGTAAGTTTTGAAAGAATATGCATTTAATATTTAGAAAGCCAGAATGCTCAAATATGCTGAGAAAAGATAGCAACAACTATGAATAAATAAAATTTCCAGGGAATTAAAACCAAAAGTTTTAAATGTTTCTTTAATTAAGAAATCTTAATTTTTTCTTTAAGATAATTTTTACTGTGAAATCTTCAAATCCTTATACTTCTCTTAAAATCTATTTTGAAGGTTTTTTTAATGTGACTGTGACATGTGACCTGATACAAGATATTATTGGTGTATCAGTGTTATCTGAAATTACTAATTGTTTTTGGCAGTAAATAACTGAATAAGACAAATGAAAATAAAAATTGAGTATCTATCTAAAAAATTCTCTTTGTTTGATCCACCAACTAATTTTTCCTTAAACTTGAACTGTTTTCTAGTTATTTCTAGTTTAATTCATTTAAAAAAAAATTTCTTCAAACAATTTTTTCAACCAATTGCACCCAATAAGTAGCAGAAATTAAGGACTTCTAAGAGTTGACAAACTCAAATTTTATTTATTTCCTCCTTAAAAAGAATTAAAATTGCAGAACTGAGAAATTTATGAAATTATGGAAATGAAAGAATAAAATAAAGCCACATACTTTCTTTCATGTCATGTCTAGTGGAAGTTTTAAGAATATTTACAACAAATCAGTGTATTGATGACTTGAAAAGCTTTTACCTCTTCAGGAACTTTGTATAGTGAAAAACTGACTGAGTTCTCAAACCAGATTTACTACTAAAATACTTTGACTATAATGAGCTTTTGATTAAATTTTTTCCCATTCCTCTAAAAAAAAAAAAGCAAACAGATGTGTGATCAACCTTAGTGTTTTATGGTACTGAATTTTAATCTGAAAATATTACACTCTGAAAGAATTACTGCAGATGATTTTCCATGATTATCTCAGCTGTTGGGTATTTTTTTTTTTTATTATTAAATACTAAGAAAAATGGAAAGATCTTAGGAATATCACTCTTTCCAGTTTACTATCCCTAGCATCGCCAGTGAAAACAACATCTAATAATGTATTTATTCTAGAACAGAGCATATAAAACATGAGTAGTCTTTTATACCTTGTATGGGACAATGCTAAAATCTGAAATTCAGTGGATCATTACTGTTGAAAGTTTTTGCATGAAATCTCTCAAATAGCTATAAATAAAGGATCAATTGTTGTAAATAAAATGGTTATTCTTATAAAGATGTAACAAAAAACCAGTATCTTTAAAATGTTGGTTACCTGCAACTCTTTTTCACTATCTGAGCTCTGCTGAATTGAGTTTAAATGTAGGACTTTGGCTACTCTTGTAAACAAATGCTAGAGTAGACTACCTACATATAGGCTACTTCAAGATTAGTGATTAAAATGACAAGTGTTGTAGTTGTGGTGTTCAATACAGGAAAATGTGAATGTTTTTCAAATTGAAATCAACAGATACTCAGATTTTTTTTTGTACTTTCCTTGTTATAAAGGGGCTATTGTTATCGAAATATTCTTATAGATAGTTAATCTAATTAATACCTGGAATTTGTATACTTCCCTGTTTATTTATTTGTATTTTTAACCAGACTCTTTACTTTTGGGGATTTTTTCCTCATGACATCAAACCATTTCTACCACTGTAATACATTTTGCTTAACATGGGCATTTTAACAAAAAAAGTTGCTGTAAACCATCATGCTCTAACTGTCAAAATCATTTGGGTTGATTCTTGCATTCTTACTATGCATAGTGTCTTAGTCTTTAAAAAGTCATGCTAATTTGATTGTGGAAGTATTCTGAAAAATAGCAGTCTGCTGCTCAGATTTTAATTTATGGAAAGTCTCTGAGAAATTTGGAAAACAAAATGAATCATTAACGCTAGGAATAGAATTATCATTCACTTAGATTTTAATCCAAAATAAGCACTCCAGAGGACACCTAAGACTTCCAGCAACCTTGGCATGTATTTGAAAACGTAATGTAGAGACTGCAATAAATAAAGCTTCCAAAAAAAGCCATAGTCTTCTGTCCTCCCACTCTCTAACACCCCATTTAATTCCTAGTCATAAGACCTGTGCACCTCCATCACACCTTCCCACGAGATATCCCACCCATTACTGCCTCAGTCAGCTCACACAGATGGACTTTGTAGCATACCCAGGATGTCAACAGTTTATGGCTATTTTAGACCTTGGCAAGGAAGAGCATTCCAGAGGAAAAGTCCCTTGAAAAAGAATGCTTTGCCAGCAGCTCTGCAGCCTTTTATAAAGAGAGGAATCGAGTTTGAGGGCCTCTGCAGGTGTCACAAATCGCAATGTAAATTGTACAGACAAGTGCTGACCACAACTCACATCAGCATTTCTGCAAAAGAATCTCTTTTCTCTATCATTGAGTCAAGATGCCAGTTTGTTATATACTGAGAAAAATGGTCTCAGTTTTTAAATGACCTTCCTACCTATGCTTTGATTGTTACCAGGTGCTTTTCATTACATTTAATGGATTTTTCAGTTTCTCCTAGTATTATTTAATAATATTTCCACATGTGATGATGTTAAGCACAAATTAATAATTGATTAAAATAATAAACTATTCCAGAAATTTGCATTTTCTTCTAGATTGCAATTGAGTCCATTGATTAGTTTCCTATTGTTTTTCCCCATTGTACTACAATTTGTGTTCATCATAAAATTCTCCTAAATCATACTCTACAACTTTACTACTATTTGTTAGTTTATCACTAAATGGAAGATTATGTGATACAATGAAGCTACCATCCTTCAGAGATATTTCTAAGGTTTTCTATTCATCCTTTAAAAGTCAATATAGTGCTTAAACAGTGAAATTTTTTCATCTTCACAAGACTTTGTCGGATTTTATGTTAGTCTCTTGCATGTTAAGATAAATCATTCTGACAGAAAAACTGTAGAAGATACTAAAGGCCAGTACATGTATATTGTGTGGGTCTGTATGCATTTTATGTGTGATCATAAGATAAAGATACTCAAGCTCCTAGTGGGTGGATGAGCTGGACTTCTGTCAAAGGGTCAGTAACAAGAAAAGGGACAAGTCTCACAAGCTGCAACCAGAGGAACTGTAATTAGATACTGGAAATATTTCATCATGAAGTTCACCAAACAGTAGAGTGAAGTTCATGAAGTCATCATGAAGTTCAAACAGTAGCAAGAGGTTGCCCAGAGAAGTTATGGAACCTCCACTGTTGGAAACTTACCCAGTCAAGGCCTTGAAACTACTGCTTTTAAGATTTCTCAGTTTGGGGCAGAAGGATGAACCAGGGGGCCTTCTTACTCAAATCTGTGATTATCTGTGTAATGCAGTCAGCAACTGGAAGTTAGTGTTCACTACGAAACAGATTCCAGCTACCTGGAAAGGCAGAGTTTATGGATAAGATTTTCATTTGACATAAATTGGTATTTGAAATTATTGAAGCTTAACTAATTTAGTATAGGTGAGGCTCTGCTCTCGGACCCTGTGAAATATAATTTCTGTGCCATATTAAGCTTGGTTTCTTTTTTGTTGGAAGTGTTTAATCTGAAGGTTTAGGAAATACTCTGTTCTCATCATGCTGTAATGTTATAATGCTGTTACACATCAGCCCTTCAACTCTAGAAGGTAGGATTTGCCCATGAAAAGGTATGTTAACTTCTTATGCTTTGTCCCTAAGAATTCTTGAATTTTTGAAAGAACTAGGTACTCAGATCTCATTGACATTCTGCTTTGACATTTCCAGGCGAAATTCTCTCCTGACTTATAACCTATTGATTTAATTGGAAGATTTGGGCCCTGAGTTTCTCAGCATCAGATGATTAAATTAATTATCCCCCTTGCCTTTTTTTTTTTCCTTTTCACCTTTGCTTTGATCTCAGTAAAAACTTTTCTTCATTACTCTTACTCTAGTACCAAACTTAGATTAATGGTGAATCACATTATAAATCTTAGGTTGTTTAAAAGTGGAAACCTTTGTCTTTGGTTTCTCTGTTCCTCTGTTAGAAGTAATCTGTCCATCTATGAAGCAAGAACTATAAGAGAAAAATATTTCTGCAGTAGGTTTTTTGTGAGCGTGCGTGTGTTTTGGTGGTTTGTTTTGGTTTTTCTTTGGAAGGGGGGATGTTTGTTTTTGTCAATGACATATGATATGTGTTCAATCTGCACTGTCGAGGCAAACGAATACCTAAAGAGCTAAAATATTATTATTCTGTGTTAAAGCTCAGACTTTATTGCAAACTCTGGAAATAATTTAAGTACCAAAATAATCAACAATTAAATTATTTTAATTCACTCATTCAAATTTTTATTACATGATATCAGAGATCCATGCACAATTTGGGAGACTACCTTTGTGCGGGCCATTACCACACTGTTATCAGACATTTGTGCACATAAGTGGATATGTTGTACTAATTAGCTTAGACAGCTTTACAAATGTATGGTTCACCATTGAGCATGGAAAAGTGCTCATGAAATTCAGCTCTTACAGGATGAAAAACTGATCATTAAATTATCAAGCATTAGGATTCCCAACTTAAAGCAGAAGTACAATTCTCATCATTTTTATAGTAATGCTTTCAGTCTGCCTACATAAAAATCATATCATAAGAAATTCAGTGTAAGAAATAACTCAGTTCTCAAAACCTAATTAAAAATTAATAATAAACTGTGCAGAAACTGATGATAACAGAAAAAATGCTGGTGCCATTTCACTCCAGTCCCTGATCTGGAATGACAAGAATCTCTGGAGTGATTGTATCTTTTAGCTTCTTTCCTGACACGGAAGAATATCCTTGAGGATGTCTGTAGAGGGTCTGGAGTATAAAAAGAAACCAGAGCTTTCAAACAGAGTTTTTCTGCTTACTTAAGAGTAGGGGGATTTGTTATGACAATTCTTAGTTGTAAAAGGCAATTCAGTTCACATACATAAGAAATGGGACTGGGAAAAAATATATCGTGTCACCAAATCAAGTCCCTTTTATTGAAGCCCAATATAAAATTCCCCTTTACCGAAGTCATCAAATGACATCTTTAAACTATTGTTTTCCCTGACTCTTCTTAGTTGAAATAAGCTATTTTATAATTTTATCTGAAAATTTAGAAATCTTTCTGATTTCTAAATTTTCTTCATTGTTAGGTTGAAATAATTTGGGATTTTTTTTTTTTGAGAATACATTTGTTTGTTTGGTTTGTCATGTTTTCTCATTTGCTATTTCACCAGATATTTACAGAACAGTCAGCAGCAGTTTACGTATTATCAGCTTTTATATGAAACCAGTTTTCTGACTCTGAGACACACATTTACAGTAAAAGGATGGGTTTTTTTAAAGGAACCAGCAGTGTACTTTTTACGCCTGTTTTTGAAATAGCGTGACTTTTGCCTGCTCTGGAGGTGGAACATGACATTTTGATTTCATAAAGTTTAAGGAAATGTGACTCTATGAATTCAGGAGATACTGTGGTTAATTTAAGGATTTTACATTGTTTCACTTGATTCAGAGTTTTGCACGTGTTGGTTTTTTTTAAGGAAAATATCAGTCTGCTCAGTACCTGCAAAAATACTGAAACACCTTTTATTCAATTAGCATTAACTAAGATGCTAGCATTGAGCCATGCATTTAAGGGAAAACAATAAAAAACTAATATGATATGGCCTATGAATGAAAATGCTATTTTTTGTCAGTTTGCACATTGTTATCCATTGTAGAGAAGTGTATGAAAGAAAAAATCCAAACCAGTTTTCTTTTTAGTACTGAGAATGCGAAGTGTCCCTCTCTTCAAAAATCGTTGCCAGTTTTCTGGTTTAAACACATTCAGTACTCTAGATTCTTTTGATTATGGTCACTTTAAGAGCAAACTATTAGTTTAAAAACCACCTTCCTTGATGCAATTCCTGCTTTTTAGTAGTCAATATAAATCCCCTTGAGGTAAGTGTAGCCCTTACAGAGGTAAGAATCAGAACAAATAGTTTTTTCTCCTTGCAGAGCTTTGACAAAGAGAAATGTATTTCCATATTTAAGAGTAGGATAATTCATAGTAAAACCTATCTAGAAGATTATTACAGGAGAAACTGTTAACTGATATCTTGTGTTAACTGATTTAGGAAAATTTACCTGAGGATAACTAAAATTTGGTTTCTTTAAAAGTATCTTGCTTGGTTTTTTTGCCACTACAGGACACTACTCAATTAGAGATTAATGAAATAATAATAGTGCTAATACTATATTTATATTCTTCATAGCAGAAACTTACTGGAGAACTATATAGTAAAAAATAAGTTAAAAAATGTGTACATCAGAAAAACACCCAACATTACCAACATTTCCATGTCTTAGTATAAAAAAATAAAATATATGTCACAATTTACTTTTGTGTTCTTCCTGAGGGAAGAAACTATGTATTTTTTCCTGTTCCTGAAGTCTTTTCATAGGTAGACATAGCATAATGAACTCATCCTAAAACCTCTATGTTTCTCATTTAGTTTATGAGACCAAACAGATATCACTTTAGGGAACAGGTATAAATCTAGCATTAAATGCATATGATAAACAAGAAGCATTGATAAGTTTTATCAACTCATTACTATGTTCATTAATTGTTATATTATCCAGGAGAGTATTTAAATTTTTACCGGTAGTGTTTACGGATCACCTGAAAATAGTAATTTGTCAGATGGACTTCTGTAGTGGTTAGTATAACTACTAATATAATTTCTTATATTAATGACACCTATAATTCTGTTACATATTTATAAAATTCACTTTGGAATTTATGTTTCCAGCCTTTAATTAAAATGGTCAAGACTTCAGTTAAACCTTGAAGTAAAACTGATTTTTAAAAAGTGCTAAATTTCTTGTATTCAGAACAAACTTATATTTCAATGATCTAACTTTTAATACTTTTTGTAGTAGTTTGATTTTCAAATTCTATTATTTATATATTCTATGCAGCCTATTTTTGCCAGTATTACTTATAATGATTTTTTTTTCATGTTTATAGGCTTCCCTTTGACATATTAGATTCTGTATTACTGATTTTACGATTTTGTGTATCTTTGGCTATTTAGTTTGTTTCCATAGGAAATTTCCAAATGTCAGACTAAGTATAATTCTTCTCTTAATTTAGCTGTATAGTAATATTTATAATGTATATTTATGTATGTGTAGACACAAAATATCTCCCAGCAAGTTCAGTGAGAGATTTTCCAAATAATTTGGTAAAGATTTATTCAGCAAATTTTTTCTCAAGAAAAATTCAGAAATATAGACTTAAGATCTTCCAGTGGTTAAATCTCCCTTGCTATATGGTTATGCACACATAGGGTTTTTTCCCCCTTTTTCATTTTACTGTAGAAAGAAAGAAAAACATACAGAAAATTATTAAAAATAAAGAGAAATATTTTTGAATGTGCTTAGAATACAGATTATCTTCTTCTATTTCACTCCTCTTAGAAGAGTTGAGAGAGGATTTTTAGTTTTCTTTTAAGAACTATGTTAAAGTATGACCAAGAGATATTCAAGACACTAGAGATAAGGTCTGTCAGCAGTTCCATTTATAACCCCTCTCTGTCTCTCCACGCTGTTTTAAAAGCTTTTTTGAAGTGATTTTTAGATGCTTTGGCAGCGTCCAGCTTATCGCTGGTTACGTACGACATATAAAAATAAAATTAAAACTTAATGAGGTTGGTGATAAGTGAACAAGTCCATTGAACTTCGCAGAGCAATGTCTATCCTTACAGGGTATTAATAGCAGCTTCTCCTTAAGCAGCTGTACATTTAGACCATCAACAAAAAGTTTATCTGAGGTCAAAACTGATTCAGATATTTTAGCTTTTATTTCAGAGATAAATACATATTGTGCTGGTTTGAACCTGAGTTGGTGGACAGTTGTTTAGACCAATAATGCTTCTCGAAATCTACATATTTAATTTTGGAGCCTGCTTTGCATTTCTCCTGATTCTTATCTCACAGAAGGTAAAAAATACGAACAAAACCACTACACATATGTTTATACTTACCATAGACATCCCAGTCCTTTTTCATAAAATGAAGGTTAAATTTCATATAGGGAATTTACCTTCAAATAACCTAGTGTAGTCCCTGATAAATACAGAGGTTTATGGATCATACCTTACTGTAATATGTTAAAGTCTCACATGACAAACTTTTCAAATTTGCCTAGGAAGACAGGTTTTATGCATTTTTCTGCTTAGCTCAAAGACAAAACAAAATGCATATTTTTGGATAGGCCAGTGTCTTCAGCCTCCTGTGGAGTTTTGGATAACATCATAACGTAACCAGCATGGTGCATCAAATCAAGGCATTCAATGCTTTGTATTGATTTTGGACACTGTCAGAAATGCTTAGCTAATGCTAATGCTAGCAAGTAGACAGCCTGGATCAGTATATGAGATATAATGATTTGAAGTCTATCCAGAGCTCCAGGTTTATTGCAGAAGAGTTAAAATGTGACCAGTCTCATTCTGGTATTCCTATGAAACAGAAAGGCAGTACTAATTCGATGTAAAAAACTTGTGTGATGACTTTGGCTGTTTTTGACATGGGTTGTAAATGTGCTAGTCATTTGTGCTTGATCCAAAATAATCTGTTTTTCCAAATTTTGGTTTTCAAGGCACTGACAGTGAATCACTTCATACCAAAGTGTTTTAATCTAGTAAGTCAGAACTGAACTCAAAACAGGAAATTTATTTTTTATAGAACAAATTAGAAAAAAACCCTCCTTCAAATCAGGTGTTCATTTAACATTTTTGCTTTATTTTTTTGTGACAACAACGATTAATATATTGCCTCAACAGAGAATAAGTAGTTTGCCTTTTTCTTCAGTCTTTTCTAGAATTTGTGATTTTTCAAATGATACTGCCAATAACTCATAATCCTAAGTATCAGTTCATTGAATTTTTCAGCAAAGCTGAGTGCAAGGTTTTTCAACAATTTTTGAGAAGGTAAATGTTTAGATGGAGTTATTTTGCATAAAACCTATAAGAAAGTAGTTACTCCAGATGTGGGGAGAGATTCCAAAGGCTTAGTCAGCCTCAGAACTGTGTTAGAGGAGAATATGTTTTCCTCTGTCACTGTTCTGTTTAATCAGCTCCAATTCTGAGACATCTCTGAGTGTACTTGAAATGCAGTAAACTTTCTATGAGTACCTCAGATGCAGAATACACCAAAAGAACAGAAGGTGATCAGCCAGAAAAATGCCATTGCAGAGAATTATGAAAGATCAAAGTAGCAAAAGTATTGCTTGTAGCCAAGAATATTTGGCACATATTTTTAGCTACTGTTCAAAAGAGTCAAATGAGTAAAGCTAGTAAAATATCATTATTGTAACCATGACCAGAAAAATTTATGAGGCAGAAAAGGTGAAAAGGTAAACCACACATTTTTGTTAAACACATTAATGTTTCTTATATTTTCATTATTGTAATTATTTTGTTTTAAAACAAGTAGAAGATAATGGATTTTCTAGATATAGGGTTTTTTCAAGGTTAAAAGACTTATTTTAAATGTATTGGAAGAAAAATTATTTCTGTCTTTTGGAGCTAGGTTTTTTTAAGGACGTAAAGTATAAAAAACCCCCCTAAACCAACAAAGATACAAAATTTTATCTTTCATGCCCGCAGTTTATATGGATTATTTCTATTTTAGAATAGATAATCAAATACTGGTGGATGACTTAATTAAGCCAAAAGTCACCAGTGCTGGTACCCAGGTTTTGTTTAGTGTACCAGTACAAATTGCAAAGAGTGGCAGATATCAAACCAAAATGAGAATCCCAGGGAAAGTCCATAGAAGAGACAAATCTTTATGACAAAAGAAATTAAATATTTTCTATCGAACATTATAATAAGATTATTTCTATTATATTATTTGGAAAAATCTAGTTTGCCTTAGCTGGAACCATATCTATGTCTGCTTCAAAAAACTTATCTTTTTTTAACAAACATTTGAGAATAATGAAATGTCCTGCTTTTCATCTTAGAAAATGAAAGTTAAATGCTTGACTTCAAAATGACTTTTTATTCTGGAAATTTGTTAGTAGTAGTGGTACAGCATACATTACAATGACACATTTTGAATAGGTAAAATGAAATTCTGATTGACCTGTTTTTATTTTTTTCCCCTCCAGTTATTATTTTGTAAGAAATATCTGAAACTTACCGTTTTATCATTCCAACATGGAATGGGAAAATTATATCAAAAAACATTGAAAAGGAAGAATTAGTTAGCAACACCATTCTAGTTTATGGCCTACATGTCTCTGGAGAAATGTATGGGGTTTACCACCTTAGATTATATATTTGAAATATGTATAGTAAACTGTTTTCAGTGTATTGCCTCAGAGAAAATCCTAATCAAAGTAAGGTAACTATAAATGAAAATAGTCCATGAAATTTTAACTTAATTAATATTTCATGACAAGAAAAGGTCATAAACTTAAGTAACAATTTAATGCAAATTTTCCCATTACATGTTTTCATATAGAAGTATTTTACATAGTATAGTTTTTTAAAAGTGCTAACATTCTCAAGAACCTCTTGTATAAAAAATGCAATTTTCACCTCTCTGTGATTTATGATAAAACACGTAATGTGACCAGCCATTTTTTTCCTTTCAATAAATGTTGATTAGATAGAATGCATTTGGATTGCCCTCTGTACTTATGTGGCAGTATTGTAGGATAATATAAACTTTTGATTGAGTCATGCTATCTTAACATAAATACAATGAAAAACAAAATATATTTTATTTCGTAGTGTTTCCTAAAGGCTTTTGAATTGTTTTGGTCCTTCAAATTGCTTTGTTTCCCTTTATAAACCATTGTTTGTACTGCTTCCTTTTGCAATTTCTCTTATTCCCATTTCTTGTGTGAGTGTAAAGAGGAATTTGACTTCTCTCCTAACCTGTAGGATGCTTCTGATTTCACAGTTAGCACCTTCCTGACAAAATGGAAAACATTAATTCTGCAATAGTTTTAATTACCTGAGGAATAAACCCTTCCAGGAAGCTGGTTCAATTGTGACTTGCAATTAATGCACCTTTATAAGGAAACTAAATGGGACTATATAGTAATACATTTTTAATTGCTTTTTATCCCTAAATAAGAAAAGGCTTAACTTCACAATCTTTGGATTATACTGGTAAACTTTTGTGTCAAAATGAGATGCAAATATAAGAGTCTTTTAGAGCCTAATCTTACTCCTTTTCTTCTAAAAGCACTGGAAAAATAATTTGTTATTTGCTTTTAGTAGTTCAGAGGCAAAACGCTTCTGCATCTTTCATTTAAAAGTATGAAGATATCATGAGACTAAATCTACAGTGACTTTTGATCTGTTAGACAGCAATTGCCATCAGTAAAATATGTCAACATTATTAATGTTGGAGACATGAATCAGGTAATCAGCATCTGAAAGCAATGACATATAATTTTACCTCAGTGTAAACATAAAGCTTATTATGTGCGTTTGGGGTGTTTTTAAAATACATTTATTCTACCTCTTTAGTTCCTGTTTGTCAAAACTGATTCTGTTATTTTTTGTGAAATATGTATCACCAATTACTCTAATTTCTGATGTTTCATGATCCATCAAGATACAGGTAGATTCCCAAGAGTTACAATACTGGTGATCTTGAAATATCACTTAGCTCCCTCATCACAACTCCTTTTTTATTCTTTTTTTTAATTTCCATTTTACACTGCTTTTAATATTCTATTGGGAGCTATTAGAAGTTAAGGCTGTCTTAAATTGCAGAGGGACAATATCAAATAATATGAGATCAGCAAGACTAAGAGTGGATTGGGAGCAAAGAGTACAGTTGAACAACTTGATTTCAGAATAGCTGCCATTAAACTTTCATTTTAGATTCATAGGATTTCTCTTTAAAAAAAAAAGTGCTTCAAAAGTTCCAGCAATTATCTATGTCTATTAATCAGACAACTTGTCATCAAGTATACTTGGTGAGGCTTCCATAGTTTTTGTTTCCATTAAAGTAAGTAGAAAAACTCTTCTAACAGACCAGGAGAAGTCAAAATTGTAACCACAAAATTTAATTAATTAAAAAAAAATGCCTTTAAAAGAAGGAAATATTTTAACTTCTGATATTTGATCTCATTTTCATGTTATTTACACTCCAATATTATAGTAGGAAATCTGTGTGAGTGTGTTTAATTTAGAAATATATCTAGAATACATACGTTTTTGAAGCATTAAATCTTTTTTTTTCTACAAAATTTACTTTGATCACAGACAGATTTTCAGAAAAAAATAGGTTATTTGTTATTCAGACTTGCAAATTTGAATACAAACACAAAGGCAGTGCTCCTGAAGTGCCTATAGAAATTCTTAGGACCCGTCTGTAAGAACCTAGAATGGCAGGGAAAGACTGAACTGCACAAAAGACTGAAATGGGCTGGTGCTCAGAGTAATTAAATCTCAGGTGTGTTGGTTAATTCTGACTTGGATGTAAGATACAAAACAAGAAACACCGAACACTAATGGTTCTGTTGCTTCCTTGAAAATTATAACACGCAGCAGGGTGTGTGATTCTTGATTAACAAACAGGCACCTAAAGCGCGTGATGAGTCACAGGCTAAAGCCAAATGTTTTCAGACACCCTACTAAGCAGTTGCATATCCAGGGGAGGAGAGTGTAACTGAAATTTTTCCACAAGTAGTTAAGAAAAACAAAGCACCCACAAACCTTGTCTTTTAGGTCTGTCTGTGCAGAACACAACTGAACATTCAGCTTGTGGTAGACGGGGGTTTTTTAAGTAGTGGTGTTTGCTGACGATATGCATAATGCTTGCCAGTCTTCGTGTTCCTTTCTGAGAGCACTCATGACATTCCTCTTTCTCTGTTACCCTTTGCTGCCCCGTGCCAATCAGAGTAAACTTAAGGGTGTCTAATCTGCCACCTTTCATTGTACGTCAAGACAGCAGAAGACCTCTTGTGATCTGCCTGTGCAGTAAGGCTTCTATTGCTGGCTGTTCCAGGTGAAATATTGTGTCAGATATAGCAGTGGTTTTTTTGGGTTATTTCCATTGACAAAATGTGCCTTGGTAGCTAGACCCTTTCTATTTGAAAAAAATACATCTCTTAATACATAGCTTGAAAGTTTTATTCCTGAGGACATGAAATTATAAACGACATCTTTTTCAAAATTTGCAGGGGAGATTGTTATTGCACATCAAATCTGTGGAAAAAAACTGGTTTTATGCAATGATAGGGGCAAAGTCAACACTAAATCCTAGGCACTAGTACAGCAATTGATCTGAAACTAGTGGGCCCATGAGTTCCACTTCAGCTCAGATACGGCTGTTTATGAATCGTTTCTTGGGTTTTCTGGGCTGATCATAGCTGGCATTAGCCTGATGCTCCTTATGCTGTTGGTGTTACCACCCTTCTCTGCTTGCCTGGCTGAGGGGCAATGGGGCTGCTCCCTCTCGGTGCTGTCACTGCCTGGCCTGCGTCATAGTCACCCTGGCTTCCTGGCTCACTTTCCTGGAGGGATCAGCCCAGATCTTGTTCCTCACAGATATTAAGCATTTCTGCTGGAACTGGACTGAGAAGCTTCCTTTCTAGTTGACTTCAGAGACATTCTGGAGTAGCTTCTGGGCAGAGTGGGATAGCATGGCGTTATTTAACCTTAATTGCTATACATTTCCTAATGGGATTTGGCAAGCACTAGAGAGAGGAGTGGGAGGGAGGCAGTATTTCATTCTGCAGCACTGAGTCAGCACAAGAGCGAATCACAATAGCTGACTAGCCAGAATTACAGTGATATGTATTCAACATGTCACTTTATCCATATTGATCTGACAGAGGATACTTACTCTATTTATCTTGTTTGTATTTTTATTCCCTGTGTTCAGCAGAAGACCAGGCTACCTCATTATTATTTAGGACATTGACACAGAACTTGAGGCCCATAACCAATGATAAAATAATAATGTAAATTAAAAATATACTATTATTTTTTGTTAGTGCAGCACAGTGAAACATTGTTTTCCTTATTGAAATGCAACCTACAACTTCTAGACCCAAATTTGTTGGAGTAAGATAATACCAATATTCTTATCTAGCAGTTTAGATTTCTATGGCACTTTAGAAATCAACACCACTCTAGAAACTTCTGTAGCAAGCAACATGGCCAACCACAAATTTTCGTCTCAGTTGCAGAAATAAAGGAGTTTGGGTTTTGTTTGTTTGTTCACTTGCTTTTCAGGAGTAAATCTGGATTTCAAATCCTTCTAGGGAAGCATGAAATTAGTCTGGATGTTTTGTCTCCACAGAAGGATAAAATAATGTATTATTTTCTTGTTGTTTCTTCTGGTTTTGATATAATCATCAAGGTTTAGAGACAAAAAAATGTTGTCTTTAAGGGCATGATGACCAATGAAATTTGTCTCAATGACCAACTTCTGAAATTTCTTCATGAACTGATCCTGCTTGCAGTTATGAAGACTCACAATAATACCTGATTATATGACTGCTAAAACACTCAGAACAGGAAATATAATCCCTTGGATTCCATTATGAACCATGAAGAGCTCTACCAGAATGGAAATTTTCCAAGTGAAACAGGTTATTGATTTCTCTTGAAATATAGGCAGTCTGCGTAGGCTTTAACACTTAACTATCAACTATATTTTCATATTGCATTTCAAATTGCAAAGTAATCTCATTAGTTCAATTGAAGCTTATCACAAAGAAGTTCCAGTTTGTCACCTATTGGTGCCATTTTATATTGATATTAATATTTCTTACATACATAAATTTCTTCTACATACTAAGCAGACCACCTACTTTTGATAATAAATTTTCCCAGGACCCATGAAACAGCATTTTGATCTTTCTCAAAATATTACGTTCTTCTCCTCCTTATTTTAAAACTTTTTAAATCAAAAAAATAAAGGAGCTTGAGACATTCAAAACTAAATTTTACATATAGGGTATTTTACCAGGAGAGCATTTTGCTGAAGGATTTTATCCAGACAATGATTTTAGGCTTCCATTTGAAACAATCAGTATGCCTGTCCTTACCACAGCAAAAGGACAATAATCATAGAAGTCCTGGTCACTGTGTATTTTGTGGAGAGGACTTAGGCATTATGATTTTGCACCATTTGTTTTTCTTTCTAAAGGTTTATATACAGAATTGCCCAATTATTTTTTATAGAAGAGCATCAGTAGGTATCATGTAATACACATTTGTGGGTTATCAGCTACTTAGTACACCTCCTACGTAACTGTCTTGCTTCACCAGAATTCAGATGACCACAGCTGCCTAGGCCAGAAATCTGCCATTATAATTCAAGGGCTCTTAACAAAGGCTTAGACTTATTTTCTGGATAACATGTACAGAAGAACATATTACAGCTTCTGACTACATGAAGAAACCTGTATTTATCAATGCCATCCCAAATGGGTATGCATTTGTCTTCACCTACAGTGCTCACGCAGTGCTAATCTGACTTGCATTTAACACATAGAATACTTTGGTTTAATGTTAAAATTGTTTCTTTGATAGTGCATGCTGTCAATATGAATCACATTATTAATCCTGTTAAAGATCCTCAGACTGTGGATTGAATGAACAAGTAATGAAGATTTTTAGATAGACACGGCTATAGGTAGTGTTCCTGTTCTCGTCTGTGCACTATTTGTGTTTTGTTCCGAGACTGTGTGGAAATACAAGGTGTATGGGTGGATCTCAGGGATAATTTTGTGATAAATAAAATAAAATCACTTTCAGTGGCTAGATAGCATACTTGTAGCATTACAAAGAAATTACATCAAGTGGAGCGTTTCCAGATTTTTCCACATGGAATACTTTGCTATTGGAAATGTAATTTGTTAAGTTAAAAATAGCTTAAAGAAGTGTGTTAATATTTATGTTTTTCAGGGAAAAAAAAGGTTGACTTTTATTGCTACTATTGAAATAGGTTTTTTTCATTTTAATATTATAAATAAAATAAGAAGCAGCCAAGCCAGTTGACATATTCAAACAGCATGCTATAATTATTCTGAAACAAAAGATGTCAGAATTTTCCATGGAAGATTTATTCTGAAACCACTCATGACATTCCTTTTTATACCATACACATGGTATAAAAATCAATGCAAATCTCTGCTATAACTAAGATTGGGTGAATATGTATTTAACAGACATCTTGCATTATTACATTAAAACAAGACAATGAGACTGGAAGCAAGATGTGTGTGTCAAACACTTGTAAAATTTACAAATTATTCATTTTAATTTCTTTTAGATTTGTAATTTACCCTTTTCATGTTTCTAACAAAGACCGTAAAAAAAATCACTTCCATAGTTCAACTTTGTAAAACATTTTCGGGTCTTTTGTAGGCCTTCTTTGATGGTTCAAGATCAATAACTCTAAGGATGCCAGGACTTCTCTTGTTATCTTTGCATTCTGTGTGCAGCCCTGCTCACTATTCTTTCAGTCATATTTTTAATGCTGCTTTACCCACAAATGTATTATTGCAGCTCTGGGACAGAATGTGCATGCTAATTTCTCCAAAGAATAGTACAAGAAATCAATGTTACCATAAAATGTGCATGAAGAAGGAAATAGAACTGAGTGTGAAAAAAAACCCACAGGAAAAAGACTCTAAAATTGCAGCAGATTTAAACAAATAACTTAGTGCTGTTCTTAGTCACTCTTCTCAAAAACAAAACCAAAAAAGATAATTTCTGGAGAAAAATCATTGACTACTCTTTCCATTACATATTTTTAAATGCCTCTCCTGTAGTACTACTTATCTTTGAAGGTAAAGTAGTTTTTCTCAGGACTGGTACTCAGCACCTCAGTGAATGCATGTATTTCTCAGCACTGTTTGTCTTCCTCTCCCCTTGAGAGCCTACTCAGACACCCACCCACACAGAGATATTTTCTGACCTTGTGAATTTTAAAACATGCATTCTAAATAGCGGAGAATTGCAGTAGCTGAGGTTAATAATTAACCATGCCCCTTAAACCCCTAGGAGGCACTCACTTGCTCACTTACTAGAGACCCATCATCCTCAGGAGACACCTGTTACAGTGCTTTCTCACTTGAAATTTAAGTGTTCCTATTTCTGTCTCAAATGTTGGAGAACAGGTTAGTGCAGACTCAAGGCATATTGCTGCCAAGGGTTTACTTCCAATTTACAATGGCTGGAAGAGAGAGTGATCTGGAAAGAACAAGTAATGTACCAGCTTGCTACTGCAAATGTGTTTCAGGAATTTAAAATTCAGTTGCTCACTTGGTCTTTTTTTTCCTCCCTTTTTTTAAACATTATTTATAGCTATATTGAGAGGCAGAGTTAATGGCAGATATGTCAAACCCAAATAAATCCCTCAACTTGAAATCCAGCTAGAGAGGATTCAACACATGTAGGCTGGCACTCAGAACAAATTGTCTTTTGATCCTAACCTATTTCTATATAAACTAGTAGGTAAAAATTGCGTTATTATTTATTAATGATTAGTTAATAATATGACCTGTACAAAGATATCTCAATTCTAATAGTCCTCTGTGGTTTTTCAAAGCCTTTGTAGCTCCCGAAAGTATTCTCATATTCAATCTCTTGTGAGGTTTGAGTATAATTTATTATTGGTTATAACCAATGTGCATGTCATTTATAGCCTAAAGAGGAAATCAGCCTCCTTTAGCCATTACTCTTCCATGAGAATATGAATGGAAGTTGAGCCTTCTCTTTTGACCTCTAGATTGTTCTCTGATGCTTTTGGGAAGAACTAGTTTTACAGCCCCTAATTCTCTCCTCACATTTTGGAGAGCTGCTTAAATAAAGAGAACCCTTGTCACTACCCTTTCAGTCTAACATTGCCATGTTTACACTGAACAGAATGTATTAGGAAGCCTGTTCTCGGTAGATAGAGGAGGTTGAATAAAGTAGAGATTCTTTGCAATTTGCAAGGCTGATTTTGACCTCACTCATGCTCTTATAACAGGATTGTAAGTTCTGTGAAGTCACACTGATTTAAATTGTGCTGAATACCAGAATCCTTTCTAAAACTGTCTTCATGCTCCATTTCTGTCAAGAATCCTACTCTAGGATCACAAAGGGATGATTTTTGATACTTATCTTAACTAGTGATGCCACTGACTGAAAAGGAAAAGAGATGTCATTGACCATCTGTCAAAGACCACAGTCAGAGGTAAAGCTTGACTACTTATCAACAGGCCTGGAGTACTCTGAATGCACTGTGGTACTGTCTTATGACATGAAAAGTTAAGTGAATTAAAGCATCCTCTATTGCTCTGAAGATTCCGACTTCTTGTGTTTTGCTTACTTCATGTGGTTACTTACACACAACAGACAAACAGAACTTACTGGTACTTATTCATATTCTGAATTACTCATAAATTAGAATGTCATAGCCCAGTCTAAAGTTATAACTTGGTTGAAAACTTGTTGTTCAGAAAGTTTAGGTATTGACAATATCTTGGTATCTTTGAAGTGCAGGTACTTACTGACTGCAAAAGAGCTATGTCCGGAGCTGTCTTTGTGGTGAAACACTGCATGCTAAAAATGTTGGACATAAATTATCAGAGGAAACTACCCATGATTGTACTATTGCTGAGTAAACAGGTAACAGCTTCAAACAGCTGACAAAAGGTCTGAAAGTATACAAGTGACTGATGACTTTATATTTCTGAACTATGAAAAAGCATTGGAATGATAGCATTTTCTGAGTTTGGTTCCTACAAATATTTCTGCTCTGACTGAGTGTCGTTTTAGCATTTTTCAGTATTTTGACAGCAAACATGGCCATCTGTATTGTTAATGTATGTGCCTGTAATACAATTTTTCTGTCACCGCAGTACCTTCTTACCCCTTTTTCAAGTCTGAACGTGATTGAATCTGCTATTTCCTTGTCAAGTGTAGTTCCTCTTGAGTAAAAAGAAGTCTGATTCTGGGTTTGATCATGAAATATCAGGAGCATCCTGATAGGAGCATCCTGAAATATCAGGAGCATCCTGAAATATTAGGAGCATCCAAAATGGAGATTAATATGAATCAATAGGGTTCATTTGTCTTAACTAACAATTCAAACTTAGAATAATATTCTGAGAACCTCCTGTTCTGATAAGATCACTTGGAAATATGTGCATATGAAAGAAGTCTTCAGTGTTAGAAAATGCATTGCATAACTGCTATATGCGGATTAAATAGTTGCTTTCTGAATCATCTCTATCATGTCATTGGTGACACTGTATAAATATCTTGAATTAGATATATGTACTTAAGATTCATTAGCAAGCCAAATAATTTGATAACTATAAACAAAGCCATGAACACGTCTTTGCTTCAGTGCTCTGCCATAACACTCCTAGAGGTTTCAGGCAGATTTTCAACTTTACCAGTTACATTCCACCATGACTATCCTATCAGAGGAATAACTTAGGTCTATTCAGACTCAGATAGACCTGTTTAACTAGTTAAATGTGTTAGGAACTTGCTGCATTTCTTTCCATCTAAGTCCATAGGAATAATAGTGGCAAAAAACTTCTACTCCTTCATATTAGAAGTCTTCAGAATTTCTTTCCATTTGTTCATTACATCTAAACTATTGAAATGAGAGTGCTGTGCCAGCCATGAGAGCCCACCTTGAGGCACCAGCTGGTATAGAAGGTAATTCCTCATGCTTAGTTGTAGAATGTGGTTTCTCATCTTTGTATTTTTGATTGTCTGTGTTCTCTTTAGTTTTCAGGGGATACAGGTTGATTTCCAGGTTTTTCATAATGAATTGTGAAGCCTAAGCATTATATTAGAAATACTTTTCCTGCAGTACTGTAATGAAATTTGGAATCAGCAATGCAAGTTCAGTTATTATTTCCCAGATTCATAGATGCCATGGGAGTCACATTCTTAGAGATCAGGAATTCTGGAGTACGTTCTTAATGGTATGATTTGAACCTGATCTTTTGGTACCCTTTTGGTGTTGTAATTCCCTTACCATTGAGTATCATGGCTGGTTATTCCTCTGAACCCATGGGGGTTTTTTTGTTAAATGTGCAGGGTAAAGATGATAAAGTTGGAGAAGTATAATTTTAAAATAGTCCAGGTATAAATTGCACTATGTGAATTATATTCAGGTATTACTTTACCTTATAAACACAGTAATCACAGCAAGGGCTTAAACATTCCTGAACGTTCTCTTCACTGTTTCTGACTTCTTATTTTATCAAAAGTGTGAAATGGGCAGGCAAAAAGATGAATTTTTCCATTTGATCGGCAATGGGTTTAATCCAGTCACTTAGCGTCTTGACTTATTGGATAGATCAACATTAAACATATCACATATACAATGAATTGAATTATTCTGTACTTATGTGAATTGTGACATGGTAGGTTATCTTCATACATGGAAAGGTCCTATATGTCCATTAAATATGATACCTCAAAAGCTATGCATACCACCCAAAGCAATAGTTCACATGTACCCAGATTTTTCAGAGAGGAAAAAAGCAAAACTTTTAGTTAGGGAAATAATTTTACTTTTCTCATCCTGTAATTTGTTTGGGTTTTTTTTTTTCCCTGATGAAGTAATCTGTAATGGTTAATTTATAAATAATGCTTTATACTTAAAATAATTTGTACTTTTGAAGTACTCTGAATTCTCAAATAAAAACATAACCGTATAATTGCATTATTCCTAGAAAATATGCTTGTTCATGTTAAGCACCTTTTATGTCAGTATAGTTGTTTTTATATTGCTTAGAATTTTCTGATAAATCTGATAAGAGTTTTACTGCAATCCAAAATACACATAGCCCATAAGTTGTTTTATCAACAAAACACTATTTGGCAAGATGTATGTATATGGATAGTCAGAAATCTGATTTACTCTTTTCCTGCTGTCTTTTTCTTTTTATATTTTTGTCTTTTATATTACTTGAGAACCAGACCAAGCACTCCAGGTGAAGTCTCACCAGTGCTGAGTAGAGGGGAAGGATCACAACCTGAAACATAGGGGGTTCACTCTGAACATCAGGAAACACTTACTGTGACATTTACTGTGAGGTTGGCTGAGTACTTGCACAGGTTGCCCATAGAGGCTGCAAAGCCTCTGTCCTTGGAGGTTTTCAAAAGCTCTTTGGACACAGTCCTGGAAAATGTGCTCTAGGTGACCCGACTCGAGCAAGAGGATTGGTCTAGATGACTGACCTCCAAATGTCTTTTCCAACCTCAAATATTCTGTGCTTCTACGATTACTTATTACACAGACCTGAGATAGCAAAATCAAATAAAAGCTAAAGAAACTCAGCCTTCTCATATTTTTGTCTTTGATATTAAGATACAAACTACTCTTAGATTGTGTCTGACAGGTACATCCATCTAACAATAGGGAATGGGATGACAGCTGGATTATGGCTTTTGTAACCTCTATCACTGTCCTTTCCGTTTTATCCAAAGACCAACATCTCAGACATACAGAAGCTTTCATATAAAAATAAGAAGATGAAAACATGAGAACAATGAATATAGAAAAAAGGATTACACAAATGATTCTTTGTGTGAATACACTCATGTGTGCAGGTTTACGAAATTTCATAAAGGTTTTATTTTTAAATAAAGTTGTGTGAATGATTATCTCTATAGGATTAAGTAGAGAGGGATTCTCTGTCCAAAAACTCTCACTGCATTAGTATTATTGCATGTGGGTTCTGCACAGGGGCACTGAACTATAGAGGTCCTGACACCTTATAAAACCAGTAGGGTTCTTCCACTAACAAGAAATAGGGAGAAGAAAAATACAGGGAAAAGAGAAAACACTGTATTTATCTGAAAAGTTACCTTTTTTATCAAAGTGAAAATTTGTGGAGAGAAAAAATGGAATTAAGAAAACCATTGTGGAACGCATTTTTTATAAACATGTATTCAAAACATACATTGCTCAACTCAGCATAAAACCCAGTTAAATTCAGAAAGAAAAAATAAAAATATTTTATTTTTAAACAGTGTTTTTCACTTTCAAAACCCCTTTCTTATTTTTTCACCAACACCTGAATGAAGTTTGCCCTGAAGTGACATTTTGGTGTCCTAACCACCTGCAGAGGAAACTTGCAACTCAGCTTTAATGTAATTAAATGTCTCAGTGTTTTAAAAAATTATGTTCTTAAAACCAGATATACTTCAAATTGTTTCAAGGAATTACAGATTTACCAAAAAAAACTGTAAGTATTTTTATCTATAGAGGAATTATTTCAGATATTCAAATACCTAATAATAATAATAATAATAATAATAATAATAATTTCTCCATTCTTACATTAAAATGGGATAGAAAAGTAAGTCAAAATACATAAAATCTTTTACAGTTTTCTTAGACTTTGACTATTTTTTTTAAAGAATAGTCTTTCAACACCTTAAGTGTTATTTTCTTTCCCTGTGATTTACCAGGTATTTTTTGCATACGCCAAAAAATGTCTACTTTTGCCATGTTGTTAGATGCTTGTCATGCCCTATTTAGGTAGTTAAATTAAGGGACAGTGACCAAGAATATCCATGAGCTCAAGGTTGATCTTAAAATTAGAATTTGAAATATTAGCATAATTGTGCAGCTACAGAAACTGTAGTTTTAGCTGGTTTTGTAGTTCAGTGAAGCTGAGCTTTTTGGAGAGCACATATATTCCACTGAGGCAGAGTAGCCTCAGAATATATTCTGGAAGTTGGGACACAGTCAATGTTTGCAAAATCCTAGTGATGTGCCCCTTACCTTTAGTTATTTTTGCTGTGTTTATTTGCAGAGGCTTATAATTTGGAAACAATTGAAAGAAATCTGCATAATGATATGCAGTATTGGAAACACTTTGTCAGTGATATGTTTGCATATTTATAGTAGTGTTGTTGGCCAGAAATTTACATACATTTTTGTTCCAGTGTCCAAGAAGATTCATAGCATAAAAAATTCAGCTGTATCCCCCACGTTCTGGATTCTTAGGGTTGTGGTGGCCCCCTGAAATGTCTTTATTTATTTGAAATCCTATTGCTTGTGCAGTTTTTCCCATCTGTGCTCCCAACAGTCTCTACCATAGGCTTACGAAATCTGCTCATGAGGTCAAGGAAATCATTATACAAAGGTAAAGGGTAATCCTTGTCGTGAATCTACAGATGGGTGAAAGACATTGCCAAAGAAAAACATGACATTTGTTCAGAGCCAGGAATTAAACCCAGACTTTCCAACATTCTTTTCCTTTCCTTTACACTTCCTTCCTTTTAGCTGAAGAGTGCTGTGATGAATGCAATTACATGAACATCAGTTAATTATTTTACAATTAGAAAATTGTTCATTTTCTGTTACCTTTTACATAATGATTTAAACAGGTACTATTTCATCTTTGAAGGCATGAAATTAAAGAATACAAAAAGTTAATTGATCTAACCATTCCATTCAGAGTTCTGAATAAGAGCTGTACGTTCAATTCTACACAGATTCTGGCTTTACATCTGTTTTGATCCAATAGCCTATAATCACATGGAACAATCTGAGAAAGCCATGTCATTTAAGATGAAGACATCAGCGTAAAATAAATTATTCAAATCTGTCTAAAAGTCGCACAAGTATTGAATTTCTTTTTCACTGTAAAGTTCTTGAATTAAGTTTCTTTCCCCTACATCTGCCTAGACTTTCGGCTTTGTTTGTCCTGAACTGGAAACCAAAACATTTTTTCCACCACTTATCTAGGAGAATTTTTGGATGAAACTCAAATATAAATATTTGTGCTTTCAAAGTTACAGACATAAAGCTGATGCGGTGCTAAATAATTTTGTTGGCCAGATGGCATAGTGGCAGGAATAAAGCAGCAAAATGGGAGAGCAGTATTTAATTCTGGACTTTGCAATAGGGGTCTGCTCTTGGTGAGATTGATACTGTTTTATTTTTAGAGGGCATTGACCAGAAAGTGCTTTGCTAATGCCAGCTGGCTTTATGAAGTGCATGCTGCCTCATGCAATCAAGATCCAAGGCTGTCTGCAGCCATGACAATACTGCTGCCCGTTATGTTGTTTTGTTTGAAAAAAGAAAAACATCTTGGTATAACTAGGGAAAGAACAGACGTCTGGAGTCAGACAACAAGAGTACATTGATTTTTATCAGCCAGGGGTTTGACCTCTCTAATCTTATTCATTCACATGAAGTAAATGAAGAATAAATAGTGAAATTAATCCTGAAAGTTGCAGCATTCAAAGTGGAAATTGCACACATTCAGCTATATGGTGTTGTACAAATAGAGACACAAAGCACTTAAGAAGCTCACAAACAGCCTTCCAGTGCAATTCATTTAGAGCTGGCTGGGGTGACTTCTCAAGGCAAAACAATTTGTGGTGGAGATGTATAGCAAAGCTCAGACTTAAGCCCAGATTCCTTGCCAGAAAGGCTCTCTCTGTTATATTCAGAGAGAAAATTGAAGAGTTGTCATTGCCCTGCTGAATATTAAGAATTCCCATGTCCTGTGAGGATCCCAGTACTTGTTATCCATGCAGTTTATCAGAACCTGCAGGCCAGCCTAACCCTGTGGAATGTGTGATTCTTTTCTAAATTACATGACATTTTCAAGTTGTGATCCTAATTTCTTTCTGAATGACAATACGGTAAAAGCTAGATTTTAGAATGAAAAATTCTTACATTTTATTTGAATTCTATTTATGCTTTAGTCAAATGTTACTCTTTTTCTGTGACACCTAATTATCCCAAAACTTTATGTTCTTTATCCCTCCACCTTATGTTCTGCAGGGCACTGTACAATGAAAGAATGGCATTACATCAAGTGCCCAAAGCATTTTTTGCTCTCAGTACTTCCCATACTGGGGTACTGGAGAGAAAGAAAGGTGGTTAGGCTAAAACATTCCATCTCTATGTGACACTTCTTAATGGTAGAAGCAGTGAAGGTTTATTTAACCTTGTCATATTTTCTTAATAACATCTTAATATTTAAAACTTCTTTGTAACTGATAACAAGCATCAGACTGTCTTGAATTATAGTCACAGCATTAAAACATTCCTAGATGAATATTTAAGAGAGTGGATAGTAAGAATGAATTGGGATGTCTGAAAAGACAACACTGACTTCTTTTAATTATCTTTCAATCACAGTGTTGTTCTCTGGGCCTGTAGTTTCTTCCAGGAAATTCGTCAGGCTGTTTTCTTGTGATATTGAAAGCTACCCGTTTGGTCTATAGCTGTGGAATGAAGGAATATGAACTCCAGTTTGTGATCTCTTTGTAGAACTTTCTAGAGATTCAGTGTACTTATGAACAATCTTCATAAAGTTTGTATGATCAAAAATATATGTAAAAATGTGATTGACAGGGTTGACTATGCAGCGACTACTAAAACTATAGGGTTTAGTGAAATATAAATTGAACTCATCCTTCATCAGGCACATATCAAAATGTGTCCTGAATCCTTTTTTGTCTATTTCATTTACATGAGATGTTCAATCAAAACCAGCCATTTATTAAGCCTAGAGTATTTTTCTTTCTACTGTCTTATTTTCTTATTTTTATTATTTAAGGCATAAGAATGCCTTAAAGAGATTAAAGGAACATGAGATCTAGCAAATACATGTTCCTATTAACAAAAATTGGTGCATCTTTCTTACAAATGAACACATAACCAATCTGAAGAAATATCTGAGAATATTTCCACAGTTGAGCCATGCAGAAAGGGTTTGGGAAGGGAAGAAAATGACCTGAATCTTTTAAAAGGGAACCTTTGCACCAGTCTGTGGTTCTTGTCAATGAAGGAGATCCTGCATTCGTCAGCAGAAGAAAGTATTTTTGCATAACATATTGCTGAATAGTGATGGTTGTCGTACCTGAAGTTTTATACTTCAACTTTGTAAATTGATGGTGAAATTGGACATGTATAGCCATGTTTTTAATTGAGAAGGTGTCCTTTTTTTTTATGTGAACCAGTTAGAGAATATTTCAGCTAGCTTGACTATTAAAACCTATTGATGGTACCACTCTATGAAAAACAGATCTATAAAGTTTTACCATATTAATTTGACTTTTATTCAGATACATAAAATCTTTGATGGTTTTTTAAAGTGTATGATGAAAATATTTCTAGTGATTAACATATATCTTTCATTTTTGGAGCCAAATCTGAAGTTAAAACAAGTTCATTTTAATAGAATTTCACCACTAGACTTTTGAAGAGAATAAAAAGAAATCAACCACAAACATATTCTTCTCTAACATTACACTATTTTCTCGTTCAGTAATAGTTGCATAAAAAGTTGATGGTTGTAATCAATTCCACAGGTAAATATACCAGTACTTCTTATAAGGTTGTACATTTAAAACACCTTTAATATGTTAACTACATTCTCAAGTAGTTACTAACATTTTGAGTCAAGTGTAAGCTAATAATTTCGCATTTCAATAGTTTTAAGCAATTTTGCTTTGAATACTATCACTGACAATTACAGAGTAACTTTTAACCTACAGCAACAGGCACGGTGTTTCAGATGGCCATAAGAGAAAAGAGGCAGAAATAGCTACATATCAGCAGGTTTTTAATTTCTTTTTAAAAAGATATATATATTTTTCATTTTGTGTATTTTGAATATTTTTGCAACAAGTAGTTTATTATCACATAAATGTCTCCTTTTAATTAGTTTTTTAAATGCCCATTGCACTTCATTTTCCTACAACAGAAGAAAATGTATATTCTATTTTTACAGTAGTGCAACACTTTAAAAGTATTTTTTCGATATGAAATGTGAAAAAGTAAGTAAATTAACAAATAGCCTCACATCTTTGGCAGGAGTTTTAATTATATAAGGTGGCTGTATAAATAAATGTGTTTGGAGTGTAGTTCTGGACATGAACCTCATCTGTTCTTTTGTCTGTAACTACCTTTTATCAGTTTCCTCTTCAATTACCTCCTTCAAATAAATTTTTTCCAACAATCTATTTGTTATAATGAAAGTGTATGTAACCCTTATTAAAATGAAATAATGGAACAAATTTTATTTTTACATTCATTCAAGTCTTCTTTTTTCCCTTATATAGCACAATCTATAATACTTTTCCAAATATTGAATTTCTGAATAAAATTAATTTTTTTCCCTTTCAAGGCCTTGTATTTTTAGCCTGTGGCATGTGTATTGCAATAACTTGCATAGCTACCATATTCATCAAGATAACATTTGTTTTATCTGACTCGAGTGAACTCAAAATATGTAGCTAATTTAAATTCCTTGATATTTAGTGAAGAATATTTCCATTCTATTAAACATTTTCCAAGATGGGATAGGGTTCTAGAGTTCTGTCCTTTGATTTTCGTAGAGAAGTGTAGTTGACTATCTGAGATTTTATGCCTGAGCTTATGTTGTCCAATTTATAGAAAATATGTCAACCCTTAAAAAAGTCACTATGACTTTAAATTTAAGACATTTAAGTTTAAAGAAAAATTTGGACAACTTAGACGAATAAACAAACATTGAGGACTACCTTGCAGATGAAAATAATACAAAATATTGAGTATATTACCTAATTTTGGAAAACATTTCAACTGCAGATTTTGGAAAATATGTCATCACCAATACAATTTTGGTGACCAGGGAAAAAATCCTTGTTCCTAATCACTCAGAAAATGAATGAATCTTTGTCTCTGTATTGAGTATATTTGTATATCTTCCTATTAAACTTGAAATGCCTTGTTTATGCATTCATATACATTTAGAATTTGATCTTATTGTTCCAGGAGTTATTACTGAATTTTCCTAAACTGTGACTCTTATGTGACTCTTATGTTCTTATTGGGCTAGTATAGAGTCTTTTGAACAGTAACTAAAACCAAAATGTTCTCAATAATATTAATAATTGAGCTTTTTAACAATGACAGCACATAGAGACTTAAGACACAAAGAGTTCTCCTTTGATTCAACATATGTATTAATAAATCAAAACTTTTCCAAAGGTCTTTTTTTTATTATTTTTAGCTAATCATTTCTATACAGAACACTGTGGTATATTTCAGATTTATTCAAAATATTTCATCTCAGCAACAGGAATATTTTATGTTACTTCGAGGACATTACTTGTGCATCAGTGATTTGCTAATACTAAAGCTTCATATTTTGGAAAGTTCATATATGCTTTAGCTATCTGTATCTGTGATTTCAGTAGCATTCTGGCAAAGATCCCTTTGCAGACAAGCCTCTCTGTGCAGGGAAAGAAAACAAGGAGAAAGAATTTTTTTTTTTAAGTTGTCTCTGTCTACAATAGCAACCAGAATGGCACAAGAGGAATTGATTTGCATGGTGAAACGGTGGGCTCTGAGGCTTATTCTCATACTATATGCGTTCTGTGGAGATTTACACTTAAATAGCTTTTCTGATTCTGTGAACTGGGCTCCTTTTAGTTCAAGCTGTCTAGGGAAGGCTCTTGGATCATTTCCTTCTTTGGAATTTGATCCAAATGGTCCAGGGTACTTCCTTCATGATACTTTTTCCAAGGATAGCAAAGTACAAATTTGGGGATGATAAGGAGATTAATTTCTGTAGCCCATACCTTAGGTGAACTAAAATATTACTGCAATTATTTTTACCATCTCTGATGCAGATTCTCATTCATTCTTAGTTTCTTTATGCTCACAGTTCAACAGGTAGTAAGGGCTCTGATGATATGCTAAGAATATTGGCCTACAAGCCCTCTAAGATTTTGTCTAATTTTTCTAAATGAACTTGTGTGTTGTATTTTGATATGAAGATTCTATCATGGCAGAGTGTTGTATCTTTGAGAGTACCTTTGAATAAGAGATGTTCTGCATATTATTGGTTCTTCTCTAATGATATTCACTGAAATAAAGAAATGCCTTTTATTTGTTTACTCATAACAGAGACAAGAATTATTAAGAATTTACTTAATACATGTAGCTAGGTGAATAAAAATAATTTTGGCCTGCTCAGAAGTCCTTGTCGTGATTCAGAAAGGAAGTTTGGATAAGAGTAAACAAAAGATATTTGAGAAAAACACTTAAAAGGAATAAAGTATGTTTGAATGTTACACTATTATGCCCATAATGTAAAATGAATTATGAGATATTATCCCTGAATAGCAAATCTTAACATGTAGCCTTGGGCTTAAACAAATAGATGTTGGTAGATGTGTATTTCAAATTTATACAGAACAAACAAAATACACTTCTGGTACATAACCAGAAGACCACTAACACAAGTAAAATTAACAAAAGTGAAACCAAAATGCATTAAAATAATGATGGAGAGTCCTTCTCTTGTGTCTNGAAAGTGAAACCAAAATGCATGAAAATAATGCATTTTGAAGGACTCATGGAGAGTCCTTCTCTTGTGTCTAGAATTCTTACCTGATAGCTAAGCTAATTACAGTTCATCACAGGCGATGTCTAATGCAGAGCTCTAATATCAAAATATTTTTTTTATTTTATTCATTTTCTGTTTAAAGTTACAACTGTCACTACATTTTGCTAAATATAAAAGAAAAAAAGATCATTTTTCTTATCAGCATCTTTCTCCTCTTTTATCCTGCTGCTCTAATACTAATCTCAGGTGTTTCAGTCTTCTCATTGAAAAAATAATGCCTGTTTAATTTAATTTCCTGCCAATTTTATATTAACTACAATGACAGAAGTTTAGAACAGTAAAATATGTGATTTGAATAGGGAAAAGAGTTGTGTGGGTTGAAACTATTCATGCAGAATAGGAATCATTCATTAATATTTTGTTTGTCTTTCAACAAGCTTCCAGCAATTAAGAATGAATAGAAAGAAAAGGATAATGACATGTTGTATCAAAATTCAAGTGGTAAAGAAACACTTTGAATTTATGTGATCAGCTGATGCATCTCTTCTGCCTACTTTTCACATCTACGCTATACACATCTCAGTGTCACTGTAGTAGTCTTACAAGCAGCTTGATGTTGACTGACTTTCTGAAGCTAACAGGAATTATAATATTATTTAGGCCTGGCTCATCACCATTGCTTATCATGCTTTGGTACAAACAGAAAATACAGAAATTCCATTGAAACTTAAGAGAAGCCTCCTTTACTATTGGACTTTCAAAACTGGAACAGCTTGCTCAGAAGCTACAGAAAGGCCATGGAGTTAATTTTCATGAAGATACTAAAAATCTGACTGATCACATCCCTGGGCAAAGTGCCCCAGCTGACTCTACTTAGAGCAGGAGAGTTGGGCTAGATGATCTCCAGCTCTCTCTTAGGCCACCTTAAATTCCTGAAAATACCCCAAGATATCATACATTGTTAAAGTGGAAAGTCATCTGATTTAAGACTCAGGGAAAAATAAGAACCATAGCTCCTAATGTTACAGACGTTTGGGTAATGTCCAAGCTAATGATGAACAAACTGGTAGAAATACTTGAAATAGTATAGCTTGCTATAGCTTGCTTCTCAGTTTAGGCTAATTTTTTAATGTTTCTCTGCATATTAAGTTGCATCTTAGGTTGCATTTTAAAGTTGATTAAAATGTTTTCAGTCCTTATGGTTTTGCAATGTATGTATTGTGTCTGCAGGAAGGCCTGGAAGTCTTTCTATTTTTATCCAAGTAATTAAGTAATTAAGAGAGTTATACTTTAGTGTGTACACTTTGTACACAGAGTAAGTTGTGATAATAATAACTGGCTGAGAAATAGTTGATGGTTGCAAGCTTAGCTCCCTAAACAATTAAATGTAAAAAGGATTTACTCTGCCACCCTGCTACTAGTCCAAATGCACTAACATTTTTGATCAGACAATGTTTATAATGCTGATAGCAACTGATATACAGAAACCATGAAAGAATATAATCCATGAGCAGTTTGAAATATCAGGAAATATAGTGCAGAACTTCAAACTTCAGGATGTGAAAGAAAAATATCACTAATAATGGTGAAAAAGTGTCACCATTAAGTCTTGTGGAGCTATATGGATATATTGCTTTTCACCAAGTCTATCCAAACTCTGTCCCTAATGTCAAGCTCCAAAACTAGGGTTCTTCACGTATTGAAAATATAATTTTAGTTTCCAGCTTGGCTAAGGATGAATTATTTAACACAGGTTAAGATAAACACTCTACCATTGAATAAGTTAATAGGGCTCAATCACTACAGATAGCAGGAAGTATATGTCTTTGGCATTGCAGTGTTTTTGGTTCTGTGGAGGAGTAGAAAAGAAATTATCCCATTTAAAAAATATAGTTGAAACAAGGAAGACCTGGTGATTTACCATTGAGGTATAATGCAAAGGTGTATCTTTTCTCTGTGATCTGTTCATCTCCAAGATCAGATATAATTAGGAATAATGCCATATGCTGTTCTCAGAAAATATTAGATCAATTTTCAGAAGGCAAAAATTATCAAACCTACAGTCTTCTGACTAAACCTAAATATTGTAAGAGTTATCCCTACCAAAGGACTAATAAAGGCTTAAGGTTGCTTTTTTGCTGAGATGGACAAACTGAACAGCTAGTGGACTTATATGGGTAAAAGTAGCTCTACCATGTTGATTCACAGTGGTGGCAGATGCAGCTGTGTTAATGTTGTGGATTGAAAGTTAAAGCTAAACACAACCCTCTCTACTCATGGGTAGGTGCCTTAATTTGTCAGCACTTGGAAATTTCTCATGTCAATTTTTCTGAGAAATTAGTGCTGTAATTTTATAAATGGCAGAACAAAATTTAGTATGTTGCCTGTTTATGCTGTTATAAAATAATATGCTACTATGAAATGCAGATTTCTATCCTTGTTTTTTTTGGCCTGGCAAGAAGTGCATAAGAAAATAACCATTTTACCAATAATTTTTGTAAATATTAATACTGGTATTTATCATCTTTCCCTCTTGTTTTCATCATTAATATGAAGTTTTATGTAAAACCTCAACTGTTTTTTGCAGATTAGGATATAGAAAAACATTAGAGTATATGAAGAAAGTTCTTGTTTTTGGAGGGGGCTTATTGTACTCGTAGTAACTGATGCATAAATAGTATTTATTATGTACTAGTATTCTAGCAGTCATAACTTAGTTCATAGGGATTTAAACTCATTTAACTTAAATGCTCTTATTAGTAACAATTAAAGGAATATTATGAGTTTCATGAACAGCAACATGTATATGCATATACAGGGTTTTTTCAGAGGCATTTTATAGCACTCCCATATTGCTGTGTTTTCAACAGCTTTATCACTAAGATGTCCTAGTTTTTGGGTGTAAAAATTAGGTGCCAGAATTCATTTAGCCCAAATATTCAAAGTATGTAAAAACTCAGTATCTTTTATAACGGATAGTTCTGCTCTGACAAATGTTTATCCAGATTATACTGTCTGAAGAATATGGTAATTTGCATATCAGAGATAATGATGTGGGGGGAAGGAAAAGTCAACCTCAATACAGATATTTAATTTCTTTTTGTTCTTAAAATTCTTTATATTATTAACATGGAGTGTTTCTAACTATGCAGGTAACAAACATATATTATGATCCAAGTCTATTTCTTTTTACTGGAAGAGGACAGGCCATGACATTATTCCATGAGGCAAGATGCATTCAAAATTTGAAATACATTTGCCTGAGAAGGTCTAGTTCTCAGAAGTAATGCAATAGAAAGGTCAGAATTCTGATGTTTTTACTAAAAGTAGAAGTGCGATTGATCCTGCACAATAATGATTAAAATGCACATCATTCTTTCAGAAAGAATTTTATCATCATTATGTCACTCTCATTGATATTCTGTGGAAAGGGCTGAATTGGCTCTACTGAACTGAATACTCTGTGTGTTAGTTTTGTGCTAGATAATTCTTATTCAGTACAGCACTTAAGAAAAAAGCAAGATTAACACCCAGATCTGTTTAAAAACTATTCTTAACAACTCAGTAAAAGTACATAAAATTTCTTGTAGTTTTGAGGATATGTAGTGATGTTCTTATGGAATTTTAAGCCTCAGCTATAAAACAGCCCAACTCTGCATCTGTCACATCTCTTGCTTACGTGCCAAATAGGTAAGGAATATAGCTTTAAAATAATATGTGAAGATGAACAGGATGCTCCGAAATCTTTTATAGCTTGTTCCAAAACTTATTTTAAATCACTTTGCAATGATTCTTATGGTAGCTACAGATGTGATAAACAGGTGTTCTGTTCTGTAATCTAGTTGAGACTGCTTTCCAAAGAATCAAGAAGAAATGGAACATAAAGTTCCAAATATTTGATGACTTTTTTTTTTTTTTTTAATTTCCATTTTAAGTTACATCACTGTTCTTGCAGGAACTGTAGATGATGCAAAGTCCTTTTGGTGCTGAGGAATACAGTCAGCACAGGTAGCGTGGTGAGCAGATGCAGTGGGAGCTCTGGGTGTTGGGAGCACTAGGCAAGAGGCCACGGACTGCTAACCCTTTGCATAAAAAAGGGCATGGGGACCTGTGCCCATCCAGATGACCACACACTCAGAGACACGGCGGCAGCTGAAGAGCCAGAGACTTTCATGCACTTGGACTATGAGAGTATAAAAGGCCAGGGTTTCCTCTGTTCAAGGGCCCTCCTCAGAGGTAGCAGCTTGAGCTGTTACTTTTTTATATGGTTATTGAGATTAAATTATTTTAAGGACTGGGACATCTAAGACTCTGCTATAGGAAATTTGGGGTCGAGCCAGTAAGGAAACCTAATTTGACTTTGTGAATTTGATGTGTGCAGATGCCAAGGGGCCTTGGTCACAGCTCAGTTGGTGCAATGTGACTGCCAGAATAGTTTGATATTCAGGAATAGCCTATGGGATGGTCTAGGTGAATTCAAATCTCTGAAATTTAAATTTTGTGTCATTGGCCCACAGCTAAGTAGTAATTGATGCGTAGTTACAGATTACAGCATCTCATTGCATGAAGTCTCAGTCCATCAAACAATTACAGTAAAGTATTTCTGGCAGAAGTTACCTGTTTAAAATTTTGATTTACTTGTGCCAGGAGGGTTCAGCATTATATTTGTTATCCAGTCTGTCTATCATCAGCACTAAATACCTTTATATCTTCAAAATTTTGTACCCTCTGAAGAATTTTGTACCCTCAAAATGAAACTCCACCACCCCTCTACTTGTAAACCTGATGTGGACTTCTGTTCTTCAGGGCTTGTGTGCGTGGTTGCAGTTGCTGTTTTCTCCCTTCTGGCCTGCATATATATTTCCATCCTATAGTGACTATAGTTGCCAGTGGGAGTCATGTATGCCTATGTCTCATTCTAAGATAGTGCTTGAAACACATCTGAATCCAAAGGACAGCACTGTCATACACCCCATTTTAAACACAGAAAGATTTGCATAGTGTTTTATAAAATAGATCTATTGGTGTTTGTTTCAGAAGGTGCTTTCTAGAACACCAGATATTTTTCTGTGGTTTTCTAGCCTTTTGAACAGCAAGTTATTTCAAATGTATCATTAAATTATTTTAAATGTATCATTGCTGCTTGAGCGTAGCTCAAATCCTAGGAGAATCCCCTAAATTCCCACTGAAAACGCTGCATGCCCTCAGTGTCCTCTGGTTGTGAAGGATTGACTCTCCCACTTCCTGGGATTCTCGTTGGTGCCAGAGTTCAGCATGTAGGCTTCCAGAGCAACAGTAATATCTGTCATTTTGAATGAATACAAATCTCTAACAATCCATGTTTGTACAGTCCCTGTGGAAGTGTGTTGTGTCAGCTGTGCTCGCGGTACTTTAAAGGCTTTATTAAGTTAGCTGGCAACACACCCTGTCTCCAGGCACTGACTTTTACAGCAAAGGACTTAAGAGACTTTTTGTCCCCATCTTTTTTTTTCCTTTTTTTTCCCCCCTCTTTTCTCATGTTAACTAGCTTTCAGAAACACAGAAAGTGCTTTTATAGAAGCCTTAAGGGTGTGTTGCTATGTTCACAATACCCACAATATAGTTTACAGGTGAGCATTTTTACCCACCCACACAATCTTACACATACATGTGCACAAACTGTCAAGTACCTTTATGCAGTCTGATATTAAATCTGATCAACTTATTACAACTGATTTGTAGAGAAAGTGTAAAAAATTTATGAATACAACCAGCTTTCTTAGCCCATGTAGCCATTTGAAAGAAGACTGTGATAAACTGTGTGAAGGTTCTGGACCACGTGTTACAGTAAAATTCCATGCATATGCTGTCCAGTGGCCTTTTATACTTTTTGTACTTTCTGTTTGCTTTAATGTAGACAAAATTGTTTAACTGGTAAATGTTAAAATATTAGTTTGCTTAAGTCATGTTTTGAGAATCAGTTGTTCAAAGACTGAACTTTCCAGTGACATTCAGAATCTTTTCTCTTGCAGCCATTTCGTAGAGTGACGTTTTCTGTTGTGAGTCAGCCTCAGGACCCTCATCAAGGGTCATTGCAGAGTTGCTATGACAGCGGTCTGGAGGAGTCAGAAACACCAAGCAGTAAGAGTTCATCAGGGCCAAGACTGGGTGCCCTTCCACTCCCAGAGGACAACTACGAAAGGACTACGCCGGATGGCAGTGTTGGTGAGGCAGAGCATATGGAAAATGGTAGGGGCAAACACAACATTCACACACATAATCTCACTAGCAAGTGATACTAAGTAGACTTTTGAAAGGTCAGTCCAAAAATATAAATAAATATATTAAATAATTAAAATTGTAATTATTTGATTTTAAAGTTTCTTAAAATGCAGGTATACAAAATAATGGAACATAACACCACTAATTAAAACAGCATTCTTTACATGACTTAAAGTCTATACTGCAGAAGCAGTTAAAACACTGAAAAAAAGTATCAGTAGAGGTCTGGGAAAATGGTAATTGAATAAAATTACATACTTTTCATTTTAGATAAAAGACCATAAAGGACATGTATTCTCATTTGCTTCCATTTTTGATTCAAAAACTACTTAGGAAATTTCCCAGAATGTAATATATACAGTATCAGGAAAAGAAAAGAACATTTTAAAACCCCACTCTAGAGAACTCTCTCTTTTCCGCAAAAACGTTGTATAGAAGTTTTCAAAATAAAACCCAAAATTAAGTCCATTCTTCATTATTTATAGCAGAACATTACTTTCCTTTACTTCACAGTTTATTTTGTACAGTACTTTTCCAACATCTCATTTTAATTCAGGGTCCATTTATGTAGAAGGGGAAAATGCTAAATACATATTTATTCCATAGTAATTCTCCTACTATTAGAAACCAAAAAATATTAATATAAGTCTCAGGTTAGGTTCTGTTTTTCTTTCTATCTAAAACTAGTCAGGATTAGAAAACCAAAAAGACCTGTTCTTTTTGAAATATATTTTGTAAAACATGAATATATCACTGTTCTCCACTTCTTGGCCTTGATCTAAAGTTTTATGAAGTCAGAGACTGACTGCGTTGTATTTTTATTTGCCCATAAACAACAAAATAAATTAATACACGTCAAAGTGTACAGATTTTTGATAACCAAAGAAATAATGAGTTTTCTAATTCAATTGTAATAGGTGGGTACATGCAAGAAGGATGGTGTATTTTTGTTATAGAATGAATTAATTAGTTTGGGTGAGTGCATGTTTTAGTTTTTCAGTACTGAATTGTTCTTGGGGTTTTGTCTTATCTGAGATAGACATGTCAACCCATTAAAACTATGTTATTCTTCATGGTAAGATATTTCCAAATCTAGTATGCATTACTGAAGAATGGCTACAGAAGTCTACATATGCTTAAAGTATATATCCTAATAGCAAAAAAAATTAATTGACTAAAAAGGAAGACAGTATTTTCCATCTGAAGGTATATTAGGTTATGTATGTTTATACGTTTGCATTTATATATTCTCCTTGGTTTTTTATATGAATATATTTGTTTACATTTCATTTTTTGAGGATGGGGTAGGGGGAAAAAGTGATAATGGTGCTACTGGAAAAAATGTCAGAAAAACGCTTATAGAGTGTGTACCTAAATTAGGCTGATTATTTTATTGTCTGTTTTGTAGTGAGATTTTCTAGTTAGGACAATAAAATTAAACAATTTATCAATTACCTTGAACATCCAGCAATGGAGAGGATTTGTACATGAAATTCTGAGTTCAGAAAGTGTTTTAACATGGGCTATTCCTGATCCATCCTGGAGAAACTGTAGATTAACAAATGAATATAATTTTTAATGCATTTGATAGCCAAAGAAAAAGAAGATCACACTAACTGAAGTGTAATTGAAAATGAAGAGTGCTTGAGCAGTGTCTTAAGTTAAAGCAAAATAGTTTAAGTTTTTGTATTGATGAAAAAACTGGAATTTCATTCTAATAACTAAAATATTTTAGATACTTTTTATTTTTTTGAAAACATTTTATTTTATATTTGGTAGGATGAATGTCTTGGATTTGGTTTTGAAAATAGTGTTGTAAAATTAATATATAGAAACATAGAAGTAGATAAATACATTAGTTCATGGTGAATGAAAGTGAATGAAAAAAAAATCTTCAGTAAAAAAATTTTGCATGGCAAGACATGCATAGAGTAATCAATATTTCCTCCTCTTTTAAAAAACCTTGAAGTGAGACCTTTAAAAGGTGGGTGATGTTGTGATCAAAATTATACTCTACAGACTTCTGAATTTTGCTGTCATATTTTAAAAAAAAAATTTTAGCCCTGGCATGTCATCTGCCTCCAGAAATTTCTGTTAACATTAATCTACAAATAATGGTGAAACAGGATGGAATGTACTTTTTTTTCTTCATATATGAAATACCTGATATTTGAGTGAGAGTTTTCTGTGATATGATTCTTAAGTCGACTTTATTTTAACTATTTTAAGCTCAACTGTATTGGTCAAATTCTGATAAAGTAGTCTTCAATATTAATGGATCATTCTGACAGAAATAGAACTGTAATTGAAGTCTGTCAAACATTTGTCACATTTAATTGGAATCTAGGTAATCTGCAGCATTTGTCTTGGTTAGGTTTTAATCAGGATTTATACTGGATTTTCATGCAGATTTTCCATGGAAACAGCATTTTGGAAGCGATCTTCGTTGTTAATTTTTCCTTCAAATATTTACCATTTAATTTCAGTTGGTGTGAAACAATGCAGTTATAACTACTTGCTTTAGATTTACTTCATTTTAGAATTTGAAATTATAATCTTCAGCACAGTATATGAAACCTTCTAATACATTTCCTTAATATTTTTCAAACCTAGATGACTAAGGTAAACAAGTAATCTTTACAGTTAGGGCAAATTTAAGAAGGTTCAGTTCCCAGGCAGGGTAAATAGGAAATTCAACTTTTTGGTTGCTGTTAAGAGCTTCTTTACATTTTCTCAGCTGAGAATAGAAAACAGGAATATTAGAAAAAAAGGGGTAAGGGGGTTGATTTTCTCAGAATATGCTGTACATTGCCTACCAGCCTCCATGACTGTCAGATGTAGACTGAAGTTTTATTCTGCTGATTAGCTGTGGTGTCAGATGCGGGTGGAAAAAAAAAAAAAAGAAAGAAAAAAAGAAATGTTAGCAGATTGACTGTGAAAATTCAGTATGCAAAGATCTTGTTAATTAGTAAAATCTGCAGAACCAAAAGTAACTTCTGAGTTAATTTATCCCTTGCCCTTGGAGCTTTCCTTACAAGGAAATTCTGCTCATATGTTCAGCCTTCTCTGATTTTGCTGTTAGAATGGTACTGTCTTAATGTAAATTACACAATAATATTCTGAAGAATATTTTCATTTCATTCATATTCCTATATCAAGGGCAAATACATTATCACAGTAGATTAGTTTCCTGGGCTTTTGTTATAGCTTTCTAGTTCTGACCATGCCTAAAATCACACCTCAGAAAAAAATTTTAAAAAACCCCTGTGATGGAAACTTCCAGAATTACCTCTCCTCATGACCCTAACAGTTAATAGTCAGCATGTGATTTTCTTAATAATAATAATAATAATAATAGTACTAAAAACTCATTAATTTATCATAAGGCAAGTTAGTGGCCTGGAGGATGTCTTTCAACAGCGAAATCCTCTGAAGGCTACCAAGATTGTTTTGGGTTTGGTTTTTTTGACTCTTATTTAACTGTTTTAGTGAATATTCCTTTATTTCATTATGATAAAGAGCATGGAAAAATTCCATGTTACTTTTTAAATACATGGATTGTTATGTTTCCTTATAATTTACCTTTCCTCTGAATTATAAACTTTCCTAGGTTCTATTTCTTCTGGCAAAGGTAGGGATAGCTGGAGATGTATTCTCACAATTTGAAGACAGCCTTTCCACACTAATTCCTATGTTATTAATTACAGATATGATCTCTAAACAGAGCTTTCATTGTTCTGTTTCATCACCCTTCACCTGGTTCTACTAGGTCTCTCTCATGTTTCTTGAAGCTCTCTTAGAAATATTTCATTATATTCCTTCTCCCTACCCCCTGACTTCTGCATACCTACTATTTATGCATGCATGTAGTAGCCTAATCAGTTTTAATTTTTGTTTAATTTAGCTAGGGTACCTATAGTGGTGCAGCTGCAGCACTGTAGGTTATGGCTTGTGTGATCTTCCCTGGAGATTTGTTTCCATGCAGGCCTAATTAGACTGTTTGCTACACCTGAGATACCTGCCTTAAAGCTAGCTCAGGTACTTCTGCATGAACATGCCTTTGATCTGCAGCACAGAATTTTAAGTTAGCCCATGTTTCAATATCAAATAGGGTTGGAGAAGAGCAGTCATCTCTGTGAAAGAAGGAAAAAAAAGGAATGGTTTACAGCTTCCATTTTTGCAGAGGGAAATGGAGTAAAGAAAGATTAAGTGACATGTCTGAAGTCAGATAAAGTAAGGAGCAGAGCTTAAAAAGGAGCTCAGAATTTTTGTGATTCAGTTACTGACTCCCACAAAGAAATCAGTAGATAAATTGCTCTCTGATTGACACATGAAGAAGTAAAAGGCAGGGAAGAGAAGTGCATTACCTTGGTTCATACAGTCTGATAATATGCTCTGTTTTCAATTACAATTTCAGATTTAGATTGCAAGTGTCAAAGTTCCACCATCAATATAGAGAAGGGGTTCATAATGTACAAAATGGTGACTTAAAAATGCGAAGTGAATTTTGACAATTAATAAATGTAATTAATTTTATCTATAAGATCATTCTCTCACTTTTACTTGTGAAATAGATTCCAATCTGTTTTCTGGACCAAAGTGTGAAGAAAAGAATCCATTAATTTAGAGAACCCGTGTTTACAGATTCTATTTTCCTTTAGCTTTTTGTAGTGCAAATAACATGGCTTAATGTTCTTGAAGACTTAACTGTCCTTATTGTAAACACAGCAAACAGACACTCATTGACTTATTTCAGAGAATGATTGCATTTTTGCAGTTCCCATTATTTTCAAATGTTCTGTTCTCTTGAATTCAGGCCTGAAAACTGCATGAGAATAATTTTGTTTTTAAAATTGTGTCCTGAAAATGTTGATGTAAGCAGTCCATCTGAGAGGCTGAGTCAGTAAAGGTTTTGAATGTAGTGATTATACAGTAACAGTTCATTTTTTGTTTGGTAGGTTTCTTTTTTATTCTGTCATGGCTGCTGCATCTACTTTTTCTTAAATGTCACCCTGCATTCATGAACCTAAAACACAAGAAAGTGCTGCAAAAATTATTATATGATACAAATACTTAAGAATTCTTATCCTTGTTTCTGATAAATCTTAACTTATAATTAGGCACACAATGAATTTTGGGTCCTGTAACACTAGCAACATACATGTGTAATGTTTTGGAACACATACATATTCAGTGATGAATTATATCTTGAACCAGGCTTTTTGGAGAATGCAGAATTCTGATAAGATCTGTGAAAAGACATTTTATAAGAGTTAAAAAAAAGCCCTGCTTGTAGGACAGAAGACAAGCTGTGCAGGAATCCCTGATACACTAGTGCAGTCTTATGTAAGGCAGGGAATCTGTCTGGGAAGAACACTAGCTGCTTTTCAACTTGATTTTTTTTCATTTCTAATCTTTTACCCTCTTCCTTTAGATGATCTTACCCCATATGTCTGTGAGTTTTTCAGCAGAGGAATAGGTTTGATAACCTATATGCACATTAATACTTGAAGTTTTAAAACTATATTGTGCCTGTTCTTTAAGAATTACTTGTATTTTGAAGTGTTATATATATACTTGTAATAGAAATGAGGAAAATATATTGTGTGTTAAATTCCTAGTGCTGATATATATTTTTACCTGTACTTCATTAATTTTACTTTATTAAGTCAATAATTTACCACACAAAGTTGAGAAATTATTTTAGGTTGTCCATTTTATGTCATTTCACTAAGGTTTATTGTGTATTAACTACTATTCTCTGTCTACATTGTACTTCAAATGCACAATGCAAAGTAAAGCCCCACATATATGCCAAATATGACCAGAAATAGCTCTCACTGAAGACACCAGAATAGCATTTTTTTATACCTTCTCTATTTTCCTTGGCTATGCAGATAAATACCAACAACTTCTATATTCAAGAACTATACCTGAGAATTGCTGTGAGTTGTTTTACGCTTGATCAGGATTTTAACTGCTCAGAGAACATATGCTTGGATCTGCTGGAATCAAAGAAGGAATGCATATTTCTGTATTGGAAATCAACCCCCACACATTGGTAGAAAAACAAATTATTCAGCACTTTTCTGATTTTCTGAATAGAATTGTATGTCTCTTACGGTTTTCTTTGTTGCTTTCCCACTGTATTTGTTCTGGCTCCTTTTGTGCTGCAGAGTGAATACCATATGCCTCTTTTCTAAAAAATCATATTATTTCTTCCTCCACTCCTGATTTCAGTATCCTGCTCTTAAAAAAAAAGCATATACAGCAATAACTGTTCACCACTGTTAAAAACAGCCTATTGATACCAGATAACTTGAAATACCATGTACTAAAACTTTAGTTTCTTTTATTACCCTTTAAAAAAGGAACTCCATGTTTACATTCCATCAGTTTTTAACCAATAATTTGAAAATGGAGGGAGACTTTGGATTTTTAAAGAACCATACCTGCAGTTAATCTGTTAGGATGAAGCAGTAAGGAAAGGGTTTGTATGAGCATGTAGGTGTCCACACATGTACAAATCTCAGTGAGTCAGTTCTCACTGCAAATACTCATGAGATCTAGACAGTTGCAGTTATATAACCTGCCTCATCTATGAATTTCAAATCATTTAACTGAGGTGGATACGAATGAACATACTAAACTGACAAGTGGAAAACTAAATAATCAGAAAATAAAGCAGTATGTCCACTGTCATGCTATGAATTGATCCAAACATTGTGCACCTCTCAAAAAGTAATAATTTGAACATCAACTTCCAGTTTGATGAAGGTTTTGCAGTTGACTTAGGGAAGTTAGGCTTTTGTCCAAGTCTTCCGTGCCAGCTGCTAGCTCAGGCAGCCTCCCACCGATGCAGATTGCAGAACTCCCTTTGATACTGTCGCAGTCTTGAATGTAGATGGAAAGCAAAATGTATTCCAAAATTTACAGACTCAAGGAAGAACAGACATCTGGTTTATGAATGGAATATTTAGCAACCTTTGCATCCAAGGCAGGCTCTTTCCTGAAAAAAACCTGATGCAAAGATTCAACGGAAATTTATTTTCCTCTGTTCCAAGGAGTACTTTCAGCATACTGTATTTCCCAGTCGGCTGTATTTAATGTCAGCTTCTTCAGTTTCCTGGACAACATTGGATCTTTCTACCCCTTCAAATCTTCAAGTATAATGAAGATCCAAAACAAGTACTTTGTAGGAGTATTTCATCTTAATTTCAGTGAAAAATGCTTTTTTCTCTACTGCTGGTTCTCAACTACTCTTCTGTTTATTTTTTATTTAATATACATTGCAGAAAATGTTGATACCTTTTTATATACAACCTTTATAAAACACATAGTCTTACAACTGTCTTTGTCACAAATTTTGATGTGTTAGGTAGGATGTTTTAAAATCAGTAGTTTTCCTATACACAAAAAATAGAACAAACTCAAAACCAACAGATAAAATTAAGAGAATAAACTGTACCATTTCCTTCTGTCCATTTTTAAAATGATTAAATATTAATTATTAATTTAGGACCAACATCTGAATGTATTTTCAAAATGGTGTACTTGGACAGAAGGAACATGAGCACGTCTAATTGGCGTCAGAGTTGAATCTAAAAGAATCATAACATTCACAAAGATCTGATTTTAAAGATCAGGAAACAATTTTAAATCTCAAGTGTATTAAACCAGCAGGTTCCCATCTATGTCATAAAGAAAAATTTATGTGTTAACTACTCTTGTTATACGACGAGTTCGAGTAAAAGTGGAGTACAAGTCCAGAAAATAGACTGGTATTGCCCTGAGTTATTAATTTTTGACTAGTTTCATAAGTTGTTGCATTTGCACCTCTAAATAAAGTCACTTTTTTTTTTTGCTTCTTTTTAAAATCATGTAATTCTTAATAAAGGTTTGTAAACTGTAAAGCTCACTGTGACAAAACACAGAAGAACATATAAAAAGAATCAGTCTTGCATTTCTTTTTGCACCCAAAACTTCAAGTTTACATGCTTTCAGCCTGTATCTTATTTAAGCAACTCAAAAAGGTTTCTCGAAGGCAGTTTTTTTAATCTGCTGATGTGTAAATTCAGAGTTATAACAGCAAGTGTACTTACCTAGTGGCTCCATAATTTAATTCTTCTGGTCCAGCAATAATCTGGAAAGTTTTGTGGTCCTGGCTGTATTCCTGTGTGTCAACCTTCCACAGAAGGCTTCCTCAGAATTATTAATGCATCCCATACATATGGGAAATCCAGGTAATGTATAGGGTCAGAACAAAGATCATCTGGTGGCCAAAATAAGCAATAAGATGCTCAGGGAAAAGTATAGCATGGCTGATAAACTGATTTGTTTTCCACGTAGCCTTCTATACATCAACAGTTGGGAATTCTGGTTCCCTGAGCCCCATAATGTGAATTTAGTAATCTTTATGGATTTACATACTCAAATTTGTCCAGTTTCTATTGCATGCAACTATTAATATCTCTTTTTCCCAATGAGGATTTTCAAAGTGATTGAGTGTCCCATTAGTCTTGGACTGGAAAAAGGAAAAATAAACTTCCTAGCCTGTGAGGGAACAGTAGACAGGAATTTTTTAATGAGGATGTGTTGCTTTGTACCCATACTAGATTTTGCTGCTGTGTATGAAGTCCTTTATTCAGTCCTTATTTCAAAAGGTTTAAACCCTAAAGATTTAAGGGAACTATGTGCATCTCTTATGTATTTCAGCAAATATTAATGTAAGGTTAGTATGCCAAAATCTACAGAATGGTAATTAAAGGAATTAGAAGCCCCAGTATGATATCTGTCATCTGTAGTTTTGAAAGTTCTATTTTATATTTATATTTTATAACTGATTTTCAGAGAAATGGGACAATTTCTATGACGAAAAGGTTTAAATTCAAGGAAAATATGAATCCAGGCATTTAAGTATTTCTGAATATTATTACGGTAACACCTACATTGCTTTTTTTGCCTCAACAGCAACACAGCATTCAATGTGAATGCCAACTCAAATACCTTGGATAAGTAGACAAAAAATCATGTCATATATTAGAACAAGACATATATAGGATTTTTTACGAAATTGCTTCAATTTTTTTTGTACAGTAACTTAAAGTAATATTTCAGGGCTTTTTGGCTTCTTTTGGGCAAGGAACAATAAAATCAAAACCTTCACTACCAAAAAAAGAGGGGTTTTATGCTCCAATATAATTTTTGTGCACAGATAAAAGCAAAAGAAAAGTCAGCATTTACTATGTAAAATAATGTATTTTAGTAATGATAATTTTATAATGTCTTTTGGGGGTTTTTTTTTCTGTAGACTAGAGTAATAAATTCTATTAATATTAATTTCAAATATTTTATTGTAGATAAACTGCTATTCATGTTTAAAAGAGTTGTCCATTGTTATATGGCTTTTAAGAAAGAAAAAACACATCTCTCAACAAATAAATTAAAAAAAACGTTGTTTTGATGGATGATTCAAATCTGTACTTTTTTCTAACGTGACATAGCTGAAATTAAGATATTAATGTAAACTTCTGTTTAGATAGGAATAGGAATTGGAAATGAGAAAGTAAAATGTAAAGGCAGTGAAGGAAGAACTGTACTGAGAGTTGATTTATATTGATGGTTGTGTGCTCTCTTGAAATTAAACATGCCCATACGGGCTTCCCCAACTTGCTTGTTCTAACCTGGTTTTTAGCTATATCTAAGAAATGAATCGACCCTAAAGATCCTTGCAGGGGAACTTGTTCTTTTACTAAGAAATCTGCATTATTTCATCAGAAAGGGAAGAAAAATTGAAGTGTATCATATCTAAATTTCCATGAAAACAAGCCATAGATCTATCTTCAACCAAAGTGTTAATTTTCTCCCCCTATGGTTTTATGGCAGATTTATATTCTTGATCCAAGGATTTTTTTGTTTTTTTCTGAAATTGTAATAGTGCTGTAAAGACCAGTAGTGTCAATAGAGAGAATTCTGGGAAAAGGCTTTTTAAATTAAATCTCAATAATTCAAAAAGTATGTGGTATTTGTGTCCTGCTGTCCTACCATCTTTAAACTATTTCAGCTGCACAGTCAGTGGTTTTCTTATGCAGTTTTTCTGCTCACACTTAATTCATATCATCTTTGAAGAGGAGAATCTGTCCCTTTTTAGGGCAGTGCAATGATATTCACATTATCATGAGATATTAAAGTAACATTATCAGTGGAACATGACATTGCAAATTTTCTTATGAAGAGAAGGCAAAGAGAGTTGATGTAATTTTACCTTCTACTGTTGTTAGTCAATAACAGAAACTTCTTTCTCTAGGTGGAGAATAGAAACCTGTTAGTTTTCTTTAACAAAGTATTTGAGAGATAAACATATATATATGGTATGTTTTTTATTAACATCTCGCAATGTCTAATTCTATTACCAGTGGCCATCATTCCCTGCTACTGAATTAGGTAATTTATCCCAACATTCTTTTCGTATTCTGCTATGCATTGCAATAAAAATATGGGGATTATTGTAATATACCAGTACATGTCACAGCTCTGGAAATGTACTCACCCCAGGTGTCTCATGTCAATACATAGCCATTATTCCAGAATGCAAGACAGTAATAAAGAGTTAACTTTGTTTTCTAGGTTTCTAGTGGTTTCTAGGGCTAGGGGGGGTTAAGTGGACGAAAGAGGAGTAACCATGAGTAACATCATTACATATGCTAATTTTTAAAATATGAGAAATCTAAGTATTTTAGTTGTGTTTGAGGATGTCTGATTCAATGCCCACAGCATGACTAATATACTGTATTTACACAGTTTCATTATTCAGTTAAATTATTTTTGGTAAAAAAAAAGGGTGGGCAAAGGTAGTTAAAATGAGACCTCCTGCTTAATTTTATGTTTTCATGTTTATTGAAAGCTTATAATAGCGTGATGAAAGAAATTTTGTAATGACATGTAAAGCATATAAGAAAAAAATTAAGCAGGCCTGGAGAACTAAAAAAATGGTGTTGATCCATTTGACAATATGCAAGGAATCTGCACAGTATGACTCAAGAGTCATGGAATCTGCCTGGATGACTCACATTCTTCCTGAAACCCTCTTTCCACCGTGGTGTTGTACAGAAGTTTAATGAAGTGGCAGAGGAGAGAAACAGCATGGACTTTGGTTCTAGTCTTAGCATGCTTTGGATAGCCCTCTCATATTTTAGCAATTAGCATAAGCCTGAGAAAAGCTGTAAGAAAAACAGGATTTAATAGCTTTGACACCATGTTATCTTTTGGTTTTTTTGGAAACAATTCTAAAATAATATGTTCTGCCCATAGTTCTCTACCTGGGCGATACCAAGGGTGAAGGGGAAAAGGTGATAGGAAAAAAAGAATCAAATTTAAATTACACCTGAATGTGTTTATGTCTTTTTTATCCAGTATGAGGGACTCAACAGCAGTGTGAAGAGGGAATGAATAGAATTGGTTTTTCCCACTCATTGTTTCCTCTTATACTGGAAACGGTCATATCTGCAGAATTAAACTTTGAGAAATACAGAGAAGCCAGCTCACGGACAGAGCATGATGAAACAAAATAGTTGTGAGAGTCAAGGAGGAATACATCCTAGATTTTATAAATGACAGAACAGAGGACAGGCTCTATACTGCCACAGCGCACCGTGCCTAGCAAAGGATGTTGCTTAGAGGCATAGCTTACTTGCCAGGAGCATAGATCTGGAAACTTGAGACACAGTCAGATCTAATCTCACAATAATAATGAAAAAAAGCAGAAAAACCCAAGATGCCCCCAAAGGTTCAGATAAATGAATATTTTTCTCTTGCTTTTCTCTTCAAAAAGAAACAATTGCCTTTAGCTTTTACCAGGTAGAGTCCCACATGCTGTTGTTCATGCTATGAATTTTAAGTGGAAAAACTTTTCCAAAACATAAAGAAAGACCTTATCCTGAAGTTTCTTGATAAATATTATCAAGCATGTTATGTTAATTGAAGAACTTAAGGAACTTATAAAACTAAAATATTCTCTCTACCATCTCTCCTCTCTGTCTAATATTATTGTATTTCCTATCACATGTAACAGACGTTTAGAAGGTTCTTTTTCAGAAGGGTCTAAGCAAGTAAACTGTACTGACAAGACAAATTTGTTTATTACTGTGAAGATAAATAGTAAAAGAATTGAATCAAGTTCAGTTCAATAGTGATAGAAAGTCATTACTCTCAGGTGACAGTTAACTGGCTTGTATAAAATGAATTAGCACTTCAAGAATATTGCCTACTGGCAATAGATGCTCATGCCCCCACAAGCATTAACTAGCATCCTGTTGAGACTGTCAGCTAACGAAAGAGGAGAGCAAAGAACAACTAAGGTAAAAGGATCTGATACAAAGTCCATTAGTCTTTGAATGGCAGTGGCTGCCAAGTGCTACTTTTTGGTCTGGCTTTGTGTCATGGACAAAGTGTTCTGTCTACTCACAACCTGGCACTTCCCATCAGCATTAGGTTTATATGGAGAGAGAAGATCCACATAGGGGTGAACTTCAGCAGTGGATTAAAATAGTTTCACACATAACTGTAGTGAAGGACACTATTTAGGGCATAAGCTTCAAAGCAGAATTGGTTCCTATATTTCTTAGCACTTATATTAATCTAATTTTAAATGCTGTTATGTGAACAAGTTCAGATCACCTCCATGTAAAGAGGTGTTTAGTAATATTACAATGTGAAATGCTTACTGTTGCCTCCTGGAAAGTAATGGTACTTTACAGTGTTGGAACTCAGGAGTGCTTGCGCTCTATTAGCTGAAAATAGTGTTGTTCTTTGTCAAGAAAGGGTGGGAAACAGAATGAAATAAACAAATTGTTTTTTCTACTCTCTAGATTTTCAACCAATTCTGATCTCCTGCTGAAATAAATGTTTTTTCAAAAATTTTACATATTGATTCCCTATTTTCTCTCACAATTATTTCTTGAAATCCTCTTATTCAGTGAATTTCCCAGTGCCTTGATTACCTCTTCAAAAAATAACCTCATCATTTGCATTTGTAGAAATTCATATATACATACACGTAAGTGTATACAATACAGTTTCCAAACCGGTCTTGAAAGAGCAATTGAATATGAAGAAATTCCACTAAAAGTGCCTTTAAAAATATTAGTTGTTTTTTTTTCTATGTTCACCGACATAATCTTGGAGAACAAAGAGTCCCTGTTTTATGCCTCATAATTTGGTGGCAAAATCTCAAAATGTCTTGAGCTCTGAGAGGACATTCTGGGACTTTCTTGCATCATCTTTTTCACCAGTAATTCCAAAGGGATTATCAATTTACAGCAATTAAACAATAAAATCATTTAGACAGTCTAAATTTGAGTTATTCTTGTGTTTCCATATCTCACACAGGACTAAAATTTCTTTCGCACGATGCTACAATAGCCAATTCTTTTTCCACAGAAACGATACTCCACAAAAAGGATAAAATATTCAAGCAGACAGTATTTCTGAGATTCTGCTATAAGGAAATAGATTAAAACTTCATTCACATTACTAGAACTGTGTAAAGAAGGGATTTACAACCATTATAAACAGCTAAATATACTTCCATCCTTAAGGCCCTATATTTTGCAAATGCTCTTCACTTAACTGGCATTTTATACTGAGATACCACGAAAACACTGCTGGTATCTGTTCAACCAGAGAAACCATTATTTATGAGTTTCAAATGACAAGATTGTAACTAATGCTATCAGTAGGGGTGTAGAATTGTAGCAAATATCTAAACCTATTATATGTTATGCTTATTGGATTACAGTCACTTTGGATCAAATACTGTATGCTTGAACACATGGTCTAAATCCTACAAGTCTCAAGATACCCACATATATGATAGAATATTACTGTCAGAATTAATTGAAAGACCCCGTAAGAAAATCAGACATTAGATTGACCTCAAGACGATATAAAAACATATACAAATTTCTGATAGTTTTTATTTAACTTCACATATTTTCATATCTATTTTCCATATCTTTGTGTTTCATTCATAACCCCTGAAGGTTGGATCTTTGTGTCTGACTTTCTCATAACTTCTAGAGATGTGACTGTAGCAAAAATAATAAAGTTGGGCAAGCTGGCATTTCTGTGTGTCCAGCAAGACACTCCCCAAGGAAGTGGAGAAGAAAAATATGTAGATAGTTGAAATGATTAATAAAGATAATTATAATTAGGGTTTTTTGGTATAAAATTATGTCATATGTCTATTGAAAAAGACTCCTTATATTTTTAAATTCAGTCTTTCTTACAGTCAGTTATCAAATTATGTGACATTTTCTCTTTTAGAGTTACATTAAATGCTGCTGACCTTAATGAGAGTTGTGATGTTTTGTGACATGAAACATCTGGCAAAATATGCAAATGTATGTGCATTTAAAGGCTCTGATCCCTAAGATACTTATAAAATTATTTTTAAGTAAAGCACATAGAGAACTATTTATCTAGGTTTTCCTCAATTTTCTAGCAGGTAAGAGTTTTCATGAAACTTTTAGTGTATTTTTTACTCTCTGAAATCTAAACTTGAACAGCCTTTGAAATCTTTGCATTTACTATAGTTAACTAAAGAGAACTATTTTTATCATGTTAGCAGAACTCTCTTGCAAAGACACTTCCTTGGGTGAATGAGAGAATAAAAGCAGAAATACTTCTGAAATAATAGGTCCAAATAATAGGTTTAAAAAACAAAAAATGTTGCACAACTATGTACAAGTAAATAAAATGGCACCTATGTTCAAATATCAGTGATTAATCAGAAAGTCAGGTAGCCAAACAGTAATCTTTGCAGGAGAAGCAGTTGCATCGTGCTGTGTCAGCAAGAAATAAGGTGTTTCCATTTTTGAGTCCCACTGAAGAAGTCATTTCATAGCATGATTAGGATTAGATGTTGGAAGCTGGAGCGTCCAGGTTTTGGTTTCAGCTCTGCCACAACCAGTATGAGAAAATGAAAAAAACTTCCTGTACGAAACATGAAAAATACATTTCATAAAATGAATACGTAATTCTTCGTAAAGATCAATTAGCTTCCTAAAGGGAAAGCTGCTGATAATTGCCAATTTCAAATTACGTCCAAGTTTTAGTTTGATTAAGCTCAACCTTTACTCAGACTATTCTCATCTTCTGAAAAATCTCTTTATATTCATGGTGATTTGCAAGCACATAATTTGCCAACAAAGGGAGAAAAATATTAAAAGTGAAGAAAAAGGAGCTATAGAGGCTTGATATGGATCATTACATTCATTTTCCAAAATAAATATTTTTCCTCAAAGTTGAGAGAACTGTATTAAATAAGCTAAGCTTTACATGAATGTCCTGTTGATTTTAAAAATCAATTGGCAATGCTTAATTCCAGCAGAATTACTCTGACCCTTTCCAAGCCTTGCTGTTCTTTCCACCCCCCACCAAGAAGTTCTTTATTGTTAACAAGTACATTTACTATCTGGAGCTGGAGGGAAGAAGTTTACAAAGCTTCCACTACTCCAGCAACATTTCTGAAAGGCCTTTCCTTTCTTAAGTTTGACTGAAATTTCATGCAATGAAGTAGTTTCCAGAATTTGGAGCAGAATTTGGAGAAGTGTTTGTAATTTAGGTGCTTGGGTAAAAACAACCTGTTGAGCAATAACTTGCCTCTAGTGTAATATGTAGGAGTACTATTGCTAGCAATATAATGAAGGTTATTTTGATGAATGTTTTAATACACTTAAGGTTTAAGGAACAATTATCCTTTTCTTACGCTTATGAATAAATAGCTAAGTGTAATTAAGATAATGTTAAACCATCCCTCCAGATGCTTCAAAACTACTTTTTTAAGCTTTTTGTTTAAGTGGTAGACTATGCACTGATGACGTTGGAGTTCAAAGCAAAAAGCCATGCCTTCAGTGAAGATGTGTATTAGTGAAGATGCCTCTTTGTGCTTCAGAAAAGCAGACTTAGGTTTCAGTTTGAGTTTTTAATAAGTTCAAAGATACTGTGTCTTCTGCATACCTTCCAGAAACATATTAGCCAACATAGCTGTATCACTTAAATTTTTATATTTGTCATGAGAAATTAAAAAACTAGCAGCAGATGATTATGTGACAACAGGATAACCACTAATGTGAGAATGACTTCAACAAAAGTAACATTCCAACGTTAATTACAATAAATGAGATTCTTTAGCTGGAGAGGATGAAAAGGGCATTTTAGATTTATGTTAGAATTACACTTAACTTCTTTCTATATTTTAAAGTGTCATAAATCTGGCATTTTAATTTTTTTTTTACATTTATTCAAAGGTTAAGTTCAGCTATCTAAGAATAATCATAATCCAAAGTAGAAAAAAAAATGCATTAAATGATTCCTTAATGCAGTTTTTTAAAAGAAAATGGATTTTAATTATTTCAAGCACATAAATACTTCCATCTGCACTGCAAAGTTTTTCTATTCCTTCTTCCTCCGAAATTAGAATAGTGTGTTTTCCTTGAGTGGTAGATAATGCTCTATTTCCAGAAGATCATACATGCTTCTCTCCCAGTGTGTCTTTACCATAAACCTATCATTATATAATTATTTATGGAAGTGCTTATCACAGCCCTGGTGACAGAATTACAACTGTTTTCATGAAGATGAAATCTCAGTTATTTTTCTACATTTTTATGTGTATAAAATGGTACCTTGCAAGATTTTCTTATGCTCAAGGTGGTAGTTTTTAATCTTTCTGTAGAGTAAAAAAAAAACCCCAACAAATAAAAAGGAAGAAAAACAGGAAACAACAACAAAAAAAGTCCTTACAAGAAACTTGAATTCTAAGAAGATATTGTCACTCTAAAATTTTGGGGGGGTTTTTTTGGGTGTGGGAGAGGGCTCAGAGGGGTGGTGGGTTTTTGGGGGGCATGTATGAGGGGTTTTTAGATTTTTTTCCTGAAAAAAATTACAGAAAATTTGTTTTTGTCAGAGATGATTGAAATAATTCATTTCTTCAGAACTGAATTCTATGTATGAAAAAAATTTTTCCTCCTTCATATTTCAGACAATAATAACATACAGCATATTTTTTTAATAACTTGCTTGAATATGCATATTCCTGAGGACTTAAGAATTTCTAATCCTTTCTTTTTTTTTTTTTTTTTCTCACTTATAGGGCTTCACTAATAATGTAGATTACTTTTTTGAGGAATAGCTTAATCAATGGCAGTTAACTTTACATTGTATAGTTACTTTTAAATTTTTTTCTTTTTTTCATGTTATATGAAAAAAAGTGAAGGGTAAATCCCATTAATTTATAATATATCTTTCTTCTCTGGAAAACCAATGGATTTTTTTCAATTTCTAGTTTCATCTGGCAGCTTTGTAGGTTTGGAAATCCTTTGGGCTTTTTTTCCTTGTTCCATAAAGAATTTTGTAGTCAATAGTTGATTATGCTAATAGTGAAGGAAATGATTTGGGTTTGAGTATAATAAATGGCAAAATACTTTGGTCTCTTGTGAGTGTTATCCTCACCTCATGATGATAATATATAATGTAGCTTATTAGCCTTGCAGGGGTACAGAAATAAAACAGCAGGATATGCTGCAGGAGAAAGAGTTATATCACTGCATGGTGGTTTCCTGACTCATAGTAAAATGTCATGCAAACCGCTAATATCAAATTGAGACATCTATAAAAAATAATTTATAAGTTTTTTTATCTACTGGTTCGGAGAACTGAAAATTAAAACTTCAGAGCAAAAACTAACATAGAGGTAATAGCTTTTCCTTTCTATCTCTCCTAACCAAACCTACCATGAAAAGGTAGTAGTACACGTAAGATCTAGTAGATCACCTGATTGTTTTCTTTGTTGGATCATGTCCTAATGTCCATTTTTAGGAGAAAAGGAGGCTGAGAGGTGAACCTATTTCTCTCTGCAGCTTCCTGTGGAGGGGAGGTGGAAAAGGGGATGCTAAGCTTTTTTACTAGGATCCAGCGACAAGGATGAATGGAAATGTTTCAAAGCTATGCCAGGAGAGGTTTAGACTGGACATTAGGAAGCATTTCTTTACTGAGTGTGTAGTCAAGCACCGGATCAGGCTTCCTAGAGAGGTGGTCAATGCCCAGGTCTGTAAGTGTTTAAGAGGTCTTTGGACAGTGCCCTTAGCAGCATGCTTTAACTTTTCATTGGACTAGATGATAATTCTAGGTCTGTCCATTTCTACTACAACTATTCTATTCTAATTACAAAAAAATTAATGCAACACAATGGAATGTTGTGTGTAAGGAGGAAAAAAGGAATAAAGAGGAAAGGAAACCAGATCTAAACTCTGAATTGTTTTTCTTGGCTTTTCTTTCCTTTTAATAGTATATTGTCCAGATCTCTTTGTTAAGGATACCTGTTTCGGAATATATTTCTAAATCTCAGATTTTTTTAAATTTCTCATCAAACAATGAAACTTACTCTAACATGAAAAGTGTTTATTTTCAATGTAATATGTACTTAAAATCATGTTGGAATAAGAACATTCTCAAAAGATAGGAAACATTTATTTCATGCTGCATAGCTTTACTGTGAAGGAAACTACAACAAAAAGTGCTTTCGATGCAAATACCCTTTTATAAAATATTATATTTCAGATTTAATTTTTTTCGTAAAATAGAGGCTGTAGGGACTGGAAGAGGTCTCTGACTCAGCAGTCCCATTCTCTCATAAACAACTTTATTGTATACTTCATGTTGTAAATTTGTTGAGTTCCAATTTAAAGCCATTACCATAAAAGGAAAGCCAATTTCTACAGCTCTCTTGTAAGAGAGACAGGAACATCCGCAAGTTTGAAGATGAAAAATATCAGTCAGTTAATTCCTGTTTTTTCTTATGTCTTTAGGGTTTCTTCCATCCCAGGGCTATAAGATAGTCCAAATTTCTATGTAAAAAATGTTTTGCTGTTCAATCCTTCCTGGATCAGCAATCACCAAACCCATGACGTTTCCCTGTATCTATGACATGTGAGATCAAGCCATCTTTTTTTTCCCCCTATGTTTTTCTTTTGGCAGGTAATATCAAAATTCAGTCTTGGAAAATGGTTCAGAAAGTTGTAGGTGAAGACTTACACGTGCAGTCTTGTAGCTGAGTTGTTAACACAGATGAGTCCATGTGTAACACGTAAACGTAGGTGTGTGTATCTAGGTATATATTTGTAGAGAGAGAAGGTACACAGTAGCAAAAGGGTTTATATTGAGTAATTAAAAAATTAGAAACATACTTTTTAAAATCTGGATTGTGAGACAACAGCAATCACTAAGCTGTAGCTGACATTGCTACGTGTGTAAGTGAATAACCCTACTTTGCTCTACAAATGGTTCAAGGAAAGCAGTAGCATTGTGGCTGCCAGTTTCCAAAATCAAGTAATTTAAGAGAGACTCTTAGCAGAACTAAGCAGGTTTATTAACTCGGAAAAGCACATGACTTTACTGAAAGATAATAACTGCACCTGGTTTCTGCCAACAAAAGAGTTTGAGTTGGGTTGTTTCCCCAGCTAGAACATTTACCTGACCACAGAATCGACAATAACAGGTGGGGCTGAGCCAAAATTTATGGTGTGAGGAAGCCAGGTTCAACCATACAACCTAAGTAAAGCCAGCATTCCATTCTGTTCTTTTCCCTCGGTTTCAATACTAGCTTTTGTAATTCATTCCCTCAGTATCTATATCCAGACCACAAGGCTTGCAGGAGAATATTGTTCTTCTTACTTGTTTATATCCAATGTTGGGTGTAATCAGCCACAGCTGTCCCAGTGAGTCATCAGTAATTAACCTGAAACTCCCTGCAGGGTTCTAGCATCAGGATAATAATTTTGCTGGCTTGCACTTTTGTGTTTCCTCTCTTACTGAAAAAGGTGAGAAGTAATAGTGGCATTTCTCATTTCAGTCAGAGAACATACGAAGACCTCTAGAAATAATGCAAGTTTTGTATCAAAATATTGGTCATATATAAGAAATATAAGGGGGAACAGCACCACACTCAGGCAGGTCTTTCTGAAAATGGCATTATTAATAACTTTACTTTTAATAAACTTGGTATGGGAAATAGTCAAATAAAAAGACATAAAAAGACATTGAACAGAAGTAGCACAAACTAGGCCAGTAGCATGGGAGCTAAAATTAATGAGACTCAGGAACAAGAGCTACTTATATATATTTCTTTTCAGGCAACCAAGAGTAGACTTCCAAACTCAGATCTTTGTGTTTTATGAAGGTAACCCTAAACAAATAAATTAACTAGGGAAACCAAAACAAAGAAACAAATGAAATAAAACCAAAACAACAACAAAAAACCCAACCAAAAAAACCCCAAAACACCATACATGAGCTAAGTGAGCTCTCCAGAACTAGTCAGTATAAAACTCTGGGCATACCTGCTGTGCCTCAAATTTTTAAGGTTACACAAGTAAGGTAAAGTGGATGACAAGGGCATTGAGTTTTGTCTTTATAGTAAGTACATTTTTGGCGGGTTTTGGTGTTGTTTTTTCGGGGTTTTTTTGTTTGTTTGGCTGGCTGGTTTTTCATAAAAATTGATTATTTAAAAATAATAGGAAGAGAATGGTAGCCAAGACCTTATTTTATATCACTGTAACAATATATTGTTTACTGAATGATTATTAGAGTATTTACACAGGAAATGGAGAAACTATTTGAAATTTCCTCGAGCTTCCTTTTCTTCTTTTATGGGAGGCAGTAGGGTTGGGTGAAGTATATTTCTGCACCCGAAGGTGTGACACAATGCAGAAAGGAAAACAAAATTCATTATCTTGGAGGAAATAACATGCAAAAGAAATGTAATCCTGTGAGGTAGCTTTCTTTTACAGGTGGTGGGAGTCCTGATTTCAGAACTGCATGTTCAGAAGCTCATCATTTAGTATGAAAGATTTGACAAGAGTGTTGAAAAAATTGAAGAATTCCACATAAAAAACATGAAATTATTATTGGTTTTTTTGAAGTTCCTCAAATGAAAAACTTCAATAACTCAATATGTTGTGCTCATAAAAAATAAATGTCAGGATAACTTGGAGTTTTATCTTTCTTAAAACATAGTTCAGATGTGCTTCTAAACCCATGAAAATACATATTAAAAACCTATTCTGGACAACCAAGACTGACAGAATACCTTTTAAAGGCATAGGAGTTTTCTTGTAGAAGAAACAAGAGCATGTAGTGACAGGACAATGGGTAATGATTTTACACTGAAAGAGAGTAGGTTTAGATTAAATATTAGAGAAAAAACTCTTTTGTGCAAGGGTGGAGAGGCACTTGTACAGGTTGCCCAAAGAAGTTGCGGATGCCCCATCCCTGGAAGTGTTCAAAGCCGGGTTGGATGGAGCTCTAAGCAGCTGGGTCTAGAGAAAAGTGCGCCTGCCCATGGCAGAGGTTGTGGAACTAGATGCTTTTTAAGGCTCCCTCCAACCTAAATCTTTCTAAGATTCTATTAAGTACTTAAATATTTTAATTCTGTGGCATTACTGAAGGACTGCTCATAAAAAAGAGTAATTTCTTAGATTATGCTCCACTGAAATGGATAATGTACAGAAGTATTTCAGAAGGTGTTGAAAACCCTGTGTTGAAAACTGTTGATTACATCTGAAATTGAAAGGAATTTGAGTTTCCTGGATTCTTTGAGGATATCTCTGTAAAGCACCTCAAAGTAGGAAGTGAAATACAGTTCTATTACATAATGTACTTTTAATTTACTTTGCTACTTTATCAATTTTAGCTCATCTTTAATATGTGTCACAGGGAGGGAGAGCATAGGGAGGGTGGTTTTATACATTTAAAAGATTTACATTTCCCTTCAAACAGCATATTTGAACATTTTTAGTCAGTTAGGCTCTTTGAGTCAAAAATGAAGGGTTTTCATCTAGGAAAATGTCTGAAAAGACTTAATACATTTTAAGAACAATAGAGAAACCTTCCAGTCACTCAGTGTTTAAAATCTTAGTATTCAGATCAAACAGCATATGCAGTGCTCTGCTTTTAGAGGACAACATTTACCAAAAGTCATCCCATTTTGGTATCAGAAGTAGTTTAAGGCAATGAATCCTGGTATATGCTGACTTTTGAAATTGTTCTCAGTGTAGATACATATGCACATATATAATTCAAGCCATACTTCAAAACATGTGCCCGTATGTTGTTTAAATTGAAAGTTCAACTATCAGAGTTTGAAAAACAATTACTTAAATTCATCCTGGCTAAAAATACAAATCAAAATGCACTCTTTATATTTTTCATCACTTTGTGGAATAATATTTCCATGGCAAAAGTTTAACAAATTAAATTTTAAATTAATTACTTTTATCATATCATTAAAAGAAAATGTTTACATGAAACTGCCCATGGGAGGACAATTGCACTGGTGGTTGTGATACTTAGAGAATAGAACTATCAGCATGGAGGGGATGACAGCAAAGGTGCTGCAAGTCCCTTTAGTATCTCCCAGGAGTAAGGATATGACCACGGTGATACACAAATTGTTTACAGTATCTTTCAGAGGGCAGCTACTCCTCACTGTGGAATAAAAATTAGTTAACAACACCTAATTTTTGTGGATAATAAACTATGAACACCTTTTAGTCTGTCCTTAAAGAAACTATGAGGAGTATAATTTAAAAATATATCCTAGTATTGCTCTGAAATACAAAATGGTTATAATGTTTCAAGATAATTTCATATGAGGAGCTTGTTTTCTATTTACAGAAATTAATCTCAGACATAAATTTATCTTTCTTGGGGTCTAAAGCTGGCCAAACCTACTTAAGTGGTTTTTGTGCAAGTTTCTGTATTTGCATGCTCGCTAGATTTTTGTCTTAAAAATTTCTGGTCTCAATGATATGTTTAGCACATGGTTGAAAAATATTTAATGTCTAATAGACAAGAATTCTAAAAATTGAGAGACAACTACTGACGTACTGTAATAAAAATGTTTTTTATTCAGATAGAAAGTTTTTGCTTATGCTGGAGAAACAGACTATTAAGCTACTGCTGTTTCACCTCTAACTTGAACTGTTCAGGTCTACTCGTAGCATAAACTGGATTCTAATTACGTAGCTGTATTTTCACAGATTCAAACTGAAACCTTTATGAAAGAAAAGAAAAGACTTGGGTATGCAGAAGGCTTTCTCTGTAACTGGTTTAGTTTTGACTGTTGATTGCTTTACAGAAGGAAATAGCATGGGTAAGATGTGGGCTAAGTTTAAAATTGCCCTAAAATAAGTTTGAAAAGCTTGTAGTCATACTAGTAATCTGACTGAGGCTTTTGTTGTTGCATGACTAGCAATGTTTAGATCTCCTTTAAGGCAGTTGCTATTTTAATTGCAACAATTGTCCAGCCATATGTATCTGTTCTTTTAGAATGACTTTACTGTGGTGGGTATTCACTGTGCGTTTTTTCAAAAGACTTGAATAATTTCCACAGTAGTCCTGATAGTAGAATTTTCATGGAAAAAAAAAAAAGGAAGATAAAAATATGCCAACATTTTCTATGACTAGAAATTATTTCCACTGTCTCCAGGAGAGACCTCTTCACTGAAGCATCATCTCATTTAACATGCTCCATTAGCTATTTAATATATATGGCTGCTGTAACTTAAATTTTAGCTGAAATATGACTGTGCTAACAATGAAAATTTCAATTTAGTTCAGTTACTTTTAAGTGGCTTTAAACAAACAGTTTCTCTTTTCCCCCAACTTCTGATGTAATATCAGATGGATGAGATTCAGAGTGATTCACCACTTCTTTTGGCTTCATGCCTAAATTGAGTCAGTCAAGACTAAGTGTAGAATATCATGCCAGATGTTGACTACGCTGTTTATGTGAGGCTAAAAGTCATTAGAGACTTCATATCATCAATAAATATAGCCAATTTTTATTTTCTTTTGAAGACAGACATGAAGATAGACTTCATTTCTGTGTTTTTGTCTCCATTTACTGAAATGACCTATTATTTACTGTTGGTGATATCTACATAATTAATGTGATTTTCTGAACCAGTGATTAATAAACAAGTTAATTGATTACATAGTGTTTCTAGGTTACATATTGCTGTTTGGGTTTTTTTGTTATTTTCCCTATAGTTTGTGATAAATTGAGGAAGAAATTAATTTTTTGCAAATATGGTTGTACTAATGTAATATCTGTTCTAAGAGTTTTACAAAACCTGTCAGATTTGAAAACAGGGATGCAAATGTGTTTGGTCTTTGGTTTGGGGTTTTGTTTTGGTTTGGGTTTTTTTCTGATTTTTATCCTGGGAGAAAATTATTTCAATGTGGCTCCAGGCAGCTCTAACTTAGGTGACCCACACTTATTCAGCAGATTGTTCAAGGTCTCATTGCCCTTGGCATCAAAAAGCCAACTACATTTACATGGGTTAAGTTTTTTTGGGAAACTTGTACATGATGTATCTAGCATATACTTTTCTTGAGAAAGTTATATGCATGTCTTAACTCTCTACCTAATTACTTCTTCAGCAACTACTTTTATTCTGGTTGCTGAATGGAAAATTAGATTCTTCACTGAATGCTTGAGTTTGCTTGCATATTATGTCTTGTTACTGATTGAGTAACTGATCATATTCTACATTTCTCTTGTCTTTCTCTCAACTAACTTTTTAAACTTTACTATTCAAAATTTTAGAACTGCTCGCTGGTGGTATGCACTATTTCTCCATTGAGTATGCTTTATCAGGATACTGACTTTCATTGTTTCCAAGTTTGCAAGTGTAGAAACAACATAGAAATGTTTCCATAGGTAATTTTAAACAACAGGTAATTTCTCCCTGCTAAAGAAAAAATAAAATCACCACCAAAAATCTCAAAAAATCCCAACAACCCCACAAACATATTTTGAAGCATAAAGATATCACTATTGAAGGCATCATTGTAGAAAACTGCTAAACTCCTCTACCAAGTCAGTTTTATTCTTTCTTAACTTCTATGTGACATGTTTCATGTGTGTGAATAAACACATATGTATATTTTTTCAAGTCATCAAATGCATATTAGAGAACAATTTTAATGCTACATGAATATACGGTGATCTAGAATACACGTTTTACATTTCTTCCACTCACATAATTTTGTCTGACAAGATTGTCAGAGCAATTTGCAATGTTTTTTTCTACTTTTATTTTCCTGAACTCCAAAGCATGATAAAACTTTACTATTCAATTACTTGCACAATGTATATAATAAGGAGTCTTAAGCTGCACTTCCTAAAAGAGATATAAAAATATCATAATATTTCTCAGCTTTAACAAAGGTGTATATAGTAATGTAAGGACCCTATACTTTGGGATGGAAGCAGGCACTTTGTATCTGCATTGATTAAAACTTACTTGCTGCTTAAATAAGGAAAAGAAATTTCAAAAGTGCTGTCAAAGCATCATTCTTGCTTTGGAGTTTTTGCAGTTAAGAGTAGGCAACAACTTTTCAGTTGTACACAAAATTCTCAGACTTTGTTAACATTCATAACATAAGGAGGGGAAGAATTACAGTGCAGAACTTACTAACTCTTCTTCCAATCCTTCAGACTATTACACAGATGACACTAGAATTTATTTTAAGGTAATTTTTTGTCTTACAGTTATGCTCAGTAAAATATGTTATCTCCCCAAGCTGTTAAAAAACTGCCAAGAAGAAACTTTTCTATGCTAACACCAAATTTTTCAAATCTTTATTTAGGAACTTTACTATTCTAACAATTAAAAGTAAAATACCTTTCACTTTATGAAGCTTGTAGTTATTTTGATAGTGGTTCAGCTATGTTTTAAATTAATCTTCTTTAAAACATAATAAACTAACTCAAATAGTTTATTTGAAGATTGGTTTCAGAGTTTTTGGTTTGCAACATGTGGTCCTAGTATGGAAAATCATTGCAATGCTGCACAAGCTTAAAGCTTCTAAGATTTATAAACTAAGTTGGTAGTTGCCATAAAACTTCAGAATGAGATTTTCAATTTAATGTGATGCAAACTAATAATAAGTGGGCAGAAAAGCCTTTATCTGGGAAACAGTTTTTAAGTTCTGTTTTAAAAGCTTTCTGTGTAGTCTGTGTTAGAGACGTATTAGCTGATGCCCAGAGAGGGAAAGGAATTTCAAGATAAGTCTTTTCTGTTAATCTTTATTGAATGAGTATAATAAATTAGAATAGCATGTATTTTTTGTAAGAAACTTATTTTACTTAAGACAGATGCCAGGAAAATATAAGATAAACATCTCTAAATTCCTTGAAAAATAACATCTAACAGTGTATTTTTCTGTAGAAGATCTAAAAATAGCATGGATTTACCTTTAGGTTTATTGACATTAAACCTGATTTCAACTGGAGAAATAGATTCAATTATTTTGTAGTTTGATTATATATGGAAGCAAATCAAAGACGGATTCTTGCATTGCATCTCCTTGTTTTTATGTATGTGCCAGTTAATTCTCCTGTAATAAGTCTGCTGATAATTATGATAAATCTGATTGCAGGATATAAGTTCCAATGATGATGAACAATAGAGCAGTGAGTTTCATGGAAATAGGCTGGTTGTAAAAGGTTTTCTGGTTGGAACATCTTTTATCTTAAACCTCGTTCCTCTCATCTTCCCACCATGCAGCACCATGAAAAACTGCCTTGAATATCTTTATTATAATAGAGGCCTTTTATTATGATGTGTGAACAAGGACTTCCTAAAAATGATAGTCAAATATCATAGTATAGAAACAATTTTCAAATAGTTATATTTGAAAAGAAAAAGCATACAGTCATATAATTTTAAAGCACTTGTTAATCAAGTAAATAAAGGAACTGTATTATGTTTTAAAAAGGGTGTTAAAAAAGGTCATATGAAAATGGACAGGTTTGCAAGACAATGTTTAGAACATTCATGAGATCCTTTTAACTTTTTGAGACTGTATGGTAAAAGTAGCTTATTTCAATATTTTGAAAATAATCATTCACATATGAAGGATTCTGTTGCTGTTTTCAGTTGGTTGGTTTTTTTTCTTTTTCTTTCTGGAAATCTGATAAATGTTTTCCATTTCACAGAATACTTAGTTTCAAATATAACATACCAGTAAGTATTTTATTAGAAAGGCTTTCAGTGGTGGCAAGTATATTAAAAGAATGGATCATTTAGGAAAGCCATAGGAGTTGGAGGGATGATAACAAGTCTTTGATTCATAATTTTCATCATATTACATTTAGACATTTTAATAATTTTACCAATATGTAAGATTAAAAAAATATATAAAATGTGTTTCTAGAGCCAGAGGTGCCTGAGAAATCAGGGTTAAATTTACACTATATATTTATTTTTAAGTGTCCTTGAAAATGAAAAAGCAATTATTGCAATAATTTTTTGCAGGCAAACATCAGCTGCTTGTGGTGAAAAAGACATATAGGCTCCCAGAATTTGGGAACCAAATCAGAAGTACAGTGAGATATTGAGTGAAAAATTTGCTAGTGATACAAATTCAGTCCAATAAGATTTGAATTCTACAGCTTTGTTACAGTTATGCTTTTTGTTTTAGTTAAGCATTTTATATATAAAAACTTGGTGCTTATTTTATCATTGCCAATCAACAGTGTAAAAATCATCCTGCCCATTTCTTATTTATTACTTGTCATCTGAATCGTCTTTGTTTAAAACTAGAGATAAGTGTTTCTAGCTATTCCATAACACAGAACTCAATCATCATAAAAAACTTTTCATGGGTGCTAGATAGCTCATATTGAGCTTATGCTTCCTTGTTTCTTTTAAAAAAGTCAGAATTATACACTTATACATATAGACTATACATCTATAAAACAATATTTTAAAATTTCAGAAGTCTTTGATTGTTATGCCCTTGCTCGTAGAATCAGTTCACAGTGGAAGAGTATTTGTGAAATCTATTTCCATACTCAAAGTGTGATCAGCTCTGAATTCAGACTGAGCCCTTATCTGGACTGTATTCAACTGGATCCTGAAAATCTCTAAGGACAGGTTACAGAACCTCATTGGGATTTTTGCTCCAATGTTGATATCTTCAATTATGTTATTTTTCCTTTCATGTAGTCAGAACTTCCTCTGTCTCAGTATATAACCATCACCTCTTGGCCTCCCACAGTGCATTTCGGTGAAAAGCCTCACACTTCTCAGCAACCCTAACATCTCCTCCAGCAAATTAACTTATGTTCTTAGTAGTAATAATTTAATTCACTTAGTTGTTTATTATTTGCAAGCAAAAGTTTGGTTCTGAAGTTCGGGAGGGGAAAAAGTACTTGGTTCATGGACTAAGCCATCCTGAGCTACTTCAGTCAAATAACTTGCTGACTTTTTGGTAATGCAAATTGAAGCAGGGATGAGAGGCTTTTCTTTCCTGTCTATTCCTAGCTTCTTGTGGATTGTTAAAGTATCATCTGTAGCATATTAAGCAGTAGGTGGTCAATAGGCTATGCACTGAAACACGTCATCAGGTTGCTGCAGTGCAGATTATTCTTGGTCATCAGAGAGAACACAGATATCAGAGTTGCTTGTCAAAAACCCCCACACAGTTAATGAACCATGTTTCAATTTTCATGGCCTTCAGTGCATTAATAACAGCTAATGGGTTGCAGAAAATTGCAGTCAGGTTACTTGTTTAGCCAGACCTGATCCTCTTTCAATATATGTTGAACCATGTTGGTTTACCAGTAAGGTCTGATGGATGCTTTCTGAAATATCCTTATTATATCAGCATCCATTGGGGTAATTTTATTTAGTTATATTTTGCCTTTCCTGGTTTCTTGTTTTGTTTTTTTTTTTTGTTTTCTTTTTGTTTTTGTTTTTGTTTTTGTTTTTGTGGTGGTTTTTTTTTGTTGGTATGGTTTTTAAAATTATTAATAAGCCTTCATCTTCTCCGGTGAAGGAGATACATGAGTATGAAAGTAGTAGTGACGATAAATAAAATATTGTAATCTGGTGTAATAAACATTAGACAAAACCAAATTTTCTTAATCTTTGTGTGTTGTTCTAGGTTTCCTATGGAAGCCATTAAATTAAATATTACTATTTAATAGTTCTAGAAAAAACATTTCATGACAGATTCTATGGATTTAATAACTAGTTACCATGACATAGGTAGCCTTTGGTCTAACAATTTTTCCCCTTTATAGAAAAGAAAAAGGAGGATGAGTAACTTCTTTTTTAGTTAAATTGTAGCACTTCTTCATTTTTCAATCTAGAAATATCAGAAGTCACTTTGAAATGTTGTCCAAGGTGTCTGGACAATGATCTCAGGTGCATGGTGTGATTTTTGGGACTATTCTGTGCAGGGCCAGGAGCTGGGCTCAGTGGTCTTGGGTTCTTTCCAACTCAGGATATTTTACAATTCTATAGTTTTCTGGATGAGCATTTTCAGCTCACATGCATGAGAAGATAAGCCTTTCAGGAGCATATAATGTTGACACAATTTTTATCTGGTTAAAGTCACTGTATTTCACTTTTTGTATAACATGAGTTTGCGTGTTAATAAAAATTCAGCCATCTCCTGTTTTGTCTTTTTGATGAGCTGGCAGTTAAAAGGCTTGAAATTAGGTGTGGCAGATGCAAAATAAGTTCTTATCATTAAATTGAGAAAGAAAATTAACTGCCAAGATTTTTGTGCGTACAGATAAAAAGAAGTAGAATATTCTTGTGAAAGAAAAGATAGAAGCCTCATATGAACATTTGTAATTGTAAAGCAAGGAACATCTCTTGCTCGAAGGCTATTTTGTTAACCCAGTAGGCATTTCTGGAATTATTTTATGATAAATAGTTATATCTACCAACCACAGCTAAGATTTTTCAAAGATATGTAGTTGTTTATCTCCTTTCTTAAAGTACTCATCTATCATTTAAGTGTCACTGATAGCCTCAAAACAACTCAGCTGAATCTAATCTTTCAAGCATTTACACTCTTATTGGTGGATATTTACAAAGTCATTACACTGTTGCTGCCTTCCTACACCCTTAAGCTCCAGTGTTAGACAAAATCCCAAAACTGCGAAGAAGGATTCTCAGAATAGGTATTTCCCTTCCCTTTTATTCCCTGATTCATTCAGCTTGCTTTAAGATCTTCTCAGCCATCCGTATGGGTTTCTCTTATGCCAGCGTGGATCAGTGACAAAAGAATTTAGCTGTAAAGACAAACTGGGATTCAAGTACTTTTATTTTTTACAGAGTCTTGAAATTCTGACTCCCACAAACCCCAGGAGTGACTAAACCACCAAGTGTTAACAAGTGACTGTCATGGGTAAAACGGATTAAAAATTGCTGGGCTGGAATATAAGAGTCTCCATCTTTGCTGCAGTCACAGACAAAGTGCAGATTTGCTTTCCTGCGACAGTAAGGACAGTCACTTCCCTGGGACTGGGTCAGTAATATGTGCTCAGTAATGGTGAGATGAAGCAGAGAGAACTTCTAGAGAACAAGGTTTCTGCTCACCCAGCTGAGAGTCTAGCACTAGGATGCTGATTTCTGCTTTCTCAGAGTTGTCTATTATCTTCACTTCAAGGGGTTTGCATTTTCACCATAGAACAAGAGCACCCAGTGTACAGTCCTTTATACTTTCCTCAGATTAGCTTGTAACTTCATGGGTAGCACAAACTTCGGTGGTTGTGACAGATATTTACAAAAGTAAAATATTAAATACTTGTGGATAGGCTTTTACTTTCATAAAGAGGGTCAGTGGGAGTTTCACCTTAAATGTGTTTCCTTTAATCTATTAATATTATAATTCCTGAAAAAATACTTTCTTTACACCACTTATGAAAGGATTTCCTTGTCATACAATCATAGGATGGTTTTGGTTGGAAGGGATCTTAGAAGTCATCTAGTAAATCCTCCTTATGAAAGGATTTCCATCATAAACAGCTGGAAAATCTGCCCTACAAAAGGGTTTGGTTGCTAAATAGATACCTAATTTTTCCATCTGAACTTACAGCCTTTGGAATAAACCATGTTTCTATTTGCTGTTATCTTCAGGTGTGAAGGAAACGCATCGTACACTGAGTTTTCTAACAAAAAAAGGGAAAAAAAAGGTGTGTCATATTTGGAAGAAGAAAAAAAGAACAAAAGTTGCATCTGAGAAGAGTAAATATGAAAGGGACAAGGAAAACAGTCATCTTTGGTTGATGTAATGCTACATGTGGCATAAACCAGAAGTGATCATAATACTCCTTGTGCTATTCTTCTTTAGTTTTTATTTTGTATCTCTCCTTTTGATTTTAGTTTTCTAGAACAATTTTTTCTAAAAATAATGTGTTATTTACATATTTTTTCTATACTAACATATAAAGTGTAATTCCCAAATCCAGCATTGGATTTCTTGTTTTACAGACATGACAGATGTTCAGCTTCTCATCAGGCTTAGCAATATAACTCTTTTTCAGTTAAATAAATCTCTTTTAGCTATTTTTTTTAAGAACATGTTGTTAATGAAAGTACTAGCTGACCTTAGTATATATTTGGTAACTGAAGTGTTCCTAATATAAAGACAATACTTATGTGTTTACTCTTAAAGGGTATAATTTTGCATTAAATGAATGTCTATTTGAAGATTACCCTTCTGTATTATTTTCCAAATAAGATAGAGTTATGGGATTGGAACTGATCTTCTCCTTTTAAGTAGTAGAAATTGGCTAAACAATCAATGTACACTATGAAATTATTAATTTCAACTGAACTTTAAAATGAAAAATAAAGCTCTAAAATGCATAAATATTAATGCTAAACTCTGAATTATAACTTGCTGACTTCAAACAAAGCAGAGTAAACACCTGAAGATAAAAGATTACCACTCTTGGTATTAAAAAATTAATAAATCTGCCAGTCAGAAAGATCAACATAGAAGACCTCAATCAAATCAAAATAACATTCACTTGCTAACCATTGCTGTTCTAGCACCCAGCAAAACCTCAGTCCTTATGAGCTTCTCTTTATTAATCGCACTGCATTATCAGGCCATCTGCTCTGTCTGCCAGAAGAGCAGCATTCCTTTGGTGGACATTATTAACAGATTTCATGTTTGTAGTTATTTGTGCTGCTTGTTGTCATCTACAAATCTTTCTTTCTCAAAAGAAAAGGGGAGGAAACAAAAGTGGGTAGAAATCCCAGAAATCAGTTACTCAAGGAAGATTAGCCCATATGACTAAATGATGCCATGTGGGTTATCTAAGAACAATTTTTTTTTCTGTTGCTTTACAGTCAACATTTTGAAACTATTTATCATACAGAAAGACTGCCTTCAGTTCATACCCAGTGACAGGAAAAAGCAGTAAATTAAAGAAAATTGCATGCTTTGTTTACTTGCTCTTTCTCCTGCATCTATTCCCACAGCATCTTCATAATATGTATATTACACAGGTGCTTTGCCGTTTCTGGATGAGCATCACACACTTAATTTTTCAGCTCTGTCAGGTGTTTTCTGGACACCCGTAAAGTAGTGTGTGTGTATATGACTTACAATTCCTCTTTGAAATTTTTTTTCTCTCATGGGGAGCTCGGGGCACTGGAATCCCAAAGGATAAAACCAAGCTGAGTATACAAGCAGTCCATATTAAGTCTTTGGTGAAATTACTTAGACTGCTATGAAAGTTAAGTGGGAAGAAGTTTGTTTTTTTATTTTCAGACATTGTTACAAGTTCCTCTAAACCACAGCTAAAGTACAAGCATAATCATCAGAACAGCTCTCTGGCTTTTGTATTTGTTATTTTACTGCCATTTTCTTGATTTTGGAAGAAAAAATTATGTTAGTAAATAGCCATGAGTATGTGAAACATTAATTCACACCATGTCTGTCATTTGTCTAATGTAATTTCCTTCTAGCTCAGGGTAGGATAAGGAACTTGGATGTGATATGTGCAGAAAAAGAATCCTTCATGGCATTCATACAGCTGTGCTGTAGTTTCAACAGACAGTGGTTTGTACTTGCCAGCTGGATAGTTAGCAGACTGATTTTGGGGGCAGACCACCCAGCATGGTTAAGTAGATTGAGGAAACAGAATAATTTACTAATCCTCTTTTACAACTCAGCTGTTTAGTTCTCATCTTTTGGGGGTGTAAAAAAAAAAGTTTTACAGATTAAGTATTTTCAAATGGTGTACACCTAAGTTTGGATAAACTAGCCACAGTACCTCAGCACCTCCTAATGTTTCTGAAGCACCTTGAGATGAACATTCAGAATTTATGCTGTGCATGACAAACACGGATAAAAAATTTATTTGGTCTTTATCTTACTTGGCGACATAATTTCTTCTCTGATTCACTAATATATCAGACTCTTCCCTGACAAAATGCATTCAAAGTGCTAGTCCTCAAGATATTACTAATATAAAGAAGAAAACTAGGTCATTGAATTTGATCTGATTACATTCGTTATTAAGCTTATTTCATTTACTACTATAAATTGTTTTGAAGTGGGAGATGGGCTTGGATTAGCCTTCAGATAAACGACATCCAAATCTAGCTCACTGAGTTTGCCAAATTCTTTCCTCATGCTAAAGTTATTATGAAATGCCAAAGTAATAATATTTATGAGCAGTTCTGTACTTGCGTGTGGGAAGGGAACATCTCAGATTATGATTCCTGTTCCCATGTCTATTTTTATTTGTATGTCCCACAGTTGTTGGATAAAATACTAAGATAACAGGAACAAGATCCCCTTTCACTTCCATTCTTGCCTCTATGATATAGTCAGATGTTTTAGTGACTCATATGGAGACATGTTTTGTGTGTTTGCTCTTTCGCTTACCCAAATAGCTTGACCTCCTGTAAACAATGTCCAAACTTTAGCAAGAGACAAAGGTTCTAGAAGTAGACTAGACATGGTTTTTGTGTGTCATCACTGGGGAATGAAGACATGGTGTTTAAAACTCTCTGACTAACAGTTTAATCCTTCTCACCCATACTGGGGTGAATGCTTCCCTTCTCCTAGGCAGAACAACACCTGATTTCCAGAAACTGATAAGGTGCAGCTAGACACTTAGCTCATACATACCTAGCTGTGTCAAAACCAATGTAGTTCTGAATGTGCCTGGAGTTGTGTTTTAAAACTTTCAGGCTGAAAAACCAAAGTGCCTCAAAAGTCCAAATCAGTTTTTTCTCTCTCAGTTCTGGACTTTGGGTGTATCTGTGTATGAATCCTACTTTGTTCAAGAGTGTTCTTTAAACTGCTGAGTGCCATGACTCAAAGAGCTTTGCTATTGCAGAGCAGTGTTGAAGCATGAGGATTGAATTCCTCTAAAGTGAAGCTAGACAAAATATATGTTGCAGGAAAAAGCGTAACATTTCCCAGATGGTCATAGATATTTAGTTCACAGGACCAACATACCTGGAAATAGAATTCCTCAAATATGTTTTGTGTCATTGTAGAGTTCTCATCAGTTATGATTTATTCTTTTGCATGGCAATGTGTAAAAATGTTGGCTGTACTTGTTTTGAAACTGGTCTGGCCCACAATTTGATCAATTTTATTTCTGTGGGTTTCTTTACCTAGATTTTGATTAAATATTCAGTCAATAAAAGTCACCATGATTTTAGCATCATACAAATATCAGCTGACTTGGATGACTGACTGATTTACTTATACAAATGCAGTACTTTTAAGCCATGTCTATAGAAAATACAACAATATATGAAGTGAAATTTTGCTATTATGGTTCCGGTCACTAGTGCACATAAATAAATGCGAGTTTTGAGTGTAATTTTTTAGTCGTATATAGAATTAAGTGGTCCTGTTTCTTTTATAATGAGATGACTTTATGTAATGAGGTACAAATCATACTGGGCTTTTGTTTCATGACACATGTCTTCTGGTATTACATATTTTCCAATATTTTTCTTTCTACATAATATTCCTTTCTGAGTATTTTTACTGTCTTTTACATTTTCATGCTGAATCTTACTTTTCAATTTCCTGTCCTTGTGACTAGTTGTTTCCTAATCCCTATGATTTTTTCCCCAAGTTTCCCTATAAGAGATTATCACTATCTAGCTGATTTTAAATAAATAGATAGCTCTAATCCCATCAACTGACATTTCACTTAAAATATTTTAACTAAGAATAGTTTGTACAATGAAAAATCATAATCCCTCTGTATCTATGCAAGAAAATGGAACATGGACTTCTTTTTGAGATTTTTTTAAAATGTTAAGAAAACTGCATCCTCTTGTTTAGGCAAAGATAGGCTCCTGAACATAAATTAGTGAATTAATTAAATCAGAAAAATTTAGTTCGTATTTTGACTGCATTGTCAAGCCTACACTGCATGTGTCTGTCTGCTGTCTATTCTTGTTTTTATTTTGGCAATAAAATATTACTTAAAAATGCAGCTAAACCAGAAGCAAAATCTCACCAATATCCATGTAACGCTATAATAGTTCATCCTAATACAGAGTTATGAGATTATTGTAAATGTTGGCAATCAGAGGATAATCCCCTACACTTGCAGCAAACAACAAATACCTGAGTTTCAATAGATTAGCCTCATCAACCCGTTCCTTGTCCAGTAATGGATTACTTGAGGTGAACACCAGAGGGTCTAATTTACTTTACTTTCTTAGTTTTTATTACTGCATGAATTTAACAGGAGGACTGATCACAGACTAACACAGTAATATCAAATCAAAGGACACTGAAATGTTAAGAAACACCTGTATTTTGCCTTCGAGCAGCACATGGTAACTCAATGACTATACTCACTGTGACTAAAAAAGTGACTAGGAGCTTAGTCACTCTCCTTCCTGAAAGGAAAGAAACAGGCAATAATGAGGTATTGCATGCTAGCTTTTGATTTAGCTTCCTTGATCTTTTGCCTTTCATTTAGATCAGGATATTTTGTATATTCTATTACCTGTGATATGTAGTTCTTCATTAGAAAAGAGAACAGCTGCCAGTCACATACCAAGAGTTGACTCTGCATCTGCCCACCCTTCAAGTACGCTGTGGCAGCAGGTAAAAGAGGTAAAAGTGTTCTTATGAAAAATAAGTGTATTTAAATCCATCAATACAACAAATTTCACTCAACTGCACAGACATGAATATGTTGTAAAAAGAGCTAGTAACATATGCTGGCTTAATGAATTGTCAGAAGTAATTTAAATGATGAAACCTTTTCTTCTTTTATAACAAATTAACTGAAGAGAGATAAGTGGAATAAATAAAGGAAGAAAGGATAAACTATGAGATGTTTCTGCAAGATTAAACAAGGGGAGTGTCACCATTTTATCTAACTGTAGGATATGATATGCCTGCTTCTGACCAGATCATAAGAGCAACAAAGGTGTGGATTTGGAAGGGAAGAGGCAATATATAGTAAAACTGAGTCTTGGACTTGGGCTTCTAGTCTCTGTATTTTGAAAGGTGATAAATATGGCCTAGAACTTAGCTATGCATGCTATATTTTACATTTTGTTCATTCTAGTGCCTTAGTGCTACAAGCTCATACTTAAAATATTCATTTAATAAAACGACACTTAAATATGAGAATGTTTTTATAAGAAAGTGTCAGTTTGTTTTGGTTGTAGTTTAAGCTTAGCTTCAGTAAAAGAGTGAGCATTGAATGATAGGCAGTGCTGTGAGTCACTGTGAACCTGCAGACTGTGGATGCCACCATTCTGTGAACAGTGTAGCAAGACCAGATGGAAACAAAAGAGTTGACTGGTCAATTTTAATCTCTGCCACATGACCAAATACACAGATTATTATATTAAACTCATCAGTGTTACAAGTTTCAGTGCTGGAAAAGGAATTGATGAAATTGAAAACAATGTGAGTTTGCCGATCCGAATTCCAGCTAAGGATCTAATAGTAGCAAAGGCTCACCTTCATAAGTCAGACCACAAGTCTTTGTCACTCTTTGAAACCTTTACATAATCTTCATACGAAGAGCAGTAAGTAAAGATGCAGTATTTCAGGAAGTGAATTATGAAACCACCCCATATGGCTTTGCAGTAATGTCTCTTTATATGAATTGCATGATATTATGGTATATGCTAAGTTATTTACATCACATAAGATGGCAGTGAAACCGTCTTGAACTCTCACGGAAGTAGTATAACACAAAAATATTTTTCCAGTTCATTCCCCAGGCCTGTATTGGCACCAGGGGGACTACCCAGACCCTGGTGCAGTATTTTGTACTTGATCTTGTTAAACCTCCTGAGATTCCCGTGAAACCACTTCTCAAGCTTGTTGCCTCAACCAGGTCCCTCTGGTTGGCCTCCCATCCTTCAGGTGTGGCAACCACACCATTCAACTTGGTGTCACTGCAAATCTGCTGAGGGTGCACTCTTATGTGTGTGATTAATGAAGATGTTAAATAATGCTGGTCCCAATATGGACCGCTGATGGGCACCACTTGCCATTGCTGTCCATCGGCACTCTGAGCCATTGACCACTATCCTATGGTTGTGACCATCCAACCAGTTCCTTATCCATCTAACAGTCCACCACCGAATCCATCTCCCTGCAATTTAGAGAGAAGGATATTGTGAGGCAACAGTGTCAAAGACTTTACAGAAATCCATGTCTGTAGCCCTTCTTTTGTCCACTGAGGTAGTCACTCCATCATAGAAGGTCACTAGTTTGGTTAAGAAGATTTGACCTGGCTGGCTCTCTCAAATTGCCTCCCTGTCCTTCACGTGCCTTAGTATATTTATTAGGAGTGACTGTTCCATGATTTTCCCAAGCACGGAGGTGAGGCTGACAGGCTGGTAGATCCCTGAGTCCTGCTTTCTGTCCTTTTAAAGGATGCAAGGTTTCCTTTTTCCCAGTCACCTGAAACTTCAGCTGACTTCCATGACTTTTCAAATATCAGGAAGAGTGTCTTGGCAGCTACATCAGCCAGTTCCCTCAGGATTCTGAGATATGTCTTAGGAGGTCCCATAAACTTGTGCACATTCAGGTTCCTCGGGTGGTCAACGCACCCAGTCTTTTCTTAGAGGGGGAAGCATTTTTCCCCCAGTTCCCCTGCTGTCCAGCCACTTAAGAGGTTCAGGAAGGGAGATTGTCATTGAAGACGGAGACAAGAAAGTTGTTAACATACCTTCTTTTCATTCTTTTTATTCTTTTTAATTTTTTTAATTCTTTTTATTCTTTTTATTCTTTGCATCCCTTGCCAGGTTCAGTTCCAGCTTTGCTTTGGCCTTCTCACCTCATCCCTACACAATCAAACTGCTTCTCTGTTCTCTTTCCAGGTTACCTGTCCTTGTTCCTACTGTCTGTGCGATTGCTTCTTTCCCTTTAATTTGACCAGCAGGTCCCTACTCAGACATACTTGTCTCTTGCCTTCCTTGCCTGATTTCTTGCTCCTGCAGATTGCCAAGTCTTGCACTCTATGGATTTCCTTAAAGATCTGCCAGCTTTATTCCACTCCCTTGTTCCTGAGGGCAGTCTCCCAGGCAGTCCTACTGACTATCTCCTTAAAGGTTTGGAAGTTTTCTTTCATGAATTTCAGGGGCCTAACTTTACTCTTTGCCACACTCACATCCCACAGGACTGCAAACTCCATCCGTGCATGATCACTGCATTCCAGGCTGCCTCTCATCTTGACATCCCCATTTACCTGGCTTGATTGTGACATTAGACCCAGTATCGCCTCCCCTCTGGTAGGTCTGTCTATCACCTTGCTTAAGAAGTTGTCCTCCAAACACTTCAGGACTGTCCTGGCTTGCCTGCAGGTCGCTGTGATACTTTCCCAGCAGCTGTTGGGGTGGTTGATGTCTCCTGGCAGGACAAGAGCCTGTGAGTGCGACTGCCTGAAGCGGGAGCAAGAGAGCTTCATCAGTAGGCTCCCCTGCATCCGGTGGCCTATAGTAGACATCAACCATTAGTTCTCTTTGTTACCTTAATCTCTGATTCTTATCCTCAGGCTTTTGTCCTGCTCATGGCTCTTCCTCAGAGAGAGCTCTTCATACTTAATCCAGCTCCTATTGTAGAGGACAACCCTTACATCTCTCCTTCCTCCCCTGTCCCTTCTGAACAGGCTGTAGCCATCGGTAGTTGCACTCCAGAAATGGGATTTGTCCATAAATCTGAAATTCAACCCCACTACTCTAAGTCCAAATGCTACACCAGTAAAATTGATGCAAAATACTGCTGATTATTTTCATTTCCCATTAATTTTTGGTTTTTCAGTGGCCATTTACACAGAACTGGGATAAAGGTCATTAAGTAAAAATTCAGAATAACTTGTATGTTCCAGGCATTTTAAAATGATACAAGACTGGTTTAATTTCACAAGCAAATGATAATAGTGGGAAAAATGTTCTGAGGTTTTTGAGAAGAAAGAGCTTTTATTTTCATACACAGTCCTCTTAAAAAATATTGGTGAAGTTTTACCTATTTTCTTTGTTTCATTTTTAATCTAGATTGCATATTTAGAAATACTAATAGTTTGTCTTTTTTTTCTTTTTGAAATATTTACCAGTGGATACAGTGGATGGCAAGACAGAGATCTCAAATAACTGTTTTCAGAAAAATCTAACCCTATAGATATTGCTAAAGATAAACCTAGTTTTATTTCTAGACTCGAGAGTAAAAAGGTATAATAGATCTCAGTCACACAGCTACTGAAATCTTCCACGTTTAGAAAACATTTTTCTCATTCTTCATGCAGAGAAACTAATAAGTTAGTAATTTTTATTCCATATGTATATTTATTTATATATTTATTTATTTATTTCTGTTGCACCTTGACAAAATTCACAATCTACAGTAGTTTAATGTGACTATTTTGATTTTATTAGGCCACCTATATTTATAAAGTAGCAGTAATCAGTATGCATTCTATGTGGAACTAACAAAATCGACATTTTGAAATATGCAATTTCATATCCAAAAGTGTTACCGGGTATGCTTCAGCCAGAATAAGATCCTGAAACCAATTACTGTGACTTCATTTATCAAATATAGCATTGTTGCATTTGTCTGTAGATATAGAGCATTGCAGAGTTGTGCTATACTGCTAATGTAATGAAACTGTTCCTTCTTGTGATTTAAAATAATCATAGATGTTTTCCATGTTAAGGAAGCTTCTGAGAGTGGTAACATATACCAAATATTGTTAAGAAAATGAAAGTCAAAAACTCCAATACATAATGTAAAAATGCTCTGGCACCCAGTTATTTTTTTTATTTTTTTCCTTCAAGCAAAATTAAATGTTATATAATAGGGTAGGTTTAAGCAGTCATAGTAAAGTTGTAAATACATAAAGATTTATGTGTTTCACAGTAGAGATCATTCATAAACCAAAAAAGTAAAAACATTCTATAAGTTCTTATTTCATAGAAAAACAGGTAATTTTATTTTTTTCAGATAGCTCTTCTTTGAAGTCCTAGTGTTACGTAAAAAAAAGAATGTTAAAGTCTGCCAAAAGTAGTCATAGTCTGCCGTAGAATATTTTGAGTTGGAAGGTACCCATAAGGATCATCAAGTTCTAGCTCCTAACAATAAACCACGTGACTAAGAGCTGTCCAGATGCTTCTGTGAACTCTGGCAGGCTTGGTGCATGACCACTTCTCTGGGTAGCCTGTTCCAGTGCCCACCTCCTCTGTGTGAGGAACCTGTTACTAATCTGAACTTCCCCTGATGCAGCTTCATTCTATTTCCTCATGTGCTGTTGCTGGTCACTGAGAGTTCAGTATCCTCTTCTCCTCTACGCCTCTTGAGGAAGCTGAAGACTATGATGAGGTCACCCCTGAGCCTTTTCTTAGACAAATTTGATCAGATTTTGCCAAATAGTGTTTTCACAGTCTGCAAAACTCCTGCAGTTTAATATCGCTTCTTTGTCATACAGATATTGCCCCAAAATCTAGTAATTTAAAAAATTCTGTAAAGAATTTGATGCATCCTTTCTATTTTGGTATTCAGATATATACAGGGCAGAGACCTGTGTGTCACCCAAAGCCCACATACCTCCCTATTGTGTGGATTTTTGCAATGAAGATTACTTTTTGATTTAAAAGACATTCTATATGTTATTTCTCAAAGAACAAGGACTTAAATATACAATAAATATACAATACAGGACTTAAACTCATTTTTTATGATTTACCACTCAGCATATAGAACTTACTACACTGCAGCACAGAAATTTAAGAGAAGCCTTTAATATTCATATTTTCAATTACTGATAAGATTTTGGGGTGATACTTTTTCCCCCTTAATTTTTCTTTTTTTTTTTTTTGGGGTTTGGGGTTTTGTGTTTCTGTTGTTTGTTTCTTTTTTCATTTGTTCATTTGCTTTTGGTTTTTTTTCTTCCCTTTTAACCTGTTTAAGAGTTTCAAGGTATGTTTTTAGAACTCTTAGGCATTCCCAAACACTCATTGAGTTAGTGGGGGTTCTGAGAATTAAGAAAATCTGTGAAGTCAAGCTGAGCTCCCAAATTAGCAAAAATGGGCTGCCCCAAATTGAAAGCCTTTAAAATCAGAAACTGTTTAATATAATTTCATTTTATATGAATAAAATTATAAAGCTGTAAGTCACCAAATGTTTTGAGGAATACCAAATCACTTTAAAGATGTTAGTCATTTTAAAAGAGCATCCTTAGAGAAAATTGAGGAATTGCTAATAGAATCATTTAACTTAAAAAAAGCCCGACTCATAAATCAAATTCTGGACACACCACTGTACATTTAAAATAAAACCATAAACAGCAGTGAAATTTTTTGAACTATATAACAGATTACTTCTGACACTCAATATATAAAGACTGTCACTTTTCTAACTGTTCAGCTCTAATTCTTTAAAACACTCTAGTCAGAATTAAGTTGAAAAAAAGTTCAGATAGGAAAGGAAACCTAATATTTTCCATATGCACTGTCATATTCCATCCCTTTTCTAATATTCATGTTCCATTAACATTTAGTATTGGATGAATCTAGGCTTGAAGATACAAAAGATAAAAACAAAGTATTTCTCACTTGTTTTGATATTTGCTATCCATACAGTATTTGCTCAGCCAAAGCCATTTTGTTTTATGAAAAGGCAGTACAAATTCTGAGGCAAATAATCAAAATCTTGATTTCTTATAATATTGGATATAGAACTGCCACAGAAGCATACTACGTTGACGAGATTGAGATTTGCAACACTAAACACTACTACAGCTTTGATCATTTCAATGCTAGAACTTAGTGTTGGAAAATCGTACCCTCGGCGTTGAGAGTTAAAGATATCAAATGAAACTGGGAATGGAAGACCTCAGTTTACCTGCAGGCTATCTACAGCAATGGTAGTGTTAATGCATGTTTTTCTGTGTTACCCCATAAACTAGTTCAGTCATATCACTGTCTTTCCCAGAAAAAGTTTTGCAGAGAGATAAATGTGCAAGGTGTCTTGTGAAATAAATAATCGTTCTTCATGTCTTTATTCAAGAAAGTGACTTATATTAGACAGTTATTATTATTTGTCTATTTTAAATGAACATAAAACACTTTGAGTCAACCAATAAATTCTGATTAATCTGAAACATATTTTGTAATATTTGGTAGACACAATTTCTGCAAATGGCTTTCTATACTGATATTTTAAAAAACTGTGCAATATTTGGACAAAGAAAACACAGGAAAATCAAGCAATTGCAGTTAAAAGATGGCTAACATTTTCTTACATTAGAAATACCAAGCTATAAATTCTTCATATTTCTCAACTGCAGAGAGCCAGAGATACCTGGGAGTAAACAACAAATTTAGTAGCCATCTAATGGGGTAACTTATTTTTCTTCATGGTTAGAAATTTTCATTTATTAGAATGTTTAATTAGAAGTGGTCCAATTTATTATTTACGTGCTAAGCATTAACTATAGCTGTAATACCTACCACCTGTAGTGTGCCTGCAGCAGTGCATGTTGTCTGTTTTATATGCAAATATTGTACGTCTGTAGTGTGTCTACAAGTTTCTGTAATATACCTGTAAGTGTATGTGCTAACTAACCTTTCACAGGTGCTGCAACCAGCCTTACCAACTCTCCAGACTTTATCATGAATCTCACAATATTTGGTGTGTGTGTTTTGTTTGATTTAAGTCAAATTTTCAGTCCAGTCTCATAATTATTGGTAGAGAACATATATACTTGTTCTAATTCCTTTTGACTCTGTCTTCCATTATTTTGTTTGGGCTGGTCATCAAGATAAGTGGTATTTCACTGTGCTTTCTGCATTAGAACTGAGGTTGCCCTGCCCCTGACCCAACATGATCACCATATTTCACTGTTCTCAGACCCACCTTTATTTAGATCATTAAATATTCAGTGAAGCAGACTGGAAACTGAATCTTTCACAATGAAGGTGAGTGCTCTAGACATTTGAGTAAAAAAAGTTAACACCATTCTTCTCTACAAACCTACGGAATAGTTTGTCCTCATAAAGAACACTGGAAAGGCAGAAACATTACTTAAATAAAGCTCTCTCTTATTCCTGTGATTTCTGGACCATTAAGTGAAATTCTTCTCTGGCCTTCCCTTCAAAAAGGGCTTTCTCCACTGAGCACCTAAGGTGCCCAAGCAAGAGCTGCTCCAATGAGCTCTCCTGTGAAGACAGGCTGAGAGAGTTAGGATTGTTCAGACTGGAGAAAGTAGATCTTATTGCAGGTTTTCAGTACCTAAAGGTACAAGAAAGCTGAAGAGGGACTTTTTACAAGAGAATGTAGTGACAGGACAAGGGGGAATGGCTTTAAACTGAAAGAGTAGGTTTTGATCAGCTGTTCGGGAGAAGTGCTTTATTATGAGGGTTGTGAGGTACTCGAAGAGGTTGCTCAGAGAAATAGTGGATGGCCCATCCTTGGAAGTATTCAAGGCCAGGCAAGATGGGGCTTTGAGCACCCTGATCTAGTGAAAAGTGTTTCTGTCTATGGCAGGGGGGTTGGAACTAGATGATCTTTACAGTCCCTTCCAACCCAAACTATTCTGTATGATTCCATGTGGACACCCTGAATACAACTTGAATTTGGTGTTGGTACATCTTACTGACACTTGCTTCTGGCTTGCTTTGGCAGGTGCCTTCTCAACTTTCTGTCCTCTTCAAATAGCACTCATACACTTTACTCTGTACACACACTATGGGGTAACATGGCACTACTCTCATTTGCAGAAGCAGATTAAGTTAAGTCATATTCTGCAAAGTTCTGATGGCCTTTCAAAGGAAGAAATTATTTAAGAAAAGAAAGTCCTTTTATGACTTGCTGATCATATGAAGATGATGTCTGGTGTAGCCTTCCTTAGTGTCAAATATAACTGAATCATACTGCGGTTTTGCTGAATATGAGAAATTCTTTGGTCTTTCTTGTTCTGTTTCGGAAACATATAATCTGTGGGAAAACTGCCATATTGTCAGATTAGATGTAGATTGACCCCAGATTCATTAAACATTAAATCTTACAGAGTGAGCACATAAAATCAAGCTCTTCAGGAAATGTTTTCAGCTATTTTTCTGTGTATCACCAACTGAAAGCATATTTCTTAATTAATTTTAATATTTTTTATGTAAGCATTTAGCCAGGAACATAAAATTATCAGTGAGCAATGAAAAATAGACCTTATTTAGACATTTGAGTAATTTACTTTTTACCTCAATCTGGCAAGACAAGACCAATAAAATAGAATTTTTAAACTACAAAGAAATCTGCACTAGTAATACACTGAAATATATTCTAGATATTTAAAAAAACATAGACGATGAGAAATGGCATGTGGGTTCAAAATCTGATTTATACCATGTAAGAAATTTATGTGAATCAGTAAAATATGTTAAAATGTTTGGCTTTGAAGTTTTTTGAGACTCAGTCATAATGACAAAACAAATGTATTTTGTATTTCTAGATAAAAATAACACCTAAATGTTATGATTCCTCCACCAAATTTTATTTTAGTCTTCTATGGATTTAAAACATTTGAAAACCAAAAAAACCATATGAGATCCCTTGAGAGTAGTGTAAGGAAGTTGGCGGGTATACTAATGAGACATGACAGGAAAGGAATTATTCTGCGCGTGCCTGGGTTTTATTGCTGAAGTCATTTGTAGGGATCAAAGAAATTATTCCGAAATGTATCTTTTCTTCAGGGAGCAATGTGAGTCTCAGAAATTTTACAGCCCTTCTTGCAGAAACATCTGCATTTTCTGCAATTTTGTTGAAGAACATATGAAATCTCCAATTAGATGAGTATTATCATCATGTAGATAGTATTATGACTACATGTGCAGTCACAAGAGGTGTTTGCAGTCATAGCTATGTTAGTTATGTTAAGAGCAGAAAGTGTTCTTTGAACATATTAAAAGTGGTGGCTATATTGACAAAAGTTTATTGTGATTTTAATAGTCTGATACAACAAATAGTTTCATGACATATCATCTTTTCCCTGAATGTGTTTTCCTGATCTGAATATGAGCTCATTGTGGATATAACAAAAATAAATAAACAGATGAAATTTAAACAAACAAAAAAATAAGCAAAAAACCTACCCAAAACCCTGGGCCAAAGAGAAAAACTGAGGTGGTCCTGCATTCCTAGCTTAACTTTTTAAATAAATCAAAATATGAGATCCATGTTCAGTTCCTTTCCTATTTTAGCTGGATATTTTCCTAATGCAATTATATGTCTTTTGATGGAGAATAAGGATTTACTTTTTGTTTCTTTGAAGTAGTAAGTGGTTTTTCATTTGTTTTTAATGTCTGACTGTGAGGAAATTTTACAAACTATTTTAAAAACTTCAAAATATTTGGAATGTACTGAGTGTGCATTCTTTTTAAAGCCAGCTTCTTTAGGATGCTCCAGATTTTGAGGCTTAAAATGTACAAGAGAGCATTTCTGAAAATGGATTCTGTATTGACAAAGTAGTTGATACAGTAGAAGGGAGCATTTTTGATGGCTTGAGACCATAAGCAATTTCATAATTAGAAAAGTAACAGGGGGTAAAGAGAATAAAGAATGAAATTAAAGATGTTAAAAGTACAGGTTCCCTCCTGTTCCAAACCTATAAATTATAAATGCTAGCCCATTGGACATTTGCGGTTGCTGGATATTACATATGTCAGTATTATTAAGGGCATTATTATCCAGGTGATAGAGTGATGACATGTGACAAAGCCAGATACACTACAGTTAGTTAGGACCTTGAGAGTAGAATATGACATACAAAAGACACAATTAGATGCTCACAAAAAAATTAGTGGCATGCACTCTTTGACATTTGTGCATGAATATCTATCCCTAAAAAGTTAAATTTGTAGACGTCAGCTAGGTGTCCATACACTTAAGGAAAATGCAATACTGTTTACCTTAAAAAAGTTAACATCAGGGCATGTAATAAATACTGACTAAGCTACAAGATGGACAGAGAAAGGTATTAAAACCAAAACAAAACCAAAAAATGCTTAGGACCTTATGCTGGTCTCTGACCCTGCTGGCAGGGGAGTGAGTGAGCAGCTGCGAGGTGCTTGGTGCTTGGTTTCTGTCTGGGGTGACACCTTGACAGACCTGCATAAGCTTTCAATAATTGATTAAAGAAAAAAAAATGTCAAGTAACTGAATTATTTCTTTTATGGACACGATTTAGGAGTGATGTCATCTAAGTGCCCCCACTAATGCAAAGCAAGCTCTTCCTTCATACAGCATATAGGAGAGGACCCAGAGTGCTTTCACAGAAGTAAATGAATTATGTGTTCAATGAAACAGCTTCACTTGTGCTGTGAAATTTAAAAAAATTCCAAGACTAAATGCAGGTCTTGATCCTTACTTTTAGTGGATCTGAAACGACCAGTGTTATTCTTGTTCCTTATAACCAAAAAATTAAAATCAAGGCTGCTGGATAAGAACTCTGGTTTTAGTCCAGTAGCATTTGATTTTAGCAAAGTGGATGTCAGGTATTACAAACCAAGCTCTTGATTATTGAGATTACTTGATTACCATTGAGATACTTTCAAACTCTCTCTCAAAAATAAAGTTAACTCTTTGGCATTGGTTTAATTTTCTTAGATGATGAAGTGATAGTTAATTATAATATTTAAGCTTTCCATTTTCCACATAATGACGTCAAGTAATCTGCTCTACACCATGAGGCCACAAAATAATTAATTTCCAATACATGGATGTGAATAGCTAGTCTGCTTCTCTCTGCTGAAGTAAACAATTTTGAATTGTGCTTATAGAGTGATCCCCTCCCCTGGTAACTTAGAAAGTCTTTCTTGAATCTTGATTCAAGATCCTATCTTGTCATCACCCAAGGAAGTTTTTTGTATGCATGTCTGTAGTTTCTTAGACGTTAAAGACATGAGGCAAATAAAATAATGTCAGACAAGGGGAATTTATCTCTTCTTGGTCTCTTTTCCAGTCCCTGTCTTTATTAAGGCTGTGGATTGATTTCCTCCTTTGTTCTTTCTCATTTGTAGGACTCTTATTCATGGGCATAAGGGTGAGGGGGGTTGTGGAGGTTCATTTCTGTTTGAAAACACTGAAGATTCTTCTGATTAGGGAAGTAATGCAAGGCTTGAGGTTTCTTAGTTCTCTTCATGTGGTGTAATAGTAGTTTCTACTAATTTTCATACGATGATTTTAAAACACAAATATTTATCTAAATAAATTGAAGACAACTTCACAATGTATTTATGTGTAAGGTTAATTCAGCATTGCTTGAATTATTTTCTTTCTTCTTGCAGTGAAAATAATTTAGATCAGGGAAAACAATTCAATTATTTCATACTCTGGCTGTAACTATCTGAGTTCTTAATTGCCAAAGAGAACTAAAGTAATAAAATTAGTGATCCCTAAATGGACTGCTATAAACACTAGAACAGTATTTATTTATTCCACCATGAACACTTATTAAATTAAAAGCAGTTTCATTTTTTCCAAAGGATTCTTCATAGTTTTCTTTCTGTTCAGCCAATATTTCAAAGAGATGCTATAGAGTTTAGCCTTATATTTGCTTAACTAAAATATATCTGTCAATATGACATCTAGACGACTGTATTTTTAGAATAAACCTATACTACCTGATTTTAGGTAAAACATTTTTTTCTAAATACTGAAATAATTCTGTTGCAGCACTGAGGTTTAGGCAAAGGGGCATGAAGTGTTACAATTTATTTTAAGGTTAGAGAAACACAGCTTGGGCATTACACTGATGCAGTCTTAATTCAACATTAGTTTTGGGAATGTTTTTGTACTAAATAATAATCAGCTGACCAGATAATTGTCACCATTCAAAATCTAGCAGCATACTAAATGCAGGCAAATTAAATAATGCACTTACTTATTTCACAGTTCAAAAGACATAAGGAGAAAATCCAGTGTTTTTGAAGAAAAATGGGAGGTGCAGGTGTGAAGGAAGGTTAGTTCCCAAACGTTGGAATTAACACTACAGGCATCTTTTTGTCCTACAACAGTTAGATACAGCAAGGTTTCTTGGCAAGATTTATCTTTTATGATACTCTCATGCAGCCTGTTACACTTCCACACTTACCCACAGAAGTTCTGGATGTAGGTATTAGGTAATATAAACTGAACATGTTGTCAAATTAGGTGCTCATCAGGATGAATGGACAAAATAAAATCTATGTTTTAACTGGACCATACTGTTGGGGAAGATGAAACAGAAAAACCTTATAACTGCTTCGATTTTGAGAATATGAAATCTATAAGTGAAATAGATTAAGAGCAAAGTTCGATGTCTAAAATGCCAAGCCTCAGTTACTGAACAACTGAGAAACAAGAGTATGGCCAGCTAAAGGTAATTCCCTTTAAGTTAAAAAGTGCCCCTCTCCTTATCAAGGGTCCTAGGATCATACAGTATGGTAATGTAATGGTTCTTATAGGCTGTATGTAAATGCTATAGGATTTGTATCTTGTACTAGATTGGTTGGTGTAAATTAGAATATTCAGTAGAAGATGAGATAAAGTATCGGGAAATTTGCGCGCTCGCTCTCTTGCCCTTTTTCTCTCTTGCTCTTGCTTTTCTCTCTCTCTCGGGCCTGCTCAGAGCTGTGGCTGGCAGCTCTCAGCAGGGCCCCTATACCCACGCCCTAAGCAATAAACCACATGCTCCAAGACCAGCTCCAGAGATCTCTCGTCTCCATCCGTCCCACCACCATCCCGACCGTCCAACCCCATTCCTACACTATACTGTATCCAAAAATGTGTAAAATTGCTCCCACCAACTACTTTTTATCAAAAACAGAAAAAACACACAGGGACAGTTAGCTATCATAGAGTAGATAGGCTGAAGGGCAGAACCTTCTCTGTAAAAAGGAACATTAATGATGTACAACTTGCTGTGGGAAAAAAAAATATTTTTCCACAAATGGTATCATAATGTGCATGATACTGAGTGATTTGGGGTTTTGTTCGTTCACTTGGTTTTAGGAGGGTTCTTGCCTTTTTTACTTTCTTAAACAATGATTCTGCTGTGGAAGCTACTGTTATGAAAAGAACTTAAAGCAGGCTCTGAAATGGATTTCATATCTTAATAGATAATAACATACTGAATAAATATTTTACTCCTAATGATAATTAGAAAACGGTAATTGAAAGTAAATATAGGTAGTGATCATACTTCCTCAAGATTGTTTGGATGGATTTATTCTTTCAAATGTATTTCATTGCTAGGTAAATTGCTAATGATATATTGACACACTCTGAACTACACAAGTTAAATTCTAATTGTAAAATAATTTTGATTATACTGACTGAGGTGCAGCAAAAATTTCTTTGGAGAAAAATCATGAACAGAATGCTAGACAACCCTGTACTGTCATTAAAGACATAAATGGCTTAGTAATAAGATTCATGTTTAATGAAGTCCCAGAAATTTCAACATGGGACATTTGAAATATGAGGTATTAATTTTTATCTACAGTTGAAACAGATTTATTAAATATGTGTATGAATTTTGTCACTGGGAGTTAATTGATGTTTGCACAGTTTTCACACTCTGTGTAGTAGTGTAACTGTAAAGATTGAAATGCCTTTTTTACATGTTCAATCACAGGCCAAAGAACTCCTTTATAATTCAGATCTTTTTCCCTCAGATTGGATTTTTTATATCCTACTTTCTTCATCGAATAGTTGTAGCCCCAAAAAGGTTGGGTAAATTGTACATGAGAGTGTAGTGTTATTATTTTAATGTATCAACTTTAAATAAAAATAGCTACAACAAGGTATTCTACAATATTTTTATAGGAGTTTCCTAGATAATTACTAAAATTTTGTGAGACTTATAGAAATTATCACAACCTATATAAAAACTTGATAGTAGAAAATAGTAGTTTTATAGTAAATACAAAGTGGAAAGTCAATGAGAAGTTGAAAGAGAGTCAACATGCAGTACGAAGCAAATTCAGATATACTACGGTTTTATGTAGTTCTTCTATAATTGTGTCCTCTAGCCTGTTGTAATACTTTCGCTTTCTGCCTCATCCCTGGAAGTGTCCAAGGCCAGGCTGGATGGGGCTTTGAACAATCCCATCTGCTGGAAGATGTTCCTGTCCATAGAGAGGGGTTAAAAATAAATCATCTTTAAGGTCCCATCCAACCCAAACCATTGTATAGTTCATTGTGTTATATTGTAACTTGGTTTCTCTGATTGCAGCAATTATACCTTTCACCCAGTCAAAAGTGGCTGTTGCTAGATAAGTATCATATGAATTCTCTTGTTTACTCAGACTACATTGAGGTGGATTATTGCAACAGAAACGCCACAAAGAAATCAGACATACAGATAAATAGGTCAGTAAGTATTCATGAATTAGAGTGTTTGATTTCTTTTTTACTTTTAACACAACAAAACTCTACTTAGAAATCTAGGACTAGTGCAGTAAAAATAGTTTTTTGGCTAGGAATTATTTTCTTTCCTGTGTATATGAACAGGGTTTGCTTGTAAGTTAAGTACATCCAGAATAGGTTTGGGTTTCATTACACTTAGAACACTTAGAACATGCTAGATTTAACAAGGTGGTTATAGTTTAGGCATATTTTTAGTGTAAAGCTTAGAAGAGTTGAGTTTCTCGGTATTTAGTGTTGTATTTTTTCTCTATGTGCTTCCTTACAAGACTGAATCTTTTCATTTTACAAATGAAGCTACAATTCAGAACAGTGATATAATGCATGCAGAATTTGCCTTTAAAAAGAAAAGTTTATCTTAAAAACAGGTTCAACTAGCTGTACAAAACTGCACTAAGAGGGAAAGGTGGTGTTCTTTTGGGGATATAACATGAATCATCCTGACTCACTTTTCAGAAAGCACTATAGGAAGAGAGATTTGAAGAAGCATCATGTTTCAATGAGACACCTCTTAAACCCTGTGAAGTTTCAAGACTGATACACGCTATCTTTAAAGCAGGCAGGTAATTGTAGAGTGATGCAAACACCTACAAAGACCTAACGTGCCTGGGCAAAGGCCCATTAACACTATGTATGTTGTGGGGTTTCCAGGGTGCAGCAGATGAACTTAAAAGCTTAGCAGTAAAATAATTAAACTGCCAGCTACAAGGAAGTGAGTTTTGAAAAAGAGATAGGATTTAATAGCCCCATGAGAAATGTAAGAAAGTTGCTAAATCATCCAAGATATTTTAGCAAGTTGGCAGATGACTTGCCCAAAGGCAGAGGCCATTGTTGTGTAGTAGGCCTGGCGCAAGATAAAAGAACGTGCAAACATGCTGTCTGCAGGCAGAGTAAAAGGAAGGAGGTTCACTGAACAGTTTAAACCAGGACTTCAATTGGCTAGACTTTTTCTGATCAATGTCTGTGTAAGCTGTCCCAGGAACAGTAGAGGATTTGATCTCCTGAAGTGAGGTGTATAAATATTTCATATATTTTTATTATTTGTTGTTTACCTGTGTTGACTTTACTTTTTTTCTTATGTTTCTGATTTAGTATATTTCTTTCACTTAAGGTGGATATTTTTTTATTTATACATTTCTAGTTTATACTAGTGCAGTGCAAGACAAAATTGCTTCAACTCTGACATAGTACTGGGAACACCTGCATGTTCCCAGTGGAGCATGTTCCCATGTGGAACACCAGCACTGGGAACATGTGCTGGTCATGGACAGGAGAACAAAACAAGCAAAATCATCAAAGGAGGTGGATCCATAACAGTTACTTTTCAGACCTTGCATTTTCTATGTACAAAGGTGCTTCAAATTCAGATGCTCAGAAATCAAGGGTAAAATTGAAATATCAGACTGTCTTCTGATATCATATGCTTGTATGAAAAAAAAAAGGCAGAATTCATTAGGATTTATTTACGTACTTTGACAAACAGTGATGTTTCCACACAACACTGTAGCAGGCTGGGTTATAGCATTCTGTGAAGCATGTAATTAATTTGATATCAGAATATTTCTAAGCTTAACAGAACTAAAAATCAAATTTTGGACTTTAGTAGAGAGCTTAAAAAAATTAACAAATCAATTGGCATAATTGTATACAATGGATCTAGAAGAAACACATCATGATGTATATTACAGTGTATACAAACCTGTTTTCTAAAAGTCTCTTTAACATTTACTTTTATTGTTAAATTAGAAAGGCATGATTACTATTTGATTTTTTCCTTAAGCCCCTGTTTCATTATAAAATATCTGTCATTTATTTGAAATAAAATTTCCCATCACAATGACATCAAAATAGTTACTATACTAATAAATCAGATTAAAAGAAGCAGGGAATTTTTGTTTCTGGAAGATTCTTTTTAGAGATTAGTGCTAATTTAACCAGAACTTCTGTATTTAAATAATTTCTGTATTTCCTAGAGGTGTATTTTTTGTGTAGCAACCTTATCTGTAATATTAATCCAAATTATTATTTTATAGATGTTCCTACGGCTTATGAAGTTTTCTGTTTATAACTCTGCTCCATACAGCAATTATATTCTCTTCCTCTATTTTTTCCCTTTAAACTGAAGCTCCACATGTTCTAAATAGTTCTTGTGAACTGATTATCTCATTTATATCCAAAATTAAATTCCTTCACTAAAAACATTAGTTGAGCTTAGGTGAAAACCTTAACACTTTCATATTTCTCTCCTGAACAATAGAATAAATGTAGAGTTATCAGACGGCTTTTGATTGCACTGATATGCAAACAATTTCATGATACACCACCAACAGAACAAAATCTATTGGTGTGAAGTAAAGATTAGTGTGGGGAAAAGTGCTCTTGTTCATTTTAAAGAGCACCTTGAACTTTTATTTCAGTTTTATATCATCCAGAAAACTTGGACTTATCTTTTGAAGTATTACTTGTTGGGCTATTTCTTTGACAGGTTTCTCCAAGAATGAAATTTAGCCTCTAGTGCTTGATGTTGACAGAGCTATGGTTCAACAGATGTACTAACTAAAGTGTTGCTTGGGCTTTGTCTTGTTCAGGCAGCTTCACCTTCCTTCTCCAGAGGCTTTCCAAACCTTATGCTTATGCTATCTGAAACATTCCTTGGACCTTTAAAAGAAATTTGTGTGCAAGTACAGTAGTAGCCAGTTATCTTAATGGGAGGTTTTTTGGTTTTTGTTTGTGGATTTTTGGGTTTTTTTGGAGATCTGACATGACCAGGAAAGGAGGAAAAGTATTTTAAACTGTTTGTTCCAGTAGTATTATAAGTTTATAAGTTTATTCTAAGTTTAGCTGGTTTATACAGCCCTGGAATAGGTCAGGAATGTTACAAGCAAAAAACATATTTAACACCCAAGAGTTACTTTTTCCGAGAATGCCTGTTGAAGCTGTAGACAATGTTATTTTCAGTGTGATTGTTTCAGCTGTGCTTACCTCCTTTGCCCTTTGACTGACTACTACTGTTAGACACACTAGGAGAAAGAAACCCTTTTACTTCCGAGAACTGATGGATGCCAATTGCATTTGTCTTTCACACCAACTGACAAAGTGAGGAAATTATTCTTTTTATTGTCGTTTTCATTTCTGCAGGGTAAACATTAACTGCAAATTTTTAAGAATGCATTGAGTTTTCTGCTAAGCTAAGGGATCTTATGTGGGTCTTATTTCTAGTTGATATGCAGGTGGTGATATCCACTGGCCAAACTTATTAAGATATGATTCTGTCTCTGAAACATAAAATAAACTTCTTGTATAGTGTAAAAATTTTTATTCCTGGGTGAGATCTTCAGTGGGGAAATATTCTTTTGTTACCCTGTCCTTTATTTTCCTTCGCTGCTTTCAAATTCTGTGTGTAAACTGTATGCAACATATACAACATTATTATTGAATTTCTAGTTCATCTTGTGTTGACTTGTGATTTCATCCTGACAGGAAATATTATTGGTTAATTTTGTAATTTGGGTGAAAGACTGGTGGCAGTCTTTTGTACCAGCTATCTAAATGGTCAGAGCTTTGGGCTTGCTTGGTACAGTTTGTTTTGTTCACAATAATGTTTAAAAGTTGGGAAAATGTGGCATAAAAATATTCAACAAAGCATTTTTGAAAAATAGTGGGAGGAGCTGAAAAGGAAGAAAACCATTTTTCATAACTTTTTAATAGAAAAATATTGAGTGTACTAATATATAAAAATAAAATTAAGGAGTTTAAATTCTGTATAAACATTAGTTGTAAAAAGAGTTAACAACTTTTTTCCTTATTATGTACTTATAAAAAGATATTTTTTTACTGTTCCCTGAACCTTTTAGATGATACATTGCCACCAGGATTAATTTCAAATATAAAATGTGGTATAATGCTATTTATAAAAATTTTTGTCCAGCAACAGAACTTTGCATGTGATCAGTCTGGGGACAAGGTACAAATGCTGTTTTTATATGGTCTTGGTTCATTGATATATAATTGATGAAGGGGCTTATATTTCTAGATATTAATATAAAGTCTTGTACTTTATTTAAAAAAAAAAAATTTTTTGCCTGACTTTCTCAAAGCTAAATTCTTTGTTCACTCTCTCATGGTCTGGCACTGCTGCACTATCTTTAACCTTATTCACTGCTTGGGTTTTAAACTGTGCAATAATTCTCAGAAAATAAACTGTCTCAGTTTTTCTAATCTTGCTTGCACAGTCTGGCAGACCTCTTGCCTCCTGTCTGTCCAGTTACTTTCTGTTGTATCTTTTTACAAAGACCAGAAAAAAAGTTTTAAATCCCTGTCTTTTCACAAATCTTTCAAAGTCTTCTTACCTCTCCCATAGTCCCTCCCCACCCCCTCTCAATTTTATTGTTATTCCGCCTCAGTTTTGTTCAGATTTGAATCCTCTAGAGTCTAATGCTGGAATATGTTTCTGATATACAGATAATGTACTGGTCTGATGCATAATTCTCCTATCATCAGTCTATGCCATACTTTGAAGTTCCCTGGCATTCATTTAGAAAACTAATGAGAAAAATTAATAAAAAAATTATTAAATATTATCAGTAAAAGGATTTGCACCCAGATAATAAATGTTTCCAGTGCCTAAGATAATAAACATGCTTTGATTGGCCCATTCTCTTTATTCAAGTGATTCCTGGAAGAGAAGCATAGCAGCATGGTTTTCATGGAGTTGAGAACCAACGTCAAATCACTACTTTTGTAAATTCAGTCAGAACAATTTAATGGAGGAAATTTTTGTGCTAGATATTTTGTGATAGATATTAAAAATAATCAAGCAGTTTTTTTAATGGTTTGTGCAAATACATAAAGACCTCTGGCTTTCATGTTGTGAAAATGATGCCCAAAATATGTGTATTGTGATAACTGAAACTGTTGAGTAATCCAAATGTCATTCTGTCTGGTCTAGTCCAGTTCCCACCTCTGACGAAACATGCAGCACTTCAGAAAATAACTTCCTCTCTCATAGCACATTTAGTGCTTCAGTCTCATGTTATGCTATCCAATTCTCAAAAAATATCTTATACCTGGAGAATAAAGTATACAAATTCATATCAATATATCAGTGTAAGGAGAAAGACATGATAAACATGTTCACCTGTTCTGTAGTCAATAATTCATTTATGACGAACATCACTCCAAACTGCATCTAATATAGGTCACTTAAAAAAACCTCTCCTGAGAAATGCTTTTGAATATTTCAGTGATGATGACTAAGCTAGATTTATGACAAAGGAGAGTTTAAGCCTGAAATTTTAAACAGAGTTCAGGAACAGGTACATACAGGCTGTCTGTGATTTAGTAGCTGCACATTTTAAAAGTGTCTGTAAATTACTGTTAGGTCTGCCAAACTGTATCCTGATGGATAGAGGATTTCTTCTCCCCAGTACTGTGTGCCTTTGCAGAAGCTTGTTTAGGCTAGTACTTGTAATAGAATAATATTTTAGAAAACGCTGTGGTCACAGTAATGAGAAAACAAGACAGCCATATCTATCTGTATTAGCTTCTAGAATATTGTGCATATGGAGATGGGCAAGTAAAAAAGGGATCCTTGGGAGCAGAGAGGAAACGTATGAGGAATACTTTGTGGCTCAAGCAAATCTTAGCGTAACTTTTCCACTTGGATGCAAGCCATGTTAATGGACCAGTAAGACAAGTGAAATGACATTTTTCCAATATGGAGCTCAATTACCACATTATAACCAGTGTATGTCTAAAGATACATTGATAAATATTCCACATGAGAAATTAATCAGGAGTACAACAAAGGAAATATTTTCTTGAAAGACAGTGTCATTTTTAGCTGATACCCTATGATTTAACATACCATTTCAAACATTCTCTTGGATTTTTTTTATGTTGCTCTTTCTCTTCCTTTATGTTTTTCTTTTTTTTTCCACCCACTTTAGAATGTATGTTTGAATTTTTCAGTACTTATGCAGAGAGCATACAAAGACATGATGCATGCCCTTCCTTGTGTGTTTTAACTGGAGGCAAGCATGTTTCCTGGCCTCTTAATTGGGTTTAGTATGCCAATAAGGGCACACCTTCACTTGATACAGGTAAAAAGAATTAAGAAAGAACTGTTAGATTGCAGTTCTTTGCAGACTTTTTGAAGAGCATCATCTTTAATGCTGCTTCATCATCTCTTGCTAAGTACAATTTAGTCGTAATTAGTGCTGCATGTAGATGTGCCAATGTGAGATGAGTAAAATGGGACAATCAATGAGATACCTGATAGAATAAGCCATTCCTTTAACCATGAAAAAAGGGAGTAGAGTCTTCCTTCTTATGCAAAGAGACTTGGATAAAATTTATGTGCTATGGGGAAGTGATACTGGATAGTGATGGAAGTAGTATGGAAAAGTAGCTGGTCAAAGCAAATATGTAACACTAATTTTTCAGTTCTTTTAGTTATTGTTAATCCTCCACTTTTATTAAGCTAAGCTGCTTCTGGTGGTGTGATGGTGGCAGAATGGGCTAAGGGTAGTGTTTTACCTTCCTATGGACAATTCGGTTTCCTCTGTGTGCCACTGAGTGCAAATCTCTCCAAAGACTGAACAAAGTGTTTTAGTTGCCCTCCGCTCACTAGGGTGAGATAAGAATATATGGAATATTGCGCAGAGTTACATTAGACAATGGTTTCAGATGTGTTTACATGTACTTTAGAACTACAACCCCATGCAAGTTAAAGGGAGTTGGAGAGTCTATCAGGTTATGTGGAAATGGACTGGATATTTTAGGAACTGTAGTATCTATCAACAATTCCCCTGTGATTCCGATTCTGTATTTTCACTTTTTTGCTTCCAAGAGAACAAAAGTTATAATAAAGCAAAGAGAAAAGGTTGCCAAAAATTATACTACTAGTAGGGGATGCTTTAGTGTATGTTTAAGTTGCTTTCTTTTGTCACTACTCTGAAATAAAGAGCGAAATAATACTTCAAGGATTTTCTGCATATGATATTAAGATCTGCAGTTTGTGTTAAGTTTTTTAGAACAGCCAAATTAAGAACTGAAGTTCACCCAGGGAACAGAATCATTTCCCCACCCCTGTACTTGAACTAGAGATGGAAGAGAAGGTTTCTATTACTTTTTTATACCTTTGTTTTAGGTTAATTCTATTCATGGTGTAACCTAATTTGCATGAAGAACAGTTTTCCCTGAATCTATCAGTTGCATGGGAAAATGGATATTATTCTTTCGAGTGGAGCTTAAACCTCCCGAGACTGAAAAATGTTTCTGCGCAACAAATAATACTTAACATGAGCAGTTGAAGTCAATGGGAATTGGGATTACTATGCTCCATTTAGAATGTGAATAGTGTTTCACAGGACTAGGACCTCATCTCATTTGTATCCACCAGAAGAAAGAAAAATAGCTTGTAAAATTTCATCTGTTATAATCTGACAGAGCTCTGTTGAGCTTTTGAAATTTTTCATTAGGGGGCAGGAGTGCAGTTATTAAAAATGAAACTCTTTTTTAATTAAAAAAACTCTTCTTCTATCCAAATACATAGATTTTTTTATTTTACTGTATTTTACTTATTTGTTTAGAACAGAGATTGAGATTGCCATCACTTCTCAGTATCTATTTGAAAGTGTTTCAGATTTGAAGACATGTTAGGCCATGATGTTTTTCCCCCCTTAATTTAGTCAGATAAATAGTGCAGTTAAAAGAGACTTTCAAAACAGGATAAAATTTGAGTTTTCTCTTTTAGTGTTCTGCTTCTCACTGCCTAGTTGGGATTTCTTTGGATAAATAAATCAGTTTATAGCAGGCTTTAGAACCTAATTATTCCTGTACCAAATAAAGTAAGTTTTTAAAACCAGAAGTAACTGCTGCTGTTTTTCATCCAACTGGAGTGAGAAGTTTGTTCTGAAGCATTAGATTTTATGAATATTAGTGAAAATATTTTTTTTTACGATAACACTTAGAGATGGCTTGTAATCAGATCTGAATTTTGTTTAAGAAATCAGTGGAAACACTCACCTGTTGTATTTCTTGTAGCATGGTACATAGTCCTTACTCATGATGAATTATTATGTCTCCTGGTAATATATAATTCAGTGAAGTTGCTTGTGGCTATAAGTATCCAAATCTGAGTGTAAGTGAAATTGTGATGAGAAGAGGGTGTGATCTCCTAAACTTTGTCACATGATGTATTGGGTGGTTGGCTTGCTCACAGGCATTCCCACTGAGGGGGACAGTTTGTAGCTGTGCCACACACTTCATTTTTCTATTGGCTTTGGAGTATTTAGAGGGAAAAGTCAAAGTACAAAGCACCAACTGGAAACGACAACAATTTTCAGCACTGTTATGAGGAGCAGGGAAAGTACAACTTTCTTTCCATTCAAAGTACAACTTTCCATTCTTATTCTGTGTTGTCCTCTTACTCTCTGTCCATATAAACTAAGGCTGCAATATCTTAAGCTGACAATTTCTGAAATCTGTATCAAAAAACCTAGAGGAAAAAAGAACATTAATTGGATATGTATACACAGGTGTTTCTGTACACTAGTGTTGTATTTTCCATTAATAATGTGGTAATAGAAGTCAACATAACCAACTGAAGCGTCTTTTTCAATGAAAGAGCCTTCAATACCATAATTGGATATTTCATACTCATTCTTTACATGGCTGCTGAGGTTCATTCGTGTCACATTACACCAGCTACGTGTGCTTTATTCAGAACAGTTTGCATGCTGCTCAAAGGGAGTAGCTTTTATTCTGCTTTCTGCTTGTCTGTCTCACTTTTTAGCAAATCTGAACATAGTATCTCTCCATAAATAACCTTTTTTTTTTTTTTAATAATCAATGAGAATCCATGAACGTTAGGTTTTATTCACATACATGTTAGGATTACAGACGTGTTTAGGTAAGATTTTGCCTTGTTCTGTTAATATTGCTCATCCAAAATTACAAAAACTGATCTTGAAACCTACTTAAGGAGCTATAATATTTTACATAATTCTTTAAAAAAACCACTCCAAAACCCAAAAGATACCAAAGCAAATGAAAGACACCTTTTAAAATTATAAATCTCTATATGTACTTTAATTTAAAAGAGATGATATACTGAATAAACACATTCGTTAGGGGAATACATGGCAATGTAAAGACCAAATTTTCTTCAAATCTACTAATTCTAAATTCTACTAAATGGTATGTGAAGACCTCTAGTGAGAACATACTATTCTGCAAGGGCAACAGCTATGGTAAAGTGCCATGGATTAGGTATATTTTTTTAAGAATTACATTATTTATAGTACAAGAAACATCTTGATTCAATCTCTGCAAATATAATCCTAAAATAAAAGTTAAATCAAATTAAATGAAGCAAGAGACTTGCCTGTATATAGTAGTGTAAAGTTACACTGCCCTGTTCACAAAATATTTTTGTTACCAAATCTCATCTAAACATTAAAAATAAGCAAATGTACTTCACCAAGACTTTTGCAAGAATTTCAAATCAGGTTTCTTTTGAGGTTTGGAGTAAAAACAATCTGAAAATTTGAGAAAGAAAAGCCTTATGGCTGTAATATTTATAAAAGGTTGTAGAGCAATGAAAAGTTTTAACAATAGACACTGAAACAAGAAACATATGGCTGAAGTTTTTCTCCAGAGAAAGAAATAAAGCATATTCAAACTTGTGACATTTCTCATTTATACTTCTCAAAATGAAATATGGGTGAATTGAACTAACAATTCTAAAAACGTCCATAAGTATTTATTGCCGCTTCTCTTACGTAATGATTTACTTAATCATTAATTTCTGTATCTTAGAGTCTGTTGCTAATATTTTTAGTCTGTACTATATTACATGGCACTATGATATGCTGTACTTTCCCAGGCATCCTAGAAAAGGACCGGGGTTTACTGAAAGGTCCTTTTCTAGGATTTGACCCATGTGCAGGCTGATGCAGTGACAGATGAGTTGGAACCAGCTGTATGCTGCTGTGCAATGTTACGGGCTGCAGAATATCCAAGACACAATATAGTACTTCTCATGTATTTCAAGTCAGATTAGCTTAAAAATATATTTACTTGAATATGTTGAACCACTGAGGGAGCCAGTGACTTTTAAAGCTTGTTTCCTTTTTATGGACCTTGCCAAACTAGGACCATTGCCATTAACATGAGTAAATTAAGTGTAGGTGTTAATATCACACAGAAGTTCAGAATGGAGAGTCTTCTGTGATCTTCAGGAGATGTGGAATTTGAGCCCATTGTCCTCAAATCATTTCAGTAATATAAACAAAGTAAACAAGATAATATACTCCCATGAATTAGTGATTTTATTATTATCCTCATTAACAAAAAAGGACAGTAACTTGGAAGTGGTATTTGCTATATTCAGTACAGTAAACCCCCACAGTTCCTTGTGTAGTCAATGAGGATAAGGTCAGAGTAAATTAGCCTAAGGGTTTGCAAGTCTTAACTAGCATCGATACAAGTGGTGACATACTGCCATTTCTGTAAAAAAACAAAAAATACTCTATTAACAAGGATAACAACTGTGCTGCAGTGTTTAAACCATTTTTAAGAAACTGTGTGAAATGCTGTTTCTTAAAACATTTCATAAAAATGAGAAGAAATCATGCCTTTTATTTGTATTGTTTGAGTGGATTGCGGGTTGTTAGGACTAACACCATCTTCACAGTTAATCTTCATATTGCTTATCACATTGATGTATTTTAGAACATTACTGATTCAAAGAGAAATGTTAGTGGGTTTGTCTAGGAGACCTAGATCTCAGTCCTCCTTTCAGTTAATGTTTGATTTAAATTTATTTTAAATATATATATATATATTTGATCTTTATGTTCCCCCAAAAAAGAATTTAAATGGGTCTTTAAACTAGGGCATAGATAAATTCCCCTGTTTTCCCTAATGATTTTATGTTTCCTGGAAAGCAGATAGGTGTGAGCAAAGAGATTATGTCTCAGACTTTGTAACAGTGAGAGCACTCTTGATGTTTAGAAGTGTCAATATGTGTCTCCTTGGGCAGGAGAGGATTGTGGTAATCCAGGGCATTGTATGTCGAGCAATTTAATAGACAGATGAAAAGGATGGTGTTTGTGTGACACTTCATCCTTAATCCCAAATCCTAAAGGCAGAACACAGGAAGAGTTTAGATACCTTCATGCTTAAAGTTATCTGTGTTCAGACTCTGGCTAGAGATAGTCACTGAAGTCACTACAAAACACTATTAATAGCAATTTAAGTCACAAATATCAAACTGCATTTTAAACATTATGTTTACTTTACAGGTGAGTAAGTGAAATCCATTTAGTCTTCCTATGTCTCTTTATTTTATTCTCTCTTGGAAGAACTTAGAATATCTTAGGTACAAAATAATGACTTACACAAAGTAAGTGTACATGAGAAACTGGAAATGTTAAGAAATGTGATAAAGTCAACGGGAATGATGAATCAAAACATTACCTGAGTATACAGATACATCGTATAATCTGTTTTTTAAATTTCAGTGGATTATAACAGTGATAGACACTCTTCCCATACTTGGATTATTTTTAAAGTGTCTTTTCATGTTTCCTCTTTTTGATGGGAATTTTTTTTTTTTTGTTAATATATTTCCATTTTTCATTGTGGATTAATCATGGTTTTGGCTGGGATGGAATTAATTTTCTACCTAGGAATTTATATAATGTTGTATTTTGGATTTAGGGTGAGAATAATGTTGATAACACACTGGTGTTTTAGTTGTTCCTAAGCAGTGTTTGCCTTAAGTCAGCCCCTCACACCACCCCACTAGCGAGGAGGGTGGGGAAGCACAAGGAGTGGGGAAGGGACACAGCCAAGGACAGCTGACCACAACTGATGAAAGGGATATCCCATGCGGTGTGATGCCATGCTGAACAGCAGAACTGGGGAAATTTGGACAGGGGATGGCAGCTCGTTGCTCAGGGCTTGGTTGAACATTGGTCAGTGATCATTCAGCAGCTGCATTGTGCATCACTTGTTTTGTATATTATCATTATTATTATTATTTTCCTTCCCTTTTCTGTCCTATTAAAATCCTCTTTATCTCAACCTTTATTTCTGATCCTTTCCCCATCCCACTTGAGGACTGTGAGTGAGTGGCTGTGTGATGTTTAGCTGCCTGACAGTTAAACCACCACAGTATTGTCCTGACATATGTTAAACTACATTTCCATAATCCTGTATGGAATGACGAGGAACTGGAAAAAGAAACACAACCTTAGCTTTGACACTTATTGGTTTTGGACTCACTTTTGTGAGTTTCACTCACAAATTAATGCAAAAAATTGTGTTTGACTATCTTTTGCAGTAGTAGAGTGGAAATCTTTTCTCATTCTAGTGTAACATCATCAGATTTTTATCTTCTCAAGCAGGAGCGCAAAATGACATCCAGACAACGGAAAATGCAGTCCTCTGTGATACTTAAAACCAATGAGAAATATTGAAGTAGGAAAAGTTGCCTGTTACTTTTGAGGATTGCATTCTGCTGTAATATCAGATATGCTTGAAGTTGGAGACTGCTTCTCAGGAAAACATACTTTTTGTACATTCAAGGAATGCTTTTTTGGCCTGGTAGCAGCTGCTTCTCTGTTTCTATCAAGTTCTACTGGAGGACTAGCTGCAGTCAGCTTGTGATCCACTGGGGCATAAACAATCTTCATAGCAGATTAGCTATTGTAGTTCACTGACCACAACGGTCACCCAGAGGAAATTGTTTAACACAGTGTAAATATTTGGTGTGTTCTCCATATATCTGGAGGATTCTTTATTTTGGTAAATATGCTTAGTTTGTATGAAGAGTAAAGTACTTACAAAAAAAGTTTGCATGCAGTGGTGAGGGTAGTTAGACTCTTGTCAGACATGTTTGAGACCGTATTTTGACTGAAAGGCATTCTGGTAATTGTGAATTTAGAGCTACACTGCAAATGTAGTGCATGTATCTATCTGAATAACTTTCATACCATGTCCTTAGGGCTATCTTTTATTTTTCCTGAAATTTAAGAAGTTACATCCGGATACAGGGACACTGTATCAACCACATCTGCTAAGCATATTTAGATGTTTTCACCTCCTTTAGAATCTGAAAAAACCTCACTCACTTCATTCCATATGTCTATTGTTACTCTAATGCTTCCTGGGTAACCACAGGAATTGAGTAAAGAGAATCAGAGAAACTTAAGAATAGCTGCAGCAATTCTGGTCTCATTTTGAAATGATTTTGCAATTACTGTTAAATAATAAGTCATTCAGCGCTATTGGTTTTCTACTTCTGTGAGGCACTGTGATGTTGTTGTTTTTATGTGTGTTTGGATTGTTCATGCCATGCTGGAGTGTTCAGAGGAGTGACTGAAGCTGTGATAGAGAGAGAGAGCCCTGAAGTATTGGCATGGCTAACATCATAGTGCCCTTTCTAGATTATGCTTTTCAAGATAATTGCAAGCCACAGACACTTTGGAGTTCATGGTGCTGGTCTAAAGCTTTTAATCTCTTGTCATCATTCTTGCTTCTCTGAGGAGAGTTGACACGTGTCATACACTGTTTCATTAAAGCAGCAGACTCCAAGTAGGGATTGCAGTCTGAGTGAAAGGTTTGCACAGTATTGTGCCCAACAGCACATGGGCTAGAAGCCTCGTGTCCTTCTGCTAGGCATGGGTGAGAGAGTTTTTGCTCCTTTAAAAGCAAAAAAAAACCATCCCCCTAGTTCTAGCTGTTTTGATTGCACAATTATCTAACTTTGGAAACAACAGCCCTGTGCTCAAAAGACAACCTGAACTGCTTGGGTCTGTAGTCCCCATGCCACATCTTGCACATCTTGCAACCAGGAAAACAAAGACCTTGATTTTTGTTGGCCAGTCATATATCAAGATTCATATTTAAAACTAAATTAGTTGTTTGTTTGTCTTCTTTTTCATTTTTAATTAACAGGTTACAGCTGAAAGAGAGGATAAATGAAAATATTTCAGATATTATCTAGTGGCCCTTTGTGCACCCAGCTCAGAATAATTTTAAACCCCAGATGCTGATGCCCTAAAAGTCATTAAAGGAGGAAGCAAAGACTATAAATTCATTGTTTCTTTAAGGAAAGGGGGAAAAAAAACCAAAACCAAAAAATATCAAAAACGAGAACCCATCCTTGAGGGAAATAAACCTTTAGCAACAAACAAGACCAATGACATGGTTTTAGAATGAAGACTTATAATCCGACCTACTTAGTTTTTGCAAAAATTTCCAGATGGTTCTGTAGCAAATTAAACTTTTTGTTGTTTTTTTTTCCTGTCCTAACAAATTATACTCTCCCTCTGTGTTACCAGGGCAACAGTTTACAACCCTCCCACTCTTCCTTGCCCCCTCATTCCCTTTGAAATAGTTTGTTAGGAACCCAGAAAAATTTTTGTTCCTTCATTCATTCTCTTTTGCTTCAGTTTGAAACAGTTCTTATTTATTACCTTCAAGTTGTTTCAGGGGGAAATTCCATGTCACAACTGTGATAGACTAATGTTTTCTGCTTCCAGATGAGTTAATTTCACTGCCATTTGTACTTGAAAAATACTTTCTCCTCCCTTTTCCTGTATCTGGTATTCGTGTGGTTTTCTGTAGGGATGACTCAACGCAATAAACCTCCCAGTAGGATAAAAAAATCCCTGGCAACTACACCTTCCTAATTTATAGAATTAAAAATAGAAGTGAGAATTGTATTAAATTATTGATGCAGACTCTTTTTTCACAAAGTCCTGAGTTTAGAAATGTCTTTGTAATTAAAAAAAAAAAGTAACAGTAGCAGGAACTGTCAGCATGTATTTTAAAAGTTACGATTTTCCTGATCCTTGGAAAATTACCACAGCAGCAATGTGGTTCTACCAATGTCTAACTTCTACTGTCTTCTGGGAAAAGTAGATATAGATATAATAGACTGTTTAGGAAGACTATATGAAAACATATAAAATATTTTTAAATTCTTAGTGGGAATAGGGAATATTAACATTATAGTATATTTTGATATATTTGCACACATGAAGATGTATTAGAAAATAGCAAACAGGAAAATATAAGACCTGAAATGATAAAGCAGTAGGACAGCATGAAAACAGCGATTTTTTTGTTTGTTTGTTTTACAAAGTTATCAAAATTCATATTTTTTTAGCACAGAAAAATATGACTAATTTGCACATCTAGTAACTTTAAGGGTTTTTAAAAAACATTTCCTGATGAACTATCTTTTAAAGTACAGGTAGAGGCCAAATGACCTGATTTCACATATGTTACAATTGTTATGTTGCTCTTCAGAGTTCAGGGAATTCAATTCCACCTGGAGGTAAACAATGCCAGTGGCACATATTGTGGACCACATCCATCCTGTACGTAATTCTTTTGAAGTGTATGAATTATACCACAAGGAACTCCATGCCTTGAAGGTATTTCTTAGTAAAATATATTTTAAGGTCAGCTTTGCTGGCACAACAAAAATGCTATGAAGTAAAATACATATTGAACACACACATTAATCCTTATGGAGATATTATAGGAAGATTCTGTCTTCTTTGAAAAAAAAGTACTGAATTTTTCCTTTACTGAGAACTGTAGCTTTTTTCATTTTAAGTCATTGCTGACCTAATAGAAAGATAACATTAGGATATTAGAAGGTAATAAATGGGGTAATGTTGAATTAGAAATTGTTATAACAGCATTGATGACTGAAATAGGGTGGATGTCCTTGTGGTTTTGCCCACTGTCTCAGACCAGCAGTTCAACTAGATACTTTTCTGCCTAAGAAAGCCTTTAATTGGATATCTTTTTTGTGTATAAATATGTGTGTATAAAGAACAGTGCATGTAACCATTTGTGTTCTCAGGGACTTTGGTATGCTGTGTAGATTTTGCCTACTTGTTGGCTAAGGCTACAGCAGGTATGAATTTAAAAACTGTTTTAACTGTTTTCTGTTTCAAGTTTTGTGGTATGTCAAATATGATAGCAGACTTTAATATCTGTGTAGACAGACAAGTGCAATGTGTCAGTTTCAAACATCTTGGAAAAAAGCGAGCCTAACCTTCAAGGTGCCTCAAGTACACAGTCCTCCAGTCTGGTTAGGAAAAGTTTGCTGGGAGACACTGTGTCTGTTATTACTAGGAGATGGTGTTAAAAATACCAACTTTTCCTAAAGGCTGACCTTGAGTGTATAAAGATCTTTTTTAGTCCTGGAAGAAACTATTTTCTTTCAGAAACCCAAGGTGATTAAAAAAATGGTTTAGCATAATTGAAAATGCCATTCTGACAATGGGAGTGCAGCTGCATTGTAACGTCATAAATCTGTTAAAATTACCTAGAGCCACCAGTTGTTTCAGGCTACAATGTGGCAGTTTTAACATGAGGCTGCAGAGATTGGGTCTGCCTTTAGGCTCCTCGTGAAACCAAGGCCTATAAAACTTTAATATTGTATACTTAATAGCTTGTTTAGCTTTTTGTAAAGGGAAATATCATGGTAGATTACCTTGCCCAAAACAGGTTTTTGCTCTTTGTAAAGGAAACTGGAAGTCAAAACTTGTTGAACTTCCCATCCTAACCACCTTGATCCCCTTGAAAAATTACTTTGGATAGAAATGAGCAACAATTAATGCAGACAAAGTGATTACCTGATTCAGAAAAGTATTGACATGAGCAGATGGCTTTATTTACAGCTTTACACTGATCAGTTACTGGAGAAGTAGGCACCAAAAACCAGACACTGTGCATATAATCTGTTTCTGTAAAAAGATATGCTTTTTTATTAGTACTGCCAGACTATGAGATCTAAAAATACTATACTGACTAACCTAGCCCATTGTGGCAGGTGCAAAACTATCAGTGGTGAGGAAGGCATTCAAACAGTCATTGGTACAATAATGCTCTTTCTCAGTTTGTAATTCTTTCTAATTCTATTTGCTCTTTAGTTATTTATTGAGATAGTCTAGAGAGAGACAGATATATGGCGGCCTCAATATCTTGTTCTTGAATCCTCAGCTTAAAACTCTAGCCCATTATGTCCACATAAAAGTAACATTTTATCTTGTGCCCTTCCCTTATCTGGTTTGCTTTCCCCAGGCATCTGCTGGAAGGAAAGGGTAAAGGAAAGATTTCTTCCTGCATGTCTGCTATATTAAGCCACCTGCATTCATAATGACTTTTAATATGTTTGTGTATGTATTTATGTGTGTACTCATGCATGCATATGCATATATGAACGAATATTATAGAAATATTTACGTGCTTAGTGAAAGATTTTGAAGTAATTCCAAGGTATGGGAAAACCATGGCAACACACTTATTTAATTTCATTTTGTATAAAGCTGTAAATAGGTTTGGTGTTTAATTTTAGGTTAGCCTAAAGTGACTTTTTACTGTCAATGATTAAAAAAAAAATGAAAAGGATATAAAGACATTAATGTTTGGGTTTTTTCTTCTTGAATATGGGAGCCTTGAGAACTAACTTCTCGTATGTGACTGCTAAGTAAAGAGATTTTTTTTCTGCCACCAAATAAAACAAATACTACGAACAGTTTTATAATGTACTTATTTCTTAACATAGTGTGGCTTGAAAAAGATTTGGAAAAAAAAATTAGAAGAAAAGAGCCATTTTAGTTTTTTAAATTGTTCTCGAATACTTGGTATCCTTTCAGACGATAATCTTTTCTTTTTTTTCAGTTTTTCTTGGCTGTCAGAAACTTGCAATGTGGTCTTAAATCAATGAACTTCTGTGTATTACAATCTGAAAGGAGATAAAAGAATTCAGAAGAGTTTGATCATTTTAAGGGAAAAATCAGGTCATTTTTTAAATTATTTTTCTACTTACAACATATGCAACAGATGGCAAGATTTGACAAAACTACAATGTATATGTTGTCTGTTTATGAATTAGTTATGCTCGATTATGGCTCAATTTCCATGTAATTGTGCTTTAGTTAAGGTCCTTCTAATGTCTACACAAGCACAATTTATCAACAGATATGGCTTAATGTGGACAGGGACACTTACCTAGCTTGCATCTCTTGGGCCCTTCTGATTGTGCAATGATACTTGCACAGCAGGCACCCTATGTTTTCATTGACCTTAGCAGTATTGCAGGGATAATTCTGCTTCCACAAGAGTGAAGTTGGTACTAAACAATGTCTTGAATCTATTAGGAATAAGTATGCTTGCCTTAGCCATCTGGAATGTGTATTTGTTTGTACATGTTTTACTGCCCCAGTGCAAGAAAACAAAAATTAAAGCAGAACCCTCTGCATTGCAGGCTATCTTTTGTCTCGTCCCACACACAATATTTTCATGTAATGATGTGTTCTATTATTTCTCTCTGATATTTGTTCTGAAATTCCAGTTCTGCTTGTTTTGGTTTTTTTCATGGGGTTTTGCAAGCTTCAACCAGCTTTGTTTAAGGTCATATCTTGAGCTGCATTCTATTTCTTTGTCTCCATCTGTGCAAATCACCTCTAACTCTCTGGTTCAGGGAGACAATTTTAAAAATCTAGGTGTAGTCTGAGCTAACATTTTGTGAGTAGCGAAGTTGTACATAATGTGAGAGGTGGCATTTGCTCAGGCAGTATGCTTCACATCTGCTCCCCTCTCACCTACCTCTAGAATGTAGAAACCTCTTTAAAACTGAGTCTACTACAGGGTGTCTACTCCAGACAGTAAAAGGGGATGCTTAGACCTGGTTATTCCTTCATAATGACTATGTTGAAATGATCAAGTCTGAAACTGCTTTGAAGTAAGAATCCTGGTATGCGTTTTAAAATTGGGAAGAAATTTTTTCTTTTTTTAATCTGTCATTGTATTATTTTGTTTTTCTTTGGGAATTTTGTGTGTGTTTTAAAGTCACTTGAGACCTAATTATATGAAACTACTGATTCTGCATCAGCTTATCTGATATGAATACAGTTTTTCTTGTGATGGAAACACTAACCTTTGCTACTACTTTTGAACTCTGTGATGTAAGACAGTGGGAGTTGTCAGGGAAAACATGAAGGTGTTCATTAAAATGTTAAATTTTCAGAAGAGCAAGGTAAATATTTAATGTCAATGGAGCTGCAAAACCAGACTGAATATATTCAACTGGTATTGTTTGTTGTCTTGATAAAAATACTCAGTATGCCGCCCCTTCAATAGATTTCAGTAAAACAATTAAAATAGAAGTCTATTTGAGAGTTACATATACTAATAGTCTTAATGCAAAGGAATTTTCATGCCTTATTTCCTAAGTGGCTAGATTCAAAGCTGAAGAAGTGTGTGTGGATTTAATTTGTTTTGGGTCACATTTTACCAGAATAACAATTGAAGAAGTCTATTTCATCTTCACCTGACTCCTACAGTGTGGTTATAACCCATTTAATTATCCCTCTTCATCACTCCTGTCACAAAGTAAGATGTAAAAATTCTAGAGCATATGGTATTAAAAATATAACTAGAAGGTATTAACAATTATTTGTAATAAAATCACTCTTCCACAGTGATAAGAACATATCATGTATTTTACACAAACTGATTTCCAGTTGTGGATAGCCTTCAACCCTCAGTGTATTCCTTCATTTTATAAGCAGAATGAGATGAGGCACATAACCTGTATGGTACATAAAGCCTGTATTCTGTTTACAGAATTGAGAGAGTATTGTACCTCTGAAATTGTTGAGAAAATTTATAAAGGTAGCAAGAGAAATACTAGCCTTTTCTGCTTCCTTCCAACCTCATGCACTGTACAAAACAGTGGGAGGTTCAGGGAAATGGCAGTCACTGCAGTGTAAAATTCCAGAAGAAGATAGTAAATATTTAATAAGAATGAAGTAAGAAAAGTCAGATCAATGTAATCAGATAGCTACTAAGTTTTAATTTAGTTAATTGCGAAAATTCAATTTCTTAGTTATTTTGCAGTAGGAGTGTAATAGAGGTTAAAAAGCATTTACTAGGCAGACAACAGTTATAACAAATTAGGACTGGTTTAGAACGTAGTTTTTACCAGCTTTTGTAGGATTAATTATGAGTGTATTTGACTTTAACATGAGACTTTATACAGGTAGTCACACAAGATCTTCTTCTTACAGTGACTTAAAAAATGTTGTAACTTTTTAAAATTTTTTGCTTCTTGCCTTCCAAGCTAATACTACCCACCATGTTTTATTGGCTCGATTCCTACATCCTCACCTTAACTCCAGCTAACTGAGGGATATAACAGCATTCGTTAGCTGGGACAGTAGTTAAAGATGAATTTACACTGATCTTGTGTGTAAACCTTCTAGATCAGCAGAGCATTTATAAATTTATTAGGAGACAGAATTTCTTACCTGATCAAAGGAAACACAGCTGTTGTGCCAGTGCAGAAGTCCCTGCTTTTCACTCTTGAATCAGTTCATACCTTCTACAAAGGCAAGATACTGTTGGTTTTCTTTTTGTAGTTCAAGACAAGGTAACGTCTGTTTGTTTAAGGCTATTTGTTTTGTTTGGGTTTGGATTTTTTTGCTTGTTGGTTTTTTGTTGGTTTTTTTTTTTTTTTTTTAATGAAGGAAAACTATGCACCTTATCCTGGTGTGTTACCATTTTTAATTTAACTGCCTGATAAGATACTGCAGCGTGTACCTGCAGTGTCTTCATGCTCTTTCAAAGCAATGGTGCTAGCAGAGCCACTACCTTCATAAAACATGTGAGTTGTCATTAGAAACTTTTGAGATGCTAAAGAAAGTTATGTCTCCTCATTTTCATTTACAAGATCAACCTGATATTATATAGCTTTCAGTAAATGTGATAGAAACAAATATATATGGAAGAAAAATATTTCCTGAAATACATAATTTTTACCCATTCCAAGCAGTTACCATATGTAAAAACACAGCAGAAAAATGCTTAGGAACACTTCTGCTGGTTCCAGTTATTTATGGCTCAGCATCAGTAACTTAGAAGCTAATTTGTCCAATAATGAACTCTCTCTATTGCTGAGGTAGATGACAAATGGTATTATAATATTCAACACCAGCTACTTATTTCAGTCTTTGAGGAAGCTGCTGTGAATAGTGTTTGTCTCCGAAATTATTTAAACTGATGAATATTACATATGGCTTGATCTTAGAGCAGTGGAACACAAGATCTGACAGGTTAAAATGCATTCCATACAGCTGAAGACTAATGGAGGTTAAGGAGGTTTGTGTGTTGCAATTTTCTTCACACAACTGTAATGTGGTAGTCAAGCTACAAATAGCATGTCTCTTAAAACAAATTGCTTGTGTGAGGAGTATTAGAATAGCACACAAATAAGAAGCCTAGGAAACACCCTTTTTTCTTTCCTCTATGTAGCAATGAAGAAGCACAAAAGAATGCAGACAGACATATTCAAGCCCTTAATTAAATATTGTCTAAAAAGATAACATCTATTTTTTTTATTGGTATGTAGCTTTTCCCTCACAAAAGAAAATCAGCATTGCTCATCTTTGTAAAGATCTCTGTAGTAAACTAAGAGCTGATGTAATTTCCCACTCTAACTTATTTTCTGCTGTATCTTTCAATAAATATAACATGAAAGAATGTCTTTTACCAAAAGAATCTAACACTTCAGTTCAAGTTATGAAGGGTCAACCTACAGCTTTTTTACCCATTCCTAAAACAGTCAATTCTTTATTAATTATAGGTGGATAAACTGGTTTTTAACGAACCATGCTGCAGATGACATCAACCTGCTCTCGTGTTGCCAGGATGATTAGGTCAGATTCAGCATTGTACAACTGCAGTCATGATGCCTTCAAGATCGAGTTAAATCTAAAATAGTCATGCTGCTTTATTAGTTCTCATGCTCATGTCATGAGAACTGAGCTAATAAAACCTGCCAACCTGCAAATTTGCTTGCTTACACCAAGTCATTTCTACTGAGTACCACGCTTTAAGTCTGTTTTGATGCAGTACACAGACACTTCTTATAATTTTATAATTTTTTTAAGATAATTTCATGCAAATAAGTCCATAATAGTTATTGATAATATTTCAACTACAATAGGTTAGTGCCCGTTTTTTTATGTGAACTCCACAATGTTTTGTGTTTTACAGATGTTACATATACTTATGTATCCCTGCCAGTCCTGGGATCACCGTGTGGTTTAAACTCATCTTTCTATCTGTAAAAGAGCGGTTCTCAGAAAGAAACACAAGAAAAAATTTCTGTAGATTTAAATCACTGCAACTTCAATCCATGGTCTGAAAACAAGCATTATACTGCAGGAATAATAAAGGCGAAGGGGAAAAGGAAGATATGTACTTGGGAAGATTTCAAGCAATTTGGACTGAAACTAGGAAATGACAGTGTTGTGTAAACCTTTAGAGAATTTGTCACTGTATTCACAGTCCTATTTTAAACGTCTCAGCCTCCTATGCAATGCATAACAGAGATGAGTGAGAATGAATTCTTGAACAATTAGCAGACAACAACAGTCAGTTGCTACTGAATAATCTGATAAGAAATTCAAAGGATATTACTGAGACTTTAATCTCGGACTCCTTTAAGAGCCTGGATGCCTGCACTACAAGAAGTAAATGCTTCTGTTAAAGAGTTACAGATTTTATCCCTTTGCAAGGATTAGGTTCTGTCAGTAGTAGGATTCCCACCCAGCAAAACACAGATGAAAGAATATTATATTTTTTTCACTAGCTTAAGTGTTCTGCTATACATTTGTGAGTTTCTAGGTATTAGCTACTGAGACTTTTGTGTGCAAGGTAGCTAATGTCACATGTTTCCATGATGTACTTTCCTGTGCTGAGATCTACACACACAAAAACATTTTCAGGGTAGTGAAGGTGATAGTTCTGAAAATATCATTGCAAACAGAAATTTCCAATGCACTTTACAACTACATGCAAGGATGTAAGCAACTGTGGCGTATGGTATGCCACCTATTTTCATGCATATAGGAAAATGGTGGACAGGGATGTACCAAGGGTTATTTATTTCTCTTTGTCCTCTTAGATTCCTTTTGTATTGGAAGCCTATGCTGCAATTTATAAAAATCAAGACATTTTCAACACTTGATTTCTCAGAGTGTAAATGATTTGGGTACTATCTATGAGACAAAATCAGCAGCTTTTCCAGAATGCTTTCCCCTTTCCTTCTCAACTAGCAGGTACTTAACATTAGTGTGCTAACATTTTGTGTGTGCCACAAAGTGAGATTTTGAGGACTGTACCTTTAGCTGGAGAGGCAATGTTTTTTAGTGAAAGACCTGTGAATCTCCATTCCCCTTGCTATATTGCTTTAGAATGGAACTTTAAGGCTGTGGAAATAGGAAATGCTGACTAAGCATTTCTCCCCCCCATCTCCAGAGCCCAGTTAACAGAAATACAGTTTTGAATTCAAACTATCCATTGTCACAGCAAAAGAAAATTCAGGTTGGAAACAGAGTTAGATTTTTGTTAAACTGTTTCCAGAAATGCAGTTTATGAATGTCTAAGTTTAACTAGATGAGCCTTGCCTACCAAAAAAGATCACAAAAAATTTTTAGGAATGGCTACTCGTTTGGGAGGTTATGTCTTTGAGATAGCCAGTTTGGGATGTTGCTTGTAAACCTGGTCTCTTTAGAGAGTACTAAATATTTGTCCTCTAAAGACTGCTTTCCCTTCTCAAATGTAATACAGGTATCTCTTTGGATAAAACTTCGATACTGGTTTGCTCTCTGTATTTAATGGTGCAAGGGTGTAATTCCTTCCTACACAGCAAAAAGAACAAAAAAAAGAAAAAAAAAAAAAAACCTCTAAAAATCACAGCAGGGATTAAAATTTCTTTCCAGAGAGCTCCTACGTATTGACACTGTCATTTAGAAGATATTCCAAGGTACTTGTAGGCCAATGTGTTCGAAGATACTGAAGCAATTTTATTAGGCAGGAAAGAAGTATCACAAAAAATATTGAGCAACAGTGCCTCTAAGAGGATTCATATGCAATAGATTTCACCAAAATATATAGGTTCTGGAAGCAAAGCCCTATTTGTTGCACAGGGTTACTCTGTTCTACTCAGACATCAAAAAAGGACATGAAAAATTTCAGCTAATGAATCTGCCTATTTTTCTCCTTCAGCAGTAGTTGTGATATATACTATACACAAAACAGTGTTTCCAGTTTGCTTGAGAGGTGTTCTTTGAGAATGATCAATGACACTATCACAAAGTAGGTCTTTGAATCCTGGTAGAAATTGTAGTGACCAGATTACAATACTGTGACTCACTTTGCCACAGCATGGAAGTGTGCTGAAACCAGGATACTTCTCGGAAATTCTTCTCATTTTTAAGAAGGATGATCATGCTTAACAGGTGAAAATACAGTCAGTATTAAGTACTATGGTCACAAATTCTTGACAGGTGGATGGAAAACCTCATTCCTCAGTGTCCCGTAGGCTGCACAAAAATCCCTTCTTGTAACGAATCCATGGAATGATAGTAAGAGAATTATGCTAACTAAAGTCACCACTGACCTGTGTTTTAAAATGCAAGTAACAGCCTGAAAACATAATTTAGGCTTTGCTTATGTACTACCTTGCTTATGTACTACTGGTTGCATGTAAGTACTGGAAAGATAAAGTCGAAACACCTACTGAGAGAAGATTTTGCAAATGTTACATGGTGCATATGCTTATATAATTTGAGACTTAATACCTTTAAGGTATGTGCAATCTCAGCTTGCACATTGTTCTGCAATTCAGTAACTGAACAAAACCACAGGATTAAGAATGTGCTTAAGAAAAGAAAATAATTTTAAAAATTCTCGTACTTTCCCCCTCGTTTAAAATGTTTCTGATGAATGAATGAATGAATGAATGAATGAATGAATGAATGAATGAATACTTAAGAAGACAGAGCAACAGCACTGCTGTTTGTGAAACTAGGTTTGGTAATCTGTGGTAATGTGAGTGGCTCATTAAGATATAAAAAGTAAAAAAAGAAACAACAATGTTAATTTAAAAGGTTATTTTGCGTTACCTTTGCCAAGCCACCAGTCTTCCTGATCATCAGAATTCCTCCATTTGGGATACTGGATCTGTTAGCTTTGTAAATATTGCTACTTTGGGATACCAGGGTAAACATCCAAGCCTTGGCTGGTAGAGTTGTTGAACTATTAACATTTTTGTCCTGTGTGGTTTCCATCTAGTTTATGAAATACAAGACCAGAAAGCTTGATAATGGTAATGGTATTTCTCTGTTAATTGCAACATGATTGATTATTTGTCTGCTTTTGGCATGACAAAGAAGGATTGTATTTCTTCTATTCTGCTGTAAGCATGAAAACACCATTGCCGGTTTTAATAAAGAAGTTGTCTGGCAAAAAACAAGTCCTTCTTTAACAAAGAATGTCTGATGAATAGTAAGTGCAAACATTAAGCATGTTTCATGGAGGGGTAATCAGAGTATTTTGTGTTGGGAGTTTAGTAAGACTTTTTTTTGTCCTCTCCTTTGAAAGTGTAAACTGTGGAAAGCATGAGGCTTGACGTAGCTTTTATTTTTCTCCTGTGGTTGTGACAAGGGTTAATAGACATGATACAAATATACCTGTACAGCATTTAGAAGAGAGATTTTCATTTCAAACATGTGCTACTTATATATCTTGAGAGTCTCTGTGTTGATTGCAGTTGTGTTGGAATGGGATAATGAAATGAGGCTATTTTGTTTGTATTAGTATTTACAGATCATGAATTAGTTTCAGATGCAGAGTGCCAGTTACCAACCTTGACACTACAGTCTGTTTTTAAAACATAAGAACTTTTTCCTCTCTTGTTCAATAGTAATGTCATTCAAAAATTACCTGCAAACCTAATTTCCACTATGCTTTATGGAAGGTAATTATTGGGCAGAAGATACATTACAGTTGAGAATATAAATAATCCAATACCTATAATGGTGTATTTTGCTGGTCTAAAGACTGTATGAGAAGTTCCCACTTCCCCAAGACTAGCCATTCTCAACCCTTGATTCTAAAACTCTCCATGTTAGTCACCTTTTTTCACACTCCTCTCTGTTTTTCTCTTCTGTTTGTAGTGAAATCTGTGTTTTACCTTTTCCGTTCTATTTAACCATTGTTGTATTTCAAGTGTTTTATACTTCTGATGAAACTTTTTATCTTTCTTATTGTTTTACCACTGTTCTCCTAAATCTTGTATTTCTGCAGGAAGTCTTTGACACTCTATTGACATGCTGGCCTTTAGTTTTCAAAGCAGTTTCAGTGATGAAATCCATCTGATGAAAAATGTTGAGTGTTCAGTGTTTTTATCTTTTGCTCTTATCAGTTTGACATTGAAGACACCTTATGAATGACCTTGTCTTGATTTGGCTTTATTGAGATATAATTTTCAGATATATTTGGGTTTCAATATGACTAAGCATCCGGCAATAGATCTACAAAAGTGTATCATACCACCCACCAGCTTGTTTGAGAGCCTGGTGTCTGTGGAGCACACCTTTTATCATGTCAGCTATTTATGCCTCCCTCCATGCAGTTGTCTGCTAAGGAAGGAAACTCATGGAGGGCAGCATCCTGGGTGAAACTGCCCTGAGTTTGTCAGTAGGAAATAACTGGGGGGGGTCACAGACTTGTTCATCTACTACAGGATTCACCACCTTGAATTAAGCACTTTAACCCAATCTTTCAATATATGCGTAGAGAAGAAGGTGCATTCTTTTGTTTTCAATAGTCAAATTTTCAGAGATGTGAATTCCTTTCAGAGAGTTCCAGTGTCTTCTCTCTGTGTCATGCTCTGTTGTCCATATGTTGATGATTGGAGTACTTATTTGGAGAAGGAAGATGAGGATTTCAATGGCTGCTTTAAATCACATAATTGTAGATTAAGCAAACTGAATTAGGTCTTGGGCAATTGCAAAAACTATGTTGACAAGTAATATATGACAAGTAATTAAGAATTTCTCAGAATTTAGAGCTGTAAAAGACATAGCAGGATCTCTTATCTGGTTATCCTTTGAAGTTCCTGATATTCTACATTTTTATGATGATGACCTATGAAACTTGTTTGGGAAAGCATATATGTATATGTAGTTTGGCAAGGGTTTTTTTAAATTGTATTTCAGAATATATCTTGATCATGGAGATGTGAATTTCTACAAATTTGTTGATATTTTTCTGGAAATTAGAGTATATATAGACAAGAAATTTTTTATTCTGAGGTAATTCACTGAATTTTACAATTTATGGACAGCATTATAAAGGTCTTAAGTCAATATAATATCATCATCAATTATGATAATTTTTAATAGCACCAAATACTCATGGTGACTCAAGACATGGTTGTATTCCATATTGGTCAGGGACATGTTGGATTTTTGTACTTTTGGGATAGGTGGAAGCCCTAAATTAGTGTTGAAGTTTGCCGTATGTTACTGACAACTTAAGCAGTAAGAAACTCCAGCTTATTTCATGTACTTTAACTCAGTGAGGGACATTCTTCAATGACTAACTTCAATTCATAACTTTGTTCCAAAATTCATATGCATGAGCTACACCTGGTATTCCAGGTAGCTGTGTAGCCATTCAGAAGTATGTAAACAGGCTGGAGAAATGAGCCAACAGGAATCTCATGAAGTCCAATGATGTTTAATACCAATGCAGCTGGGTAAGATTTACCCCATACACCAAATTAGGCTGAGTGCTGGCCAGCTGGAAAGTAGCTCTGCAGAGAAGTATTTGGCAGACAAGCTGGACGTAAACCAGCAACGCGCCCTCGTGGCAAAGGCAGCCAAAAGCCTTCTTAAATGTATTAGGCAGAATATTGCCAGTGGGCTGAGGGAGGTGATCCTCCCTTCCACTCAGCACTGGTGAGGCACATCTAGAGTGCTGTGTCCCACTCTGTGCTCCCCAGTACAAGGGAGATATGGATGTACTGAAGTGAGAGGAGAAAAGGACAGCAGAGATGATGTGCAGTGTGGGAACATCTGTCATGTGAAGAGAGGCTGAGAGAGCTGGAATGGTTTAGCTTGGTTAAAAGGAGTACCTTAGCAAACTATGTGAATACCTGATTAGAGGAAGTAAAGATGACAGACCCAGACTCTTCCCAGTGGTATCCTGTGAAAGGACAAGAGACAGTGGACATTAATTTAAAAACAAGAAATCCTAATAAAACACGAGAAACTTTTATTGTAAGAGTGATCAAACACTGGAACTTTCTTATCAAAGACTGTGGATTCTTCATTCTTGAAGTTATTTGAAACTTGACTGGACACGGCTTTGAGGAGCTTGCAGGAGGTGACTGCTCTGAGCAGGTGGGTTGGACTATATGATCTGCAGAGATGTCTTTTTGCTTAAGCGGTCCTGTGATTCTGTGAACATGTGTGCTGCAATTGCTGACTGTATAGACTGTTCTTTACATTTGCATCTTTAAAAATTTGTATGTTGGTTGAGAGAGAGCTTAACTGCATATGAATGGACCTCAAGCCTGTTTTACAGGTCACTCTGATTCAAGGCTTGAAACAGCGAAGTAAAGAATAGCAGTCAACTTTGGACCATGAGAACATTGAGTCACAACCCATACGCCATGGGTATTTTTATGGTGGTCAATTAGTGCATGTCATCTTAGTATTTAACCCTGGATGGCAATAACTTCCATTCTGTGTTTTGCCTACTTATGCTGACTGTTCTATCTTAAGTTTTGCAAGGCAAAAATTGTTTCTTGTTGAATAATGCCTTGCATTTCCAGGCCTCAGACTTTTCGTTCTATCTAGTCATGAATATATTCAGACTTCTACTTTTCTGTGTAGTTATGAGGTCACCTATTTAGCAGATATGTACACTCTTGTACATATGTCCATCGATTTGGATGTACTTCGGCTGTATAAGAGCTTAAAATACTAGCTTTGGTTTCTGAATGCCTCCTGCCAATGTAACAATTAAAAGTAGCTGTAAGAATATCACTCTCAGTAATTTTCTCTGAAAAAGAAGAAAAAAAACCCACCCCCTGTTGGGAGGAAAGGGTTAAAACAAGGAGATTTGTTGAGGAGGGAATAATTTCACTCCAAGTGAAATTCCCACCTTGCAGCTGGGAATACTAGGAATGCGGGTAAATCATTCATGCCTAAGTCATTCCTAAGTCAGGCCTAAGTCATTCATCCTCTGCCTGTTTTGAGAAGTAGAATTCCTGTGTAGAGATAACACAGTCTCACAGGCATGCTTGAGCCTCCTGCTGGGAGGCAGAGGGAGATCATAAAAACACAGCCCTGTGATAAACTCTGCTTGTTCAAAGTTTTTTCTTACACCGGGGCAGGCAGCAGCCCTGACTCCACCCCTGCCGGGTGCTAGGATGAGTTGAGCCGAATGGAGCCTGTGTCCCTGTGTTTCTCTGCAGCCTGACACTGTTAGTGAGGTACTGAAATAAAAGTACTCTGCATTTCAGCTGTGGTTTGGTGGTCACCCTGGTTACCTGTGTGTGTTGATTCACACATCCCTCCAGGAAACAAACAACCTGCCCACCATCACAAACCAAACTGCCCAATCATAAAAAAAACCCAGAAATATTATAATGAAGTTTGTTTTATTGCAGTTAATAGCACCAACATTGAGTACTCAAAATGCAACATGTACACGATGTAGAAAGGAACATCGTGCTTCTGTAATATTGTGTGACTCACCATAGTCATGTGATTTTTTTACTCTTCTGCTATGTCTGAGGTCTCACAAATATGCAGACAAATACAGAGAGATTCAAACCAGGAATACCAGCACAACTACAAAACATGTTGGAACATGCACGCAATTAAAAGAATAACTTGGCGTGCCTGTCTTGTAATGATCTGAGTGCTGCTTCTTCAGCAGTTAAGTCAATTCATCAGCATTAGTACCTAGTGTGAGACTGACAGCTTCAAGATCCATGTGTGAAACTGAAATTATTACTTCTACCGACAGGGATTGGAGCTTTTGGCCTGTTTCCCCAACACGGGCTTTTAGGCTTCTTTCAGAAGAAGTTATCATGTCTAGAGGACTACATTTTGATTTCATGTAACTGTGAGATGTTATGTCTTTAAAAATAAAATGTTTTTAGATTCACAATTGGTAGGTAGGGATTTGTTCTTTTTCACACACAGCTCCAAAGAAAGATGTGGATAGACTTTCTAGTTGTGGATATGTATTCAAAATTTGACTAATGTGAATATATAATGTGTACATGTACACATCCAGGATAAAAAAAGAAAGAAAAGAAATAAGCAAAAGAAAAACAAACTTCTCCTTAGTCAAGATTTCCCAGTTAATATTACAATTTTACAATAAAGGATTATGCCTACTCCTCAGGCTTGGTGCCAGTAAGAATATTTCCATGTCAGTGGACTTCAAGACTAATTTGCTGTGATTATCAGGGAATTACTTTGTCAGCCTTCCTGTTCACTTTTGCAAAGACAGATCTGTTAATTCCAACTCATTTACTTTATGTGGAATGAAAGGTAAATTCAACAGAAGTGGTCATAAGCCTCAAGCTTTCACTAGTAACAGTTGATCTTAGTTCTACATACTGTACTCATAGGGTAAAACATCAAACTGTGCTTTAAAAATGACAGGATGCTTAATTCATCAAACAAGGGCAATATTGCACTGCAGCAAAGGGAATGCTTACAGCCAAGTGCACACTGAGTTTTTCACCAAGAGGTACAGCAGAAACATTAAATCTGAAGGTTGTCTTAACAAAGTATCATCTGCAGACATCAACAGAGTAAGACAGAGTACTCCCTTAGAATTTTGAACGCAGTGGCACACAGGAAGGACAACCAGGTACATGATGTATGTTTCAGATTAAAAACAGAGGTTATAAAACAGAAAACATTTAAGAACACAGATTTTAGTTCCTGCTGTGTTTAGAATTGCATGTGACATAGGAGAAATTAAAGCAAAATGCATATGAATTAATTTTTAAGTTGTCAGCTCATTTTAAGTTGACTGTAATTGTTCATCTAAGTAGTCCTTTTTTTAAAAATGATGATACTGTGTAATAATGATATTCTGTATCATCTGATTAGCACTTTCCTATATTTTATAATTAATTTTTTAAGTTTAATTTTTATGTTTAAGCTGAACTTATAGCTCTGCTATAATACTATGCAGATGTTAGAGAAATGTATTTTATATATTTATATATTATTCATATAATCTGGAATTTTTGTTTTCAACTTGATTTAGAATTTCAGTGGTCAGTTGCTTGCTTCAAATACTGAGACAGAGAGATGGAGAAAAGGGAGAAGTGTATTCAGATTAGTGCTTAGCTTTTGAAAGTGGGTTGCTCTCCCCACACTAAAATGGACCAAAAGAGATCCATCTTTTGTAATGACAATAACGATTGCTTGAATTGACAATTTAATCACATATTTGAGCTTTAACACACAAATCCTGGAAGTTGTTATTCTGAAAGTTTAATCTTAATACAAACTAATAACTGTAAATAAAAAATTGGAATTTAAAATGGGACTAAAATATTGTTTGTGTCATATTTTCACTTTTATTATCAGTCTTCAAAAATGTGTGTACAGTCATGAACAGAATAAAATTTTTTATACAAATTTAATTTGCAGCAGAATTAATTGATGTGCATTCTATTTATCTGAGGTTACAACTCCCTGCAGTTTGTGTTATCAAGGAACAGGTTTCAGTAAGCAAATTTTTGCATCCTTATATAGGTTTTAGGGGTTTCTTTTTATTTGTTTAGGCAAAATAAAATTTGCTCTATCTCTGCAGTGATTTTGTTTTCTTCCAAATTTTCATCATAGGATCATGGGTAGGGAGAGACAATTAAAAGTCATAAAGACCAACTTACCTTCAATGCCCAGAGACCTCTTCAACTAGATCAGGTTGCTCAGAGCCCCATCCGATCCGACCTTGAAAGTTTCCAGGGATGTGCCATCTATTACCTCTCTCGCCAACCTTTTCCAAAGCTTCACCACACTCATCATCAAAAATGCCTTCCTTTGTCCCAATTTCAGCTGAGATAGGGGTAATTTTCTTCTCTGTAGCTGGTTTTGGACTTACTCTGTTTTGGACTTAGTGTGAGAATGATGTTGAAAACAAGCTAATGGTTTAGTTGTTGCTGAGCAGTGTTTATTCTAAGCCAAGGACTTTTCACTTTCCCCTGCTCTGCCAGTGAGCAGGGGCACAAGACTCTGTGAAGGAACAGTGCCAGGATAGATGACCCAGCCTGGTCAAAGGGATATGCCATACCATAGAACATGCTCTGTAATGCTCAGGTTATAAACTGGTGAAGTTTTCCAGGAGGGGCTGCTTGTCGCTCAGTGATGGGCATTGGTCAGTGGGTGATGAGCAACTCTACTGTCCATCACTTATTTTTCTTGGGTTTTATTCCTCTTTCTATCTACTTACTTAATTGTTACTGTTATTGTTATTGTCATTGTTATTCTTATTCTTTCAATTGTTAAGCTGTTCTTAGCCCACAAGTTCTACTTTTTTTGTGATTCTCCTTCCACTGGAGGGAAAATGGGAAAAGGGGGGAGTGAACAAGTGGGTGTCTGTTTAGTACTTAGGTGCCAGCTGGAGTTAAACTACAACACCTGTATATGTAACCTAATATGTGATGCACATGGAGGGAAAAAAGCAAATAGGAATCGTCATTTTAAAGCAAGTGGTGCTGAGTCATACTTGCAAAAAGCTGGGCAAATATTTTGTGCATATTTTATTTATTGTGCTAGGGATAAGTTGAGAGAAAATGCAGCAAGAAGTTCAGACAGGTCATGAAAATAGTTTTTTCCATTGTTCCTGGTGTTCACTCAAGTTTCAAGCCTGTCCAATGATGGATATTTCACAACCTGTACACAATCCTCCAATTATTTGACTCCTCTCACCGTGACTTATTTTTTCTAATATCTTATTGAAATTTTCCTTGCTGTAAATTCTGTCCCCTACTTCTTGTTTTTGTTTTGTTTTTTTTTTTTTTTAATGTGCATCTTCCAGTGGAATCTGACTCTATTTTCTCCATATTCCTTGTTGTTTAGTTTTGGCACCTCACCCTTAAGGAGAAGGGAGCAGCCAAGATTCATAGATTCTTGTGCTCAAATGGAATAACAGAAGTCAAAGGGTGTGCAAAACTTGCCCCTTTGTCTTCTAAGCTTCTACAGTAGTGGAAGGCTGCAATGAAATCTGTTCCTGATCTTCACTTTTTAAGACTAGATAAACCAAAGTCTTAAAGTCCCTCCTTTTGTATCACCTGCTTCAGTCCCGGAATCATCTTGGTGCCTCTCCTAAGAAAAAACAGTAAATTAATGTCTATCTTGTACTAAGGAAGTGGAAATTGCACATATGCACCCTCCTATAACATGCTGAGTAGCAGAGAATGATCACTTCTCTCAACCTGCTGTTGGTGCTTTCAGTGTGGAGATGGATTTGTTGCTGGCGTTCTTTGCCACAAGTATATAGTGCTGCTCTGGCTCAGCCTGCCCAGCAAGACCCCACCTGCTAGATCCTTTACTACAGATTTAAGTGAATGCATCTTAAAAATAAAATGGAAGAAAGTAAATATTCTATTTTAGGTAGAAATGGAATTTTATAGCTGAAAGCAAGTGCTAGCTTAACTGTATGAGGAAATTTCTATACTGTTGAACACAAGACTTACATGACCTTATCTGCAATGATTTATGCTCAACTACTTAATAATCCATGACTGGTATATGTAACTGAAATAGTAAAAATTGCAGGAAAACATAGAAGTATGGGCAAAGGAGTACAAAACATGTCTTAACACCCGGAGAAATAAGAGACCTGTAAAAGACTGAAAAGGATGTTGCTACTTGCAAGTACTTGAACTGCAGAGCTTGTCAGGGCATCTTTATGTAATTGTGTGCTATATTAATTATCTTTTACCATTAGGTGGTAGTATAATAGCAGATATACTAAAAATAATTTAAATATATGCATTTACATTATATATATAAGTTATATAAAATATAAATTCTGTTGCTAGTGCTCTTCCTTTCAGATGTTTATATTTTACTTACAATGCTATTAGTAATAACACCTATATTGGTACATCACTATAATCTTAAAATCCATTGTAATAAAAGCATATTTTAGCAATTGGTAGATGACAGAGAAGATTATAGAGCTTTCAAAATTCCAAAGTGGTCTGTATAGAAATCTTACAATACCCTGGGCATAAGTGTGTGTATACTGTCTGTACAGTGAGCAGTGTTAGGATATGCAAATCATGAAGGCCAGAAGAAAGTAGTGTAGTAGAAAAGCATCAGCAGGAGGTATATGATCACATTTTCAATATATATTCTAATATCAAAGGAAAGTCAATAAAACACTAGTTATAAATTCCTAACTTTTATCTTACCTCCATAACCTGTTTATATCAATCTTTGTGGAAGACATAGCCCACTAATGTTTTCTTTATAGTGTGATTTAAATTACATAAAGTCTGAATAAAGTGTTTCCAGTTGTGCTTTGGCCTCAGGAGCTGGTGAAAATACTCTTTTTCTTTATTACTGCACGAAAATAATATAATGACATTGAATTTGTCTTAGTCTAAAATTATATTTAGCATTCACCTGCAGTAGAACCACATATTAGACTGGAGTAATACATTTTTTCCTTTTGGATTTAACCTTTTGTGCTACTTTTGACTTCAGACTAGATGCAATCTTTTCATTGCCATATTTTTTGCAAGCTCCCCACTCTGTCTCGTGTCTGTAAAATCTTGAAGATTTGGAGTGAGGAGAAGAGTTGTTTGTTTTTCTTATTTCTTGTTTATTGTGTAAGAAGAAGGTGCATTTAAAAAGTTAATTCTGTGTCTCAGTTTTATTATCATCTGGGTCATTTATCATCTCAGGTCTGTGAACAAGTCATCTACTTTTAACTTCAGAAGAACTTTTCCTGATTTGTTATAATGTAGGTTTTGATGCTGTTCACATGCTTTTTGTACAATTCCGGGTTTCCGGTGGGGTCTTATACCTGACTACAATTAGCTGGAACCTACCAGTGTAGTTTTGACTTGATTATTGGCGCTTTAGGTGGTGAATCATCCTGTGTAGCAACGTACCTGTCTTGTCTGATTTTATGAAGCAACTACACTACCTTGTTTGGTTTGTCCTGTTTTACTAATACACACCCCCACACAACACCCTCCCTCCCTCCCTCCCTAAGCAGTTTGCCCATTTGTTTGCTTTATCAATTCAATTTCTTGTGAAGAAAAGGAGTATATGTATCCTATAGATATTCTCATTATTTGAAGGTTTTAGGAGTCCTTACTTGACTCAGAATATTGTTTTCTGATCCACAGTTTGAATCTGAGATGTGAAGCTGAAATTATTATTTCTAAGCCGTAACGAAGATGAATCTATGTCTCAAGATATTTCTGTCATGGAAAACTCAGCTGCATCATGTTCACTGTGTATCTTGAAATATACAGGAAAGCTAGGCTTTGTACTTCTATAAGAGAAGACGCAGGAAACAGCAAGCTTCTCAGGCATATACTAGCCTTATGTGTTAAGACCATAATGTACAGCCTCACAGAAAATGTTCAATAAGAGTAGAACTACCAGGCTGAGTTCAGAATTCTAGATGAAAATTATAAACTTTTTGTAATGTTGCATGTTTGAAAAGAATAAACAAACAATTTAAGAAAAAGCACAGCAGTTGTTATCATTAGAGGTACACTACTAAATATTTTTCTGATTAAATAAAAAATGGACGTAATGGAAAATGAAATAATCAAAGAAGTTCTCAAAAACTGTTACAAGTGTAGTTCTTGTTGAACAGCCAGGGAACCTTTGCTTGATAACATACAGTAGTAGACTGACAAAGATGGAAAAGCATGAAATATGATGGCAGTCATAGAGGCAAGGTCATGTTGTGTAGCATATTTTTTTATTAATGAGTTTACATAGTTACATCAGCATAATTTTACAGCTGTCCATGCTGATATGTGTTATTTAAATTCCCTGAGGTGCTTTATTGTATTTTTTTTCTTCTTGTAATAGGGTTGCCCCTTATCTATCTATACTGCCACTAATCTATATTGAGTATACCTTAAGTTTCGAACTGGAATTATGCAGTCTTTATTACAAGATCAGACCAGTTGGTTTTGAAATTAAGGAGTTACGTTATTTCATCATCTATTCAGAAATGGCACATGCACACACTTTCGATTTCTGTTTTAAATGAACTGATGTGTTGCCAGAATTTGACATGGTTGATCCGGTATACCTTGTCAGCTTGTCCTATTTCATCTCGTGTGTTTCCTGCCTTGAAAGTTTTGAACTAGTTGCAGTTTCTCAAACACTTCCAACACAAGTATCTGATATTGTTTCGTTAACACTCTTTAAAAGTTTTGCTGCTTCCTGATTTACGCTGTTATTCTTCATGCTTTCTCAAAAGTATAGCCATGCTTTGTAAAGCCTACAAAAAATATGGAAACATTATTTGTTAATGAAGTTTGCTGAATGCCTGTGTTTGTCTTCGGAATGTTCAAAAACATTCTCCCACCCCACCCCTAATCTCAATCGATATACTCAAAAGTTGGAAGTACCTGTATGAAAATATTTTCCAATCTGTTAAATGTTTCTCTTCTTCAAACTCCATAAGTACTGCCTCTCAGCATAAGTTTCACCAATATACTTTCAAAAGATCATTTTCTTCAGGCCACGTCAGAATTAAATTTTGTTCAGATCCAACATGCTCAACCACATAATAAGCTTTCATACTTATTTAACTGATCTGACCTTTCATTTCTTCTTTAACAAATTTACCTTTGTAACTTTCAGTTATGTATTTTTTATGTTGTTTACAATGTTTGCCCTGCCCCACATAGTAAAGTTAAATTGTTTTCATGCAACAATAATGGACTTTTGTTCTTGGAAATCTGTTGTATCATTTGGAAGATGGTTATAGGTGGATGACTTAGAAATTAGTATTTCTCTTCTTACAGGATAGTTTAATATTTAGCATTATTGGTAGAATGTGTGCAACAAACCTCTTACTCTCAGATTTTCTTCCTGTCTTGTAGCTCTTCAATTTGTCTTTCAGAGTAAAAAAAATCATGATTTACATAGTCTTTTTTTAAATCCATTATCATGTTTAAGCTATTCAAAATGTGGGGGAGTTTCCCTCCTCAAATGAAAATGAACTTTTTATAATGGCAGAATCCTGGGAATGATACATGCAAGGCAAAGTGAGGTGGAATTCTCAAAATGTATTCAGAGTGAAACAAATGAAACTGTGAAGTTTTATAACAAGGCATTTTGTTCAGAGAGATTGTGGATTATCCCTCCTTGGAGAAATTCAAAAGCTGTCTGGACATGTTCCTGGGCAAACAGCTGTAGGAGGCCCTGCTTGAGCAGGGGTTTATGACAAGAAGAGCTTCCAAGGTCCTTCCAACCTTAGCCAACCTCTGATCCTATGATTTTTGCAGTTTTTTGATCACTGCTAGGTGACAGATTATCAGGCAGTTTCATCATACCCTCAATCTGTTTTACTGAGTGGTGAAAGAGTCTGATTATTATCAGTTTCATATTTAGTTCATATTGATATATGTGTGTTGTGATACTTTGTATAATTTCACGTAAAAAGATCATCTGAAGAGAAAGACAGCACATTCCTAAATCCAAAATGCTAAAGATCTAGATATGCAAAATGCAGCTAGTATGCTTTTTACAACACTCTTGCTAAAAATTTTGATTGTGATCTGATGCTTAATATCTTTGGAAACAACTAATCACTCTTAGAGTGCAGCTCAGTACATACTCACTAACCCGGCTGTAACAGCTGTGTCAGCTGCCAACCGTAGTTGCTTCGGTCTTACACTGTGTCACTTGGAAAGCAGAGGGATCAGTCACACAGAGGAATAGACTGTTAAACACACCTGCCTCTGATTCCTTTTCACTGTTTTAAATACATGCATTTGGCATATCTTGGATTTCACTTCTAGGCACCTATTTATTTAAATCTTTCAGTTCACCTTAGGTGCTCTGTGGCTTCTGTTTGTTAGTTTGCTTTTCTTTTTTCCCCCAGCATTGTGCATGGGGGCCCAGTATGTTATCTCTTTTTGTCCAATATGTATATCTACCTTTTAGGAAGTAATACACACCTTAGACAAGGTGATGCTGAGTATATTGCATGTATGTGATTCTTGGAGAAGTGATTGCCAAAGGGAATTTCATCGACTTAGAAGAAAAGCACCTCCTATACTTAGAGGAAAGCAGTCTTTTCTAGGAATTGATTCTTTCTCCGTTTTTGTTTGTTTGTTTGTTTGTTTGATTGTTTTTGTTTGTTTGTTTTTTTTATATTGAGGGGAGCATGGTGGTGTCCCTGCCCTTGTCCTAGGAAAAAACAGTAATAAATAAATTATTAACACACAGTTTAACTTAGAAATATTTTTAAAGTACTAATAGTTATGTGGCACAGGTTGCAGTACTTGTCTTCATTCTCTCTTTATTCACCATGGTGGCCATTCATGTTCAAGGGATGTCCTTACAGAAAACTGAGAGACAGATTAGATTTTACATAGAATCAGAAACTATTAATTTTTCCTGATATTCTTGATCATTAGGGAAAATTGTGTTTAAACTAAAAATTTCTTTGGTTTCAGGTAAACCTAAATGACATCATCTTATATTTCGGTTGCTTCTAGTTAGAAAGCATACAGGTCTCTTGCTAAGGATAAGACCCTATACAATTTTCAGTTCAGTTTTTTAGAAGTGTTACAGGTAGTGTAGAGTGCACTGTTTCTAAATTGATGCCTAAAATATTTTTCTGCAACTTGTGTTTAAGACTGAAATTCAAATTCTGGACAAGAACAAATAAATGTTATCTTTTTTCCCCCAACCCTCTTAAACCATATTGTTTTTTGCCCTGCTGTTAAGAAAGACAGTAAAACTGCAACCATTTACTAATAAAGCAGAAAGGGAATAGAAATAGAAAAAAAAGGCATCCAAGAGACAAGAAACAGTCCTGAAAAAAGCCACTGCATTATAAAAAATAAATTATACATAGCATTATTATTGTCCATTATGAATTGTTCCGATTTCAAATGCCTTCTTGCGGATGAGGCAATTCATTACACAAAACCCACTGTCCTTTGTGGAATTATTCTCAGGGTACATAAATGGAAATGAGGATACAATCAGGCCTTGTGACTGTCTTGCTCTTGCAGAGTGACGCTATCTGCAAACTCAAGAATGCAAGGAGAATAGTAATTATCCATTGTAGCTGCAGTTCTTTAATGTCTTAGGTTTAAATAGGAAAAGATCAAAGAGTCAGTGCACTATACCCTGATAAACCTGAAGGCACAGCAGTTATTGCAATCTATCAGCATGATCCCAGCTCAAACTCTTCTAGCAGGCTAAACAGCAAAGGATTTGAAAGATTCTCCTGTCCAGTCCCACAAAGAGTTTTACACAAAAAAAACAATGGTTATATGAAAAGCTATTACATAATTTACTTGCTGAAAAAGGCTGCACATGAAGACTTTTTATTGTATTCTTTGTGTAACGCTTAACACAGTGGGATTCTAATTCTACCTGGAAGCAAAATAATACTAGCATTAGTACTGCATATTATAAAGGGATGGCATTGGTTCTGTATACTTTTCACACTATTTGTGAGTTTATATCCCTAAACTTAAGGGTTTTTTTTTTCCCCATTTCCTTTAATGCAGATGCTTGATGTGATTATTATTATTTTTATTAAACTTCTTTTCCCTTTTCTTTTGCTGTAAGGATTCCCACCAGGACAATGCTAGTAATTAAAAGATGAGAAACAACCTTTGCCTGGACAGTGCATAGAGACTCTTGATGACTCAGAACCTGCTTTTTATAAATATAATCCTTGTGTTCAGAGCTCCTTTGCTCATAACTTTAACATAATTTTAAATTTTCAAATTGAAAATCAATAGAAACAATTTCCATCTCCATTCAGGATCCACTCTTCACTGGTTTATCCTTTTTATTTTCTGGATCTGCTTTCTAAAAACGCCACAGGGTCCAGGCAAAGTGAAACAATTTATTTATTCATTTTTCTCCTCTGACCAAATTCCTAGCACCCAATTTCTGTTTTAAATTTTTAACATCTTTGTGTCGCTTTCTGCGTGCAACAGAAGTAAAAAAATATTTATTCCTTCATGGGCTGATAAATTCAGAATGTCAACAGCTGTTGCTCATCTTTTTGGTATAGATTTCAAGCTTTTATCTCTGGGTCATAGGAGTCAACAAAATGAGGTTAAGTCAGAGCCTGCATACTTATGAGGTTTAGAGAGTATATTTGTGTGACTCTGAAGGGAGATAAATGTGCTATTATGAGAAATAGATGCAAAATCTGCATCAGTTGCAGATGTTTATGAGCTAACCAAAAAGAAAAAGCTTGAAAATACACTGACAATCCTTACTTTCAGAAGGCTTCATGAAGTCCTATTGAGTACTTTGCTTTTCTTTGTCTGACTACTTTCTCCTTTTCATCAGTTGCCAGTTGGTAGTTGTACATTTTTTCTTGGAGGACATAGGCTTTTTGAAATCAATATTTTTAATAGAAAAATCAGCAGAAAAGTATCTTGAGGGAACATGAATTGTGTGTGTTTATGATCATATATATACAATATTTGTATGTATATGTAGATATTTGGGAGTAGAAAAAGACTGCTCACTTGTCAAATCTATCAGCTGGAGCTTTCTACAAAGCAACTGGGATGTCAGGAAGGCTTGAAATATCATTTTCAGCTGTATTGTGTTTAAACACTAAAATGGTTGTGTTCTAATCTAGAGTTTTTTTACTGTACAAGTTCCAACTGACTGTTTTTTAGTGAGTCATCATGCTATACAGGAAAGACGTGCTCAGGAGTGGAATCAAAGAGTGATATGACTGTAGTGAAAATTTGGAAGAATATAGTCTTCAAAATCAATTGGAAAGAATCCACCCTATGTTCAAGCATGTAATTCCTGGTCTCCATTGGAGGACGGGTATTTTCTGTAGGCAAGATGAAATCAAAATAAGGCACTGGTATCAAAAGTAGAGGTTTTGCAACACATAGTTGGAGTAATTAGGGTGACAATATTTTCTGTAAAGTAAATTTAAATACAGTACGATACCCTGCCTTTGGTAAAGAAATTGCTTTTGTTAATGGTTGACTGTCCACTGTAAAATCAAATTTATGTAATAAAACATTACACTAGTAAAAAACCCAAACCCAACATTTTAAAGATATGCTAATAAAAACAAAATTAAAACAAACCCCAAAAGAAACAAGCACAGAATAAGTTTCATTAGTATCAAGAAACATCTCCATAGTTAAGACTTCTGTTTGAGTGTATTTTCTGTTTATTTCAGCATCTTTCAAAATGAAAATTTCTCTCTGTACTCAATCATTTAAATGTACAGAGAAAGTAATTGCCTCAGATTATGAGAGCTAAAGTTTCTAGTTATAGAAAGAGTGCCAAGTAACAGTTCACATCCTCTGGCGCTGTTCTGTGGGGACTGTAAGTCACCAGCAGATTTCATTGACACCTCGGTGAGAATCATTGCATAGGCTATGAAGTTTCCCAGATTTCTGTGGGGATTCTTTACAGTAAGTGTCGACTTTTTATTGACAGTCACATCAAATGCATAATGGAAGTGTAAACCTGCAGGGAAAAAAACTGAGACTGTTCTTGAAATTCAGTGTTACCTAGTCTGGGTGAGAAATAAGTATTGGAATTCAGATCTAAGAAAGAAAAGAAAATTTTCTTCTGTTTTATGGTCCTTTTGCATGTTTACCACTAGTATCATTTCTGAAGCTGCTGATTACCATCAGATGGGGTTTCCCCCCTGCTTTTTTTGAAAACTTACCTTTTTTTTCCCTTTGTTTTTTAATATGGTCACATTTGGAAAAAAAAACAAAACCAAACCAAAACCAAAAAAATTAGTGTTGGCTCATAAGTTCACATGTTAACAATTTCAGAATTTTGATGTGTGAGTTCAGGGTACAAAGGTATGCCCCTCAGATGGAAGGGTGGACAGGAGTGGTTACCTTTGTTAACCAAGGTGCTGGACAGGAGTGGTTACATTTGTTAACAAATTGAGGTAACACCTACTGGCTGCTACATAATGACATGTTAGATGAAAAGATTTCCTATTTCCTTTGCCTCTTCCTTCCTTCACCACGGTCTTTTTCCCTGGAGACACTGGGTGAACAAACATGGCACAACGCGCTGTTGTTCCTGCCGTGTACATGGTTCACCTCCTGCCATGAAGCCTATTAACTCCTGATCATGACAAGCACAAGTGGAAGCTGCTGAATGACGATACTCAGCACCTGCCCCATCTGCTAGGCAGATGGTTGCACATATGAATTTATTACTGCATTGATAAAGGACTTGCTCTCTAGGTAGGGAGTTGCAGATGACAAGGTGGGGAAAAGGTGAAGGGACATCTGCATCGAGACATACCAGTGTTGTTTTAACCTTTGTATTCCTTCCTCTGTAATCCCTCTGGTGCTCCATTTGTGTGGTATCCATTTTTTAGCATTATGGGGTTCTGTCTCCTTTTTTTTCTTCATTTTAATTTTATCGTCATGTTCAATAATGCACTTCAGCTTAATGGACTGCTTAAAGCTGAAAAGGCAGCCTCTCCTTGGTTTTACTTTAAATCCCGCTTTTTCATTTGAGGAAGGGAGAAAAGTCTAAATATTGAAACTTGCTTGCTTGCACCTTTTTACATTTTGTGTTACATTTTAGATATGTACATATTGTTTATGGAGAAAGGAAGGAAGAAAACTTGGCAGAGTTGCTCAGGTCATGCCATAGAGAGTAAATGAAACATTGTTTTTACTCCATGGGAGGATCGCTGAGCTGCTGGATCTGCATCTTAGTGGAACATTGCAAAACAGACACAGTAGGGGGTAAGAAACTAGGCTTTATCCAACTCTAAATGATTTACGGACATGCAAAACTGTAGATGCTATGCCCATTAATGAGATGTTTGCTATTTAAAATTCCTTCCTGTCATGAAGTTATCCTTTTGTGCATAGACATCGGTGTTTTGTCCTCTTATTTAAAATTTGTTAGCTGAACTAAATCAAGAAACCCATATTTACAGTTGCCATGAAGATTCTAAAGCATAATTACTCTATTATAAAGCAAAATATGAAGAATGCAATTTTTATGTAGGTTAGTTTTATGGCTAAGATTTTTCATAAAATATATTTTCCACTAACTCCTTTCTAAAATGCCCCAGACACTGGGGTTAGTCCTTTACCTTTGTACTGCCTAATTGAAAAAATTCGTCAGTTATCATAGTTTGGCTTTCCAGATAACAGAGATTGTCAAAACACAAAACTCAGATAATAGGAGAAATAAGCTTGCCAAATAGAAAGTGATGGTTATTTGGTAACAACTTCTCTTTGCCTATGCCATGCTATTCAGTGGTAATATAGCAGTATTTTGTTTTTCTCCTAGTATATAAATGTTGGACATATACATACATCCAGTAGACTACTTGTCTACTGGACAGAATAAAAACCAATATTTATACACAAAGGAGATGAATGTGTCCAGAAGATGTTGCATCTCACGTCTGAAGAGCAGAGTGTTGTGAATAGAGTGAGTGTACTGTGTTGTATGTTTATTTAAAAGGAAAATTATTCTTGCTGCTACTGATGATGGTATAACAGACTGCTGATGGCAGCACGGAAATTAGTGAGATTGCAGGTCAGTTGGGACCCTCCTTCAAGTAAGCATAACTTCACTGGTCAGTAAACCTCTGTGCATGTCAGATTGTGTGAGACAGTAGTAGCTGCCAGCTCCAGGCTTGCTGCTCATGTAACTTATGAGAATATTTTGTTTATGCAGAGTTTTGCTTTTCCTGTTCCCCTGTTCTGCACTCTGCAAATCCCTTTCCAGCCTGGCTTTTCTGTGGTTTGGTTTTTTGGTTTTTGTTTTT
>VZRQ01009967.1:220829-262689 GCA_013397975.1 Machaerirhynchus nigripectus
TATATATATATTCATATTCATTTATAAAGTACCACTGGAAAAGTGCAGAGATTTATATATGTAGTGTTCAATGACTCCAATGTAAAATCTGAAATTCTATAGGATTACAAGATAGTTTATGAAAGCAACAAAGATGCTATGGCCATATGAAAGACAAAGGCTCTTTTAGTTATATTTATTTTACAGTTTCCTGGTAAATTAACCATTATATAGTTGAAGCTTTTCTTCTAATTACTGAACAAATGAACTGAAGTTTTGTCAGAGGTCCAGTATGCTTCTTTGGTTTTAGATGTGCTTCAGCACGTGTTTGTCTGGCAGGGTGAGTCTATTACAGGGTGATTGATTTATCACACTAAAAGTCAGCCAGCAACATAATATTTGAACTGTTTCATTAAAGCAATATTTTTCTAAGTATTTAGACATACATCTGGTAATTAATACTTTTCAAACTATTTTGGGAAAGTTCATCACATTCAGTGATCTTTTATGATGTAATACTCCCAGTTTAAATTAAGTATCATTAAATTATTTAAATTAGGTAGGATATCCTGCTCTATTAATGGAAGGAAATTTTTAGTGTTTTGGACTGATCTTTTCAAGGACATCATGCACCTAGAAATACAGAAATGTACATACACAAATGTGATAGCTATTGTAAGGGAATAGATTTTGCCACAATACACTAAGATATAAAGGGACATATTAGTTACAGATGTTAATAGAGAAACTATTTTTCATTTGTTCTTAGACATGGTGATATTGACAATATAGTTTAAGTATTGCCAGTAAAAATGAAAAGTACTGCAAAATATGCAAAATAATTCACGTCTGTATGTCTTGAAATTGGAATTTCTCTAAGTGGTGGTTTAATAGGCCAAAAGAAACCTCAAATCAATAATCCTAAATTAAGTTCCCATTATTTCAAGCTCAAAATGAAAAAATAGAAGCTTCAACAAAGGGAATTATGCAGTCTTTATCTGAGCTTGTATTAAGTGCTATAGATGTGTTCAATCTCACCTTTTGTCTGAGAGAAAAACCTAGTTCTATGGAAGTGAGTTGAGAAGCATTTCTTCTCTGTGTTTGCTTTTAAAGATACGGTCTGTGGGGATGTAAATGGGTTTGAGAGAAGAGAAGTAATTCAAAGTAATTCAAGTTCACAAGTAGAATTGTTTTAGATCCTTATGAGGAGAAAATAACCCTCCATTTTCTTTATAGAGGGGCATTAAGAAGGTTTAGCATTAATCTATTTGGAGCAAGTTATCCATTCATACAGTCCATTCAGACTAAGCTATCCATCTGCAAGAAGACTGTCAGTTCTCACTGAAAATATGTTTCATAGCATTAAGTAGGTGGTAGAGACTTTTGCTTCTTTACAAGTGGGATGGTATATTGATTATCTGAAACAAAATTTGCATAGAGGTGAAGGAAAATCGTTATTACTTGGTGTGGTAAGAGACAGGCATTATGGAAAAAGCTATTGCACAGTGTTAGTTGACAATCATTGATTAGTTTTAAAGCTGGTCACATCCGTGATGATATGACTCTATAACGACTTTTGTAGACAGAGAAAATAACCCAGACATTCCAGGAATACGCAGGCAAATCTTAGTACTTCATACTCTGCAGCTGATGGACTACCAATAAGTTTATTATAAGTTAAAGGATATTATAGAATTTTATGTGGCAATTAAGTTGTGGCAGCTGACAAAATACCTAGTTCGTCCAAGGTCAGAGTTAATCCATGTTTCAGTCTATATTTTTTTCCATTAACTTTAGCTTTAAAATTCTTTGAGGTTTTTGAATATTTTCAACATTCATTGAGGGTTGTAGAATGATGTTTCAGTTTTCACATCTGTGGAGTTACAGTTATGCTTACAGTTATGCTTATCTCTATGCTTACAAATACAACTAATTCATTACTTCATCTGATGCTGAGTCTGCATTCCAGATTTTATCCTCAAGCACACAGATACTAGTGTTTTTAGAGGCCAAGCCTAAACTTATTGGAGGATTGATTTGCAGGGTTAATTAAGGTAAGAAATGAGAAAAAAAATTGTTTATTGTCTTATTACAAGTAGAATTAATGTGACAACAGAAGCATGTAAATTTCTAAATGACTTGCAACTATAACCTAAAAATCTATTCAAAGCCCATTTAGGTAGATGAGGTAGTCCAAAGTACATTTGTTCACAATAAAACCTTAATGTCACTGTTTTAGGATGTGCATTCCTTTGGCTAAAATTTTCATTATTCTGTTGAATACAGTAACATTTGTACATGATAATTAATATATTTAATTCTGAATCACAATGACTTGACAATGGTTTCAAAATGTTAAGTTGTGGAAAGATACCTGATTGAAGACAGCTCTTAAATTTGTTTATTTGTTTGTTTAGCAATTTCAGAGACCAAAGCACAAGTTAATCAGAGAAAAAAAATGTCAAGGAAGATTTAAAAGCCTTTTTTTCTTTTCCTGGGGCTAAGAACACTGTAGATTTTTTTTTGACTCTCACACTTTCTTTATCCCTTGTCCTATAAAAATATTCCCTATATATATGTATATGTATATTGTGAGAGAGGGAGAGAGATGTGTCTTATAAACTTCTATGCCTCCTCTCAACTCCTGCTCTCATACATTTCTTCTTGATGCTGTTCCATTTGAAATAACTCCTGGTAGTGTGAAGAAGTGGTCAGTACATCAGCATTCAAAATGGGTAGAAATTGATTGCATGTGTGTGATCTGCACAAGCACCATTTTTGTCCCCATTGAAAGAGCCAGTATAAGCCACCTGCCAAGAATAAATGTTATTTTTTACTGGTTTTATATTACTAAAGAAATACCATCCTAAATTCATTCTCAGTTGGATTGTCATGGTCTCTGAAACAGAGGCTTTGAGACGGATTTCTCTTTGATCATGGCTGACTGGAGAAGATATTTCAGACACTGACATCCCTTTAAAATTCCTGACTTAGAAGTCATAATAGTAGACCCTCACCTACACAATATGAAGCATAATGAGAGATCCTGACAGGAACAGTGGACTGAACTCTATTCCCGGTTGTGAATCTACTCCTGGGAATAAGTATACTACTATCTCTCTTTAATTAGTAAAAGAGAAGCATGCCTTTTCTTTGAATTTATGTTTAAAGTTCTGTAATGCAAACATCAAAAGAACTAAACCTTTGTTGCTAAACAAATTAAAAATTTGCTGGTACATAGAAATATTTCTATAGTCTCTCTTTCATGAGAGTATACAGGCTTAGACATAGGAAATGGTGTGGAATAATTATTTTGAGAAACATAAACAACATGTAGCTGATAAAAAGCATGCATTTTTGGTGAGGTCTAGTTATAACTGGAATTGAAATACAATTAATTTTATTTTCTCTTGCAGTGGAATATTTTGTTCTATTGTTTCTGTGGACAATCAAGAAACCTGCAATTTCTTCTTGTGCCTTTATAAAAAAAAAATCTTAAATAAGTAAATAAATTGTACAACACACTTATGAACTGGTTTAAAAATTATAAATGTATAAATATAAATTAACTATATCCTGAATAAAAAAAACCCCATAAATAGAAACCCTCCGGTAATGATAAAGCATAGCAAGATTCAGCAGCTAGAAGCTAAATTTGGCTGAGGTGTTCCTTACAATGATTAGCCATTGAAATATATATGTTTAATAGAAGTTTTATTTTAATGACCAACACTAATTTTGAAAAAACTTTATCTTGCTTTTAAATTAGATGTACTGAAATGTTACAGTGCTCTTGGGTATTAAGAGAGAAAATTTGTTATCACTGATGATACATTGATATTTGTGAAATACATTTCATATGGAAAAACTGTAGGTCAAAAATGTATTTAACTATATGTCAACCTTTCTGGATGAGTTTGCTTAGCAAAAGAACTAGAAAGAATAATTTTTATGAAAAAAATTTGAATTAGTTTTATGAGTTGCATTACTGTGTAATGCAAAAAAACATTCATCTGTTTTTGGAGGGGAGGGTGGGGGGCAGTCTAGGGAGTGTTACTGACTTGTGACTTGTTCCTTATGATTCTGTTACTGAGACTAAAAAGTTCTGAATGGGTTATTTTCTGACTCCTTGTCCTCCCATTACTGGAATGGATGAAGAGGCACAATCTCTCTCCTTGTTTCCAAAGAGTTATTTGAATGGACCAAGAGTATGAAATTACAATGAGTCATAGAAGGATTCTTATCCTGTGTCACGATCTGATTCATTTCAAGAATCCACAAATTGATTTAGTAAGACAAAAAAATACAAACCAACTATTTCTTTTGAAACCAAATATAAATTTGAAACTTCCTTGAGGTTAAGGAAAACATATTCTTTTAATTCTATTTTTTTCTTCTTTTCCTGACTTGGATTGCAAGAAGAAATTGAAAGAGGTGGCATATGAAAAAATATTTCAATGTTGTTTTACAAACAAAACCTTTTCGGACTGAAATTAGGTGGTATAGAATGGTCCTAATTCAGATGAAATCGAGGAGTTTCTAAACTGTCTTTTTTGAAGAGACTTGATTTTGTGGCCTGGCTAGAGGGAAAATTCCTCCTTCAAACCACTTCAAATTGTTCTAAATATTTGTCATGCATTTAATTGGGAATGACTGAGCCTTACTCTCCAGCTCCCGTCAGCAGATGAGTCTAAAAGGAGTCTCTGTTCCAGTTACTGAACTCACTATTCATTTTTGCTCCAAAATTATTAATGATCTATAGTGTCAGCCTGGGTTAGCCTGCTGCTTTTTCTTCCATTCTTACTTTCCATCTAGTGTAAGTTGTATGAGATTACCTTTTAGATAAGCTTTTACTGATGTTGCTGTGAATTTCCCTTCTTTTCTGCAATCCCTAGTGAACAGAAAGAATGCTCTTCATATCTGTGTGCACTAAATATGTAGGAAGGTCATACAACTTTATACACCTGGTGCCCCTTCAATTAAAACACAGGAAGAGATACAAAGAGATATTTAGGCAAGAGTACAGCTCTTTACCTTTTATGTACCTTGTTGCAGAGGAAGCCCACTGCTCCTGTAATAGGGAGCATGAAGTTTCCCAAAAGGTGATCATTACAATCCAATTCCAGTAACTGAAATTGTACTTGAATTACTCAGGTTAGGGAGACATAAAATTGAGATGCATATCTCCACTAAGTGTTCATAGGCTTGAATACCTTCTGCAAGGTCATTGTTCAAGGCAACCATTAGGTGCATTTTTTATCATTTTTAAAATATGGTGAAAGGAGAAGATGTTTCATTCTCCTATTATCACATTTAGAATACTGGTGGCACGAGCTGACTTCCTGTTTCTGTCTTTGTGGCATTAGAATAGTCCTTTAGTCCTTGGGAGCATAACTAGCAGGCTGGGTGCAGAGTACACTTGTATGGAATAGTGCAATTTCTTCTGCTGCAACCTTACTATATGGCTAAGAATAATTCATGTGATGGAGCACTGGAGCTATATCACATGTCACTGTAGCCCAGAATTCTTACTGTGAGGGCAAAAAAAAAGGCTTGTGCTTCAAAACCAATTTCAATATGTGTTTTATTATTTTTATAAGAACATCTTCTTACTAACTAGTAAGCCACAGAGACATACATTTATTCCCATGAGGGTCAGGGGGAGGAAAACTATGAATTTTTTTTAATGTAATACAGAACATTCATCAGGTAGGAATATGAGTAACTGCACAAATGCTAAGTTCAGAATAGCTGAAGACTGGAAAATAAGGTGATATTTTGAGCAAAGGAAGCAACTGAATATGGTTTTCCAGTGTTATTAATAACCATTGAAAATACTGAATTGTGCAGGGAAATGTGCACAGTGCCACTATCACTTTTTTTAGCTGCAGATGTGCTCTGCAAATGTCTTCATTGTGTATTGTTGCTGCTATAGGGAATGTGTGTATTGTATGGATTAAACCTCACCTAGATTTCCAGCTGTTTATCCTGAGGCCTGTCTGTTTAAGAACAGAAGCAGATCTCAATATCATGTTGTTCTTGACCACTTGGCTACCTACTGATTACTTAGGCTAGCTAAGAGCCAAGCAAGAGGCTTTTTAAAGTTTATGCCTTAAAGCTGAGTATAAAAAAATGTAGAGATCTATGAAAGACAACTGAAATTTCTTTGTATGCTTTGTATTTGCTTAAAGACTCTTCTATCCCGAGAAATGTCCTGTCCTCTATTTAGTATCCTGCTTCTCTGTCCAGAAAGTGCATTTATTTATATAAGTGATTTGATAACTTTCTAGATAGCTTTCAGATTGTTTATTAAAACCTTTAAAGCAGAGAGTATAGAAAATGTCCTAGCAACTGTATGATTATTTAGCATGTGTATAAATAAATGTTAATAGAGCAGATGGGAGAATTTAAAAAGAAAACAAAATTTTCCGCATGGATACATAAGAAGTTGTACCAATTCCAACTTTGTTCCTGTTTTTTTTGCTTTTTAGCTGCATAAAATGTTATTTTAAACCTTGTGATACTTTTATGAACCCAATCTGTCAGACAATTTAGTCAGAAAAAACAAAGCAAGCAGATATTAATACATTTACTCCATTAATAATTATACCTGTTTTGAAAATAGTCATGAAATGTACCAGTGTTCTGATACCTTAAGAGATCTTTTGAATATCTTTCTGTTGTAAGTTCTCTCAAGGTGTTATTATACAATAATTACCCTTGTGTCTGGAATATGGAATATTAATCTCTTGTGGGATAATTATTTCCCTAAAGGTTGTTTTTTTTTTTTTTTGTTCAACTAGCTTTTTACTCATTAGTGTAAGAAAAGGAAACACATGAATGGAGAATGTGTTGTGTTCTGATAAACAGGAAAATTTTTTTCACGAGTAAAAGAAAATGAACATATAAATACGTAATCACTGATATTTTTATTCTTCATGGTGAAAACTTTAAGTAAGATAAATTCATAATTTAACCTAACCTAATCTGCATTCCAAAAATTTTTTTGGAATGGAATAAAGTTTTAAAATTGGTTCTTAGAATAGCACTCTTATAAATTACTTCTTGCTCCAATAAGTGCTCTATATGTTGAATTTAAAAGATTTATTTCACAGGCTAAGAAATCCAGTTACTGGGATACCAGTGCTTGCCAGATCAGAGCACAGTCCACAGTAGGGCCAGAAGTCAAAGCAGGGTCTCTGGACCTGATGTTCGCTTCCATAACAGAAAGAAAAACAGAGGACTGTTAATTTTTTAAAATATAATTAACCGATATCACATCTGTGATTCCTGTTATTATTCACTATGTCGAGTCCCTATAGTGTAGAAAGCTTCAGTACAAATAATCGTTTAGGCTAATATTTTGTAGGCAACCAAATATAATAAAACAGGGCATTATCTCAGCAACTTTCACTGACACTAGTTTCTAGAAAGAGTCTAATCTTTCCTTTTTTATAGCAACCCAAATTACCTCAATAATTCTAAGGATAGAAAGAAATGAGCGAAAAGTAATGGAAAGGGAAATTATCTTCCTCTTCATTATACAGGGGCTTTAAATGTACACTAATGACATTTTTTGTATATGTATTAATATTCCCAAATGCAATGATACTGCAAGCTACCTAATGGAGCTATGAAAAGAATCACTATTGAGAAAATTATTTCTATCTCCTCGATCAAGTGAGAAATTTTTTCAGCAGTTGAAGGTCATACATGTGTATCAGAGTGCTTTATTCTTTATCATGAGATCATACAATATTTCAGATTGAAAGAAACCTCAGGAGGTCTGTAGTCCAGCCTTTTACTCAAAGCAGATTCAGCTATGAGGTCAGATAAGTTATTTAGGTCTTTATGTCTAAGACCAAGTCTGGTCTTGAAAACCCTCAAGGTCAAAGACTGCAAAACTTCTCTGTACAACCTGCCCCACTGCTCTACTGTCCTTGGGGTCAAAAGGTTTCTACTTATATCCAGGTGGATTCTGTCTTGTTCCAAATTCTGGACATTATCTCTTACCCTCCCTCCATGTTTGCAAGCTGTCTGACTCTCATGTTTTCATGACCTCCTCATAAGTACTTGGGGGCTGCTGTTAGTCCCTCTAAATTTTCCAGCTTCCTCAGCTTCTCTACAGAGGGCAAGTGCCCCAAGCTGGAAGTCACTCCAGTTTGCCAGTGTCTCATATTGAGCAAGAGATCCAAAATTGGACCCCTGACACCTGTCTAAAAGTGCTGAGGAGAGGTGCTAATCTCTCCTAAAGACCTTCTGGCTGTGCTGCTCTTGGTACAGCCCAGGATGCTCTTGCCCTTCTTTGCAGCCAGGGCACACTGGTGACTCACAGCCACCTTGCCATCCACAAAGCACCTGCACATCCTTCCCAGCAGAGCTGCTCCGAAGCTGCTCCACCACAGCCAATCAAGTCCCAGCCTGTATCAACTCAGGAACTCTTCCTTCCCAGCTCTCACAGTTCACATTTCTTTATTTTGATTTTCATATGGTTCCTGCTGGCCTCTTCCTCCAGTCTGCCTGGATCCCTCTGAATGGCCGTCCTGCCCTCAAGCATATCAATTGGTCCCATGGTTTGATTTCTGTTGGAGGGAGAGCTCCTCTGGACCCAGGCCCAGAGGAAAAGCAAAGCACAGGGATTGAATTAAAACCTTTGGATAAGCTGAGATACATGAAGTCACACCAAAGTGAAATAGAAATATAGACTTTTAACTCTTAGTAGAAATATATGCTAAGTGCCTTAAACATTGAAAAGCTGCAGCAAAGAGACCTTAAACCCAGTTTGTACTGCAGCAGTTTTACCCTTTCACAGAATTTCTTTACTCTAGACAAAACATAGATGGAACTCTATTGTTCACATTTTTTAGACAGAGTGTTCACATAAACAATAAGAGCTGATAAAAACTATATACGCAAATTCGTGTAATACCTATGTGAGACTTGTGTAAGATTTATGATCATTAGAATTAGACCAGGATAGGTTAAGAAAAGAAAACTAGAATCGTGTGTTAATCTTATTGGCTAACTAACAAATACAATCCACTTCTGTAAGTTAGTTAGACAAGAAGAAGAAAAAAAAGCTGTTTAGCCTGCTGTTGCTGTCGCTGCTGCTTTGCCTTATTGTGTATCCCCTTTGAACTCTACCTTCAGAAAACTATGGAACTGCAAAATAAAGGACTTTAGCGAAGCAGCAGCCTCCTCTGCTCTTTCACCCTCGGCCGAAAAGGGAGGGTGTCCTGTCACAAGCTCAACAGATTTCATCTGCAAACTTGATGACAGTGCACTCCATTCACCTCCTCCAGGTTACTGAAAAAGTGAAAAAGTTATTTGAAGTCAAACCTCTAGAGTTTGTCAAAAATCCTGTTCTGATGATTTCCATTAATCCATTATTAGAGTTTTCAAATGGGGAGATAGCAAAATACCTTGCTAATAATGAAAATCACAGTAGATAACAATAGTATTGAGTTTAAAAGCCACCATCTAGGCAAGAATGTAAATTAAAAGACTTCAGCATTCTAGCTGGAAAGTCTAAAAATAATGAATCTACAAAATGTGTTCTGAAATATTCACTAAACAGGAACTGAAACTCAGATGCGATGAATTCTAATAGAGGCTGGCAAGCTGCATAGTTTGAAATGCTCTATTTTTTCATACCTGAATAATGATGCAAAATGCCTTAGGGATGATGATGATGACACTTAACATCTCATCTGAATTATATGATATGCAAAACAATAAGAAAATATATCCTTAAACAGTAAATTATCCTTGTGACTTTTCTCCCATGGGAATACAAAATTGCAATTGAAACTTGTGAATGAGGATTTTTTTCCTGAAGTAAGCAAAATTTCAAACCATCAGTGGGAAAACCAAAAGGAATTAAGTCATTAATATAGAAATTTTTTCTTATCTAGATGTTAATAGATAGAAACAGTGGCTTCTGTATAGTCTAGAGAGATAGTGCTTCAAATTTCAGATTTTTAAATCTGCAATATGCCTGTAAAAAAACCCAGTAGCTTTTAAACCTCTAAATTTGTCCTGTTTAGATCTTTAATCAGACTATACACACAAGGTGGAGCACACTGGTTTTGCATGTTTCCCAGAAAGCTAACTCATTACTAGAAATCTGAATACTGAAGGCTAAGTAATAGTGGTTGTGCATGGAATAATGCTAATTAATGATGATAGTAAAGGTCATTATACTGAAAAGTAGATTTAAGTACCATAGGACTTAATCTTAGTAGAAGGCTATACTGCACAAAACATTGCAAAACAAAAAATGAGTTCCTACTCTGTAAACCAAGTGTTCAATGTTTTCACATCCCCATTCTATAGTCCAGTATTATAATCAGAATTTTTTAGTTTACTGGATTCCTGGTTTTATAAAGTAAAAGTAAATTCAACCTCCTGAGGTGGTAAGGAAGAAGACAAAAATTCAAGGAATTGCCACAACAATATTTGTTAAATTATTATATATTATTAATATAGCTAATAATTTTATAATTGCAGTTGTTAAAAGATATAATTCATCATAAAACCATTTTTCATTTTTCACACCATTTACAAACAATCTGACAAATGGTTTATGAGGTCAGGAAACAGTGCTTGGATGAAATATCTCCTCAAATTTTATCTCTTACATATATTTATTCATTAAGTAATTTCTCTCTGTAAGGAGATGTTTCCTTATGGATTTTATGAGCTGTCTTTACATTATTGATAAACTACAAGCATCTACATGAGTTGCTTTAAATCATAGATGTAGTTTTAGAAATGCTAACTGAACAGGTTTGTTTATTTCACAGAGGCTAGCATTTTTGTCTTTGCTTTCAGTTTTCCGTATTGATTTTACTACTAGCATGAATTTAAAAAAAAATACCAAACAAATAAATAAAGAAAGCAACCCAAAACCTAACAAAAAAACCCAAACAAAATCCTAGAACAACAACAACAACAAGAAAATCCACCTTGATATGTTAACCAATATGAGCAGATAATGTTTTGCCTCACTGCTTCCTGTATAGACAAAAGAAAAATGGGACAATAACTGTTGGTGTCATTCCCACTTTATTTAAAAATAACTTTGCTCAAGGATCTAAAAGAAAAAGCAAACATCAATGCAAACAAAAAAATTACAAACTCTGTTTCATAGAACTTGCAGTGCAAGAACTCTCTGGATAATCCTGTTTAGAGCAGTGTTGTTTGTGTTGTTAAAACTAAAACTACATTTTTTCTTTCTCCATCTATGTACTAGTTGGTTGGTTAAGAAGTAAAAAAACATTTAAAAAAAACCAAGAAACCCCACCAAAATTTGAAATACTGTTACAGAAAGCCCAAAGCTTCATTCCTCTGTGATCCTCAGATTCAGAAATGAAACTATCTTTCATAGGAAAAACTAGTCTCTACAATATGACTTGGTCTTTGGGTTTAAAAGATCAGGTGGCTGAGGAGGCAGCTTTTCAACCTGTAGAAGTACAGGTTTGTTGAACATGTTGTGATGAAGAAATAAATATTAATTCTGTGGAAACTTAGACCTCTCTTTTCTGTGGAAACTTAGACCTCTCTTCTTCCTTGCCCATACTCAGGATTAAAGAACAGAGTAACAGCCTTCCTCCTTCACCTGGCAGATCAAAAGTACACATCTCAGAATTATGTCTGAAGGTGTCAGTGTTCACTAAAGGTGAGAGAGAACACCAGGAACTGTACATGTCTGATCAGGATTCATTTGCTAGTTAGGAAGTGATTGGCAGAGAAAGCGGTATTAAGCACTCAGGCTCAGAGAAACCAGAATGAATGTACAGCCAAGATTACCATCTGTTGAATATGAAATGCTTGGATCAAGACATTATAGATACATTTCCCCAAACAGCAGGCGAAGCAGTCTTTTTTGGAAACACTATTGCAAAAGAGTAGGGAAGCATTAAGATAAAAGCAAAAAGCTGTTCACTAAATTTTGGAGAGCAAATTACTCTATTGATGCAATTGAACTGTATTTAAATTATGCTGTATATGTGAAGGACTTTACAACTTATGTCTAAATTAATAAATTGGATTTCTGACACATACTATACAAGCTATTATTATTAATAATAATTATGATCATCATAATTAGAAGGAGTTTTGGGGGATCCCATCCCAAGTGGCCATTTGAGTTACGAAATGTGATCTTTTAGCCTGAATAAAGCCAGATATTTTTACCATTTTCAAACCTCCCTTTCCTGAACTAGATGACCTTTGACAAACACTAAAGCATTGAAAGTTATTCCACTTCCATATTCAAAGAATTGCTGAAGAAGGTAGAGGGCAGCTCTAACTCATGAGGGTAATTGTCTATGCAATTTCTATTTTCTACTTTTCTTCTTTGAAATTGTAAATTGGAATGTAGAAACTAGGACTAGACCTTCATCATTCAAGATTAATCTCATCTCTGCAGCCAGCAGCCCACAAAGTATCAGGAGCATTTAGACTTCCAGAAGGATTAAATCATCTATTTTGTTTCTTTTAGTTCTGCCTGCCCTGCAGTTTGATTTTTAGTCTGAAAAATAAATTATTCAGAGACCATTGCCTTTTCTGAAAGCACCACCAAATAATTAGAGAATTGTAAAACTGTGAATGAGGCTGGTGGGTGTGATATAGTTTTACATCTTCAAGGTGTGGTGGGTTCACCTTGGCTGGACACCAGGTGCTCACCAAGCCACTTTATCACTCCCCTTTCAGCTGGACAGGGGATAGAAAATAAAATGGAAAGTAACTCATAAGTTGAGATAAGGCAGTTTAATCAAGAAAAAGTGAAAGTTTGCATGCACGTAAGCAAAGAGGAAAGCAAGTTTATTCTATACTTCCCATCAGCGAGCGATGTTCAGGGAAGCAGGGCTTCAGCACATACAGCGGTTGCTCCAGAAGGCAAATGCTGTAAATAACTAACACCCCCTCCCTCCTCCTCCTTCCCTTAGCTTTTATGTCTGAGATGACAACATATGGGATGGAATATCCCTTTGGTTATCCCTTTGGGTCAGCTGGCCTGGTTGTGCCCCCTTCCAGCCCCTTGATGAGGGGGGATATTGAGAGACAGCGCTGATGCTGTGGCAGCCCTGCCCAGCAGTACCCAAAACATTGGTGTGTTATCAACACCTTTCCAACCACCAATGCACAGCACAGCACTGTGAGGGCTGCTGAGAGAAAACAAACTCCGGCTCAGCCAGACCCAACACACGAGGATTTTGAATATTGTGCAATATTCTTCCAAGAAATCTAGGGAATTATGATCATTGAAGCTGGTATGAAGCAGGTTAGAGCTGGTTGGAATACTATTTTTAGAACAGTTGCCCAAGTTTTAGTGTAATAGTCTAGAGAGATCTGTCCAAAATCTGGACTTGATAAGCAATTTCACTAAAAAAGGGAATGAAAGAAGTCTGTACTATTATTAAATATCTGATAATACCATTCTGAGACAGACTTGGAATATTTAGAATATAAGAGTAAAAAACAAAATGATCTTGGGAACAAAAAGAAACCCAAAGCAAACAGCAAACAATATTGTAAAGATATATGCAAGAAGATTTACTGTACAATGTATGATGCAATTCTTCCACTCTACTTGAATTAGTAGATCAAGTAAGGTGTCATCATTTTTGTATCATTTTTTTTTAAAGAAAGTTTTTAGGTAAAAGACAATTTGCAGAAGAATAGCAAGCTCAGAACATTAAGAAATATGATACAGGATCAGAAAGTGGAAATAAATGGGTTTATTCTAGGGTAGAGAAGTGAGAGATCACTTAAGAGACAAGAAAATAGACAATGCAAAGCCATGACAGAAAAAAAGTTATGAGTTGAAGCATGAAGCATTTACTGTTTATATTAGAAAAAGTACTCTAATTATAAAATTAAGCTCTCAGGAAATGATTTCTCAGGAAATGACTCAGGAAAGTCAAGTAAGCTCCATATTAAAGGTTCCAGAAATTAAACCAAACAATTTATGATAAAAGTCCAGCTAGATCATTTCTCTCTTGCAACAAGAAGAATAATATTCTTTGAACAATTTTGAGATTACAGAATGTGTATGTATTGATTAAAAAAATGCAGTTCATCAAAATTCAAGGTAAATAAAAGTTGTCTTAATACACAGCATTAAAGTAATTTTTATCTAAGTATTACCATAGTCCATGTAAAGCTGCCCATACATAAAGTGAAGATTACTCTGTTGGGAAGGAAGGATAAAACCTTTCTTGTAGGTTTCAGGAATATTAATAATCCATGACACTGAGGTGAAGAAAAGTCCAACTCTACCTTCTTTCTTTTTTTTTTCCTTTGTACAACAATCCACTCCCTTCCCCCTCTTCAACTTATATTTTTGTAACTGAATTGGGGGAGGGAGGAAAAATGACTGTAAAAATATCTTACTGATTCTAGATGGCTTCTTTTTTCTAGAATCTACTCATGCAGTAATAGAGGATGCTTCCAATGGTGAAAATTTTGGTGAGCAGCAGAATCTAGAAGAGCTGCAGAGCTCAAACTGCAGAAAATATAATTTTTAGGCAATAGCTCTACAGTCGAGTAGTTATGAGGCAATTTATCTTTATTTCTTTATATTTAGTTGTGGGAAATTCTTTTCATGACACAAAGATCTGTTGCTTGATACTGCAATTAAACAGAGCTAAAACTGTATCTAAAAAGCAATGTTTCTCACGGTTTGGAACAAAAGTTCTGCAAAAGTTTTATTTTCAGGCAGCTTTCTCCAAAATTCAGATCATATTGTCACCACAAGGTTGTTTATTTTCATTAGAGATGACAGATTTCAGACTAATCTTAGTAGTAATTCTTTCTCTTTGTAGGATAAATGCTGAAATAATACAGATTGTAGAATATCAAGGTGGTTTATTGTTGGGAAAGACTTTAAACTCAGGATCAATAGGAACTCTTCTACCTGATGAAAGAAATCATTAAATGTTAATTCCAGATGATACTTGCAGTACAGCAGTCAGGAGTTCGGCTGGGCAGGGGCAGTGGGGAAGCTGGAGCTTGTTCAGAGCTAGCAGAGTGCAATTCTGCTCTGGATCAGTCTCTCAGTATCTGCATCAGTGAGGAGCCAGCTCCAAGCTAACACATCTCATTCCTCAGTATGGCTTCTTGGTATGGCTCAGTGCTATATCAGCCCTGCTGTTCAGCTCCCAGTGATTTCAGAAGTGCTGGCAAAGGGAGGCCACATTTTTCTGTATCACAGAATACAGACACGTTTGAAGACAGAAGGTTTGTTTCACTTAGGTCATCAAATTGTCATGAAAGTCTTCAGATTTTCAAAATGCAAAATTTTGCTGCCATAATTACTAGTAAATCAACCATTCAACTGATAATGTTTTGAAATATGTCATGATTTATATCTGTGTGTACAAAAGTTATGATATTTTGAAAGCAAGGTTTTGTTTTTAGATTGTTGACCTATCCCTGTTCAGTTTATATACCATTTTGCATTAAGAGCTTGTAGCATAATTGAAGGACTTTATTTTATGAACTTAGAAATATTCATAAGTGTCTTCTTTTCTTCTTTAACAAAATTTTGATTATTCATAACCTTTTATTGTTTAAAATAGTTTTACTTCATTATTGAAAGGGCAGACAGCTGACTGGACATAAAATACTTCCTTTAGCCAAAGGAGATGTGTGTTTGCTTGTTAGCTTTCCCTACGAGTATTTGCCATTACCATTACCATTTACCATTAAATTTGCATTGTTAAAGAGCACAGAGAATTAAGTGAAAAGCCCGGAGCAAAAACTGCATGGTGGCATTTCTAAATAGTAATGTTTTAAGCTAGTGGGTCATGGGAAGAACACTTATGGTCGCCAACTTCATAGCACTAAATATTTTGCTTACCATTTGTATTACCTATGAGCATTACACTATAGAGTTCAATTAACAGTTTGCTCAGATCTTTATCTGGAGTGAAGAAAAAAGTGCTAGTGGTCTACACTAATGGAACAGAGGCCTCGTTATGCCAAAAGGGGTGCCTGATAACTCTTTGTTGCAGCTATAATTAATCATTTCCTGATTTTATTTTTGTCAGTGCAAAGTTAAAAATAGAGCATTTAAGTCAATAGAATTGGAACTTGTGACAGTAGAAATGGAAGAAAATTATATGAATGCCAGCCCTCCCACAAAAAAATTATTTCTTAATGTTTTTCGTTTTCTAAGTGTTTTTGTTAACCATATGAGGTATATTGCTCCAAATTTCACATTATAGTATGTTTTCTTCTGCATGCAGTGTCAAGCAAAGTGGACATATGTCATTTTGTAAGCAGGAAAGAGATTATGCTCTTGAGAGAAACTTATCAAATGTGATTTGATCTATCAGATTTCACAGAGATCCTGTGAGCATCAGAAAGAAAAGTTGACTCATTTATTTTATTCATTTTATACACAGTAGTCAAAAAGCTTCTCATACTTTCCTCCTCTTGTTAAAACCAGCAGGAAAAAAAGTAAAACCCCTTTACATTAAGTATCTTTATCTATTACTCATCCTGAAATTTAAAACAGCTCCTATTCTCAAGTCTGTGGCAGTTTGGTACGCTCAAAATGTTGTAACTATACAGCTCTTTAGGTTAGTAGAGTAAATATTCTTAGATGAAATCCCAAAAGAAAATAATCCTGTTTGTGATATATTGTACTGGTGTCCTGTAATGCTGTATTTTACTGACTTGCTCTTGTGTTCTATTTACCTATTTTGGAAGTAGTATAACCTGACCTTTATTTCCTTTTTGATTTATATATGCCATGCAAAAATTATAGAAGAAGGAACAGTAAAAGAGGCACTTAAAGTGAATAGACAAAAGTAAACCACCTGTGAAGTAGCTGAAGTATGATGAAAAGGATGCTTCAGAAGGATTTTAAGATGACCTGTCATTCCATCTCTGTCCTGTGCGAGAGGTAGAAATACATACATTATGTAATAGGAAATGTGGTCCCTTCTACAACATTTCTCTTTGTGTCATTTGTAGAGCCCAGGACAGTGCAGGAATAGTGAAAATTTAGAGCTACATGATGATTATCCATGTGCTGGTCTTCCCCTCCTAACAGGGGTCTGCATTGTTGAAAGAAGAACCTGCAGATCTGGGAAGAGTCTGCAAACTTCAGCTGGAAAAAAGACAGACACAATAAAGGACTAGGAATGCTCTCTGACATAGTAATATGGAAAAATAACAATTTTTGTTATATACAATGAACTTCAACATTTCTTGAAGATGAGAGTTCTTGGAAGGTCAATTTAGAATTTGGGAGCAAAGAGCAGAGGAACTGTATTTGATGCAAGTCATTACTTATTCTTCCTGCTCTGCTTTTAACAACGGAGCAGTATCACTGACTTCAGGAGTCAGCTGTGCTGGTGAGAAACTGTTTATTCAGGCATTTATGAGTCATGATCTCAAACAACCCTGGAGATTGAAAGGCTTTACTGCTTTTAAAAAAAGCAAAACCAGATGAGAATCTGAACTCATTAATTTAAGCATGTGTAGATAACTAGGAAATCAATTGCATTTGTGGGGTCAGGGATGTGGCTTGGCCAGTGTTATCTCATTTACCTATATTTTCACTCTAAGTCCTCTTCATTATTTCCAGGTGCTCTTCTCCCTAGAACTTTCTGCCCATGTCCTCATTATATCACACTGCTGAAGTCTGCTGGCATTCATCCAGACTACAGGTGGATTCTGTCACATCTGCCACCCCTGTGGATGGTTATATATCTGATAGACGTACAAAAACCCCCACCTGAGCATGTAGAATATGTATTTTGTATATTATCAGTACATATACTCTGGTACTGAGGCAAATATTTTAACTCACCATTTCAAATAGATTTACATCCCCACAAATACATATTTTTTAAAAAAAAGATGAGACAATGTATTTCAAATGTATTTGTACAAATTCTGTCTTAGAGCCCTGATCTTACTAAGAGATGTTACTAAACCACTTGCTACAAAGAGTAGAAGAGGGAGAGTAAAAGTCATGTGAATAAAATAGAATAGGATTTAAAATAAAACACAAGTGTAACAAAAGAATAATCTAGTATTCAGTCTTATGATGTATACAGTCAGCATTTTGATGAATCAGCTTATTTTGTGTGACTGGGCAGAAGGGAAATCAATATTTTAGCTGTGACGTATTTATAGCATGAGAATGTTTTTTGTAATATACATCTTTATTTTTGCATCTACTTCCTGCTCCACTTTACTGAAATCGTATTGCTCTGTTATGCATGAGCATTTCAAAATGCTCTCCTTTGGAAGACACAGTAGGAATAAACTACAAAAGTCACTGTGCAGTACAGATTCTAGTTCAGCAGCTTGTTTTAAAGAGGGCATGATTTATAATATCCAATCACATATACTTCCAACCTTTCACAGGGAACTGTTGTTGATAAAGTTCAGTCCATTACTCTCTGGATTTGTTATTTTAAGGTAGAGATATCAAATTCACCGTGTAAAGCCTTTGTAAATACAGATTGCAAGATGATTTCTAATATGATGGAAGGAATGAAGAATTAGTGGGATTCTCCATGGTGATGAAAATGTAAAAGAATAACCTGCACTTGTGTGTAGTGGTGATCTTTCCTTTTTAACATTTGCAGTTCTGGGTTGCAGTTTTCTGGTTGGCTCAGCATTTGCACCTTCAATTACTTTACCACTTTGCTCCTTTGGTTCTTTTGCAATCAATAAAAGGAAAAGAAATGCTTGATTAAGGCAGCACACAAAGCTCTGGTGCAGAGTGCGTCAACATGTCTACAGCATTAGGGTCCCATGGATGGTCTCTGAACTCTACATATTCCCACTGTCTATTTCAAGTATCTGGGAGACTGGGGTTTCACTTTTAGTTTGTGTATTGTCTCAGATATCAGTTTTCAAAATAATTCATGCCCCAAAGTTAAAGCAGTAGTAATCAAATGCCAGCACTGTAACCAGAGTGACCTTAGTTCTGAAAACTGGTATGACAGAAAAGTAAAATTAAATGTGGCACTGAAGTGGATTTTCCTAGAAACCTGAAACTCATTTGAATTCATGCCTTGATTCTTCTCCTGAGTTAAGGAGGAAGTAAGAAATAATTTTGATCTGCCTGACTAGCATGGTATCATATTGATATCTCCAGTAGGGTCTCACTGCCAAGTTCTCAAAAGCTGTCTGTACTCATCACCAGAGGTGTTGAACTCAGATCATATAATGTGCATTACATTTCAGTTTAGAGATGCACCATTTAAGTTTCACAAGTACTTGATAATTTGTATTCATGGTTTCTGAGTATATCTGAATTTCTGTTGCCTTACTGCTGATATTTTAAAGGGAAGAAACTTCAGGATAGTTGTTTCTTCACTCCCTGCTTTTTTTCCCGTGCTATTTCATGGTACTATGCTAGAAAAATCAATGAAAATCAGAGATAAGCTTCAGGAATGAAGGTGGCATGATGTACTGTGAGGATGTGTACAACTTTCCCTTTTACTTTGCTTAATTAGTACATACTGATATCCAGAAATGTTCAGCATTTGCACAGGACAGTTAGATTGGGAATCTGGCATGAAGAGATCTTAATGAAGCTCAGATAGTGGCAGGTACCAGTTCTCTACGATGTAATTATATTCACAGTATTACTCAAGCCTGACGTTTTCATGCACACTCCCTGCATTCACTGCAGAGCGAAGAGAGCGAAGCTGTTTTCCTCACGGTGTCACTTGAGTTTTTAAAGGTACAGACATGAGAGGTAGCTATCCCCAGGCTTGGGTATTTTATTTTTTCTGTTTTGTTTTTAACTTGTTTTTTTCCCCTAAGTGAATACTTTCTACCAGCACTGGAAAAGCTCTTCCATGTGACATGCTTGGAGTTCTCACACCTGTTTTCCCCTCTGCCTTCTATGTGTGAAGCATTTTCTTTTCAGCATTCTTAATGCTCAAAGATATTACTGAACCACAGGGAGGCAAATCTGCTTTGTTATATAACAAAAACATGTTACAGGAGTTCAAACAAAAAAAAAACAAAACAAAACAAACAAAAAAAAAAAAACCACAACCAAAAAAACCCAATAAATAAGCAAAAAAATAACCACACTTCTTTTTCAGACAAATACTTTTTAAAATATATGTACTTAAAAAAAGGCTAAGTTAACAGTGACAAACGCAGAAGAAAGAAAAATTCTGAATGCTGGTAGTTCTGAATTCCTAATAAGAAAAGTTGAATTTACTTAGTATATTAGCTGGGGCATTCTGAATCTCTTCTCACACTATTGTTCAGAGAACATTTCCTGAAATGTTTTTGCAAACCAGAATTTTCCTGTCCATTCTATTCTATTCTATTCTATTCTATTCTATTCTATTCTATTCTATTCTATTCTATTCTATTCTATTCTAATTTTACTGATAGGAAAGGAGATGGGAAAGAGGCAAAAACCACAAGAGAAGTCCCTGGAGAAGACAGTGTTCTTTGCTTACCTAGGCTTTTGCTAATAAGAGACAAGGCATTGCCAAAGCAGAATTGGCAGCTGCTTGAGACATTAGTCCTTATGATGAAAACAGGAGCTGCTTTATAGCAAAAAATTAAAAAAGGGTGAAAATCATTGGCTTATTTAGTTTTACTTTGTTTTTTCTGAGTGCAGTGGTTATGAATAGACAAAGTGTAAAATGAGATTAAATACAGACTTTGCATTTGCTACTCATAAGAAAATGGATTTGTAAAGTCATTGATTAGACATTAAAAAGGATTTTAAATGTTGCAGAAAAGCTGAGTTTATCAAATAGAGAAGAACAGCAGATCAGTTAAATTATTAAAGGTGGGGTAGTTTTGCAATGTTCCTCTGCTTGTATCCTCTTACACAGTCTACCAGAAGGCAGCAATGATGAGACAGGGTGACAGTCAGAGTCCACTGATCAACTAGAATGAATTTTCTACAATCAGAATGTAATGTTGCAAGCAAAAAGGAAGCTTCCATTTTGAGAAAGAGGTGATTGAATGCTAAAAGATTTATTATCAAAGGAGAAAAGAAAAAAAAATACAGGATAGACTAATCTGTAAATAATTTAAGGGACAAAGTAAAGTAAAACTCAGCAGATCTGAGAAACATGCATGTCAGGAATGACTGACCTTTCTCTAAAGAGAGTTTGGGAGCAATTCAGTTCATTCTAAAGTATAAAGTCGAAAACAAACTTGAGAAAAATGTTGGAACAGGCAACCTTTATTTTCTCCTTTACTTGAGAAAAGAGAACACCTTAAAAATAATTAAATATAGAACCTAGGAAGGAATTATTGCTGTATCTGATAACATTTTCGTGTGGAATGATATGATTGTTTGCATTATTTTGTTTGCTTTGTTGCTTGAATAGTTGGGGTTTTGGATAAGTATCAGGAAAATTTAGTATTATTTCTTCTGAAAACTCACATTCAATTCAATAGGAAGAAAATTTCTTCAGTATTTAGATTTACAACCATGAACGGTATGTCAGGGTTGTATATGTGACTTTCTTTACAGAATATTGACATAAAATTTGTCCTTTTCTTGTTTTTGTTGTGTTTTAACCCCAGCTGGCAACTGGGCCCCCCACAGCCACTCACTCATCTCCCCAGTGGGATGAGGAGAGGATCAGAAGAGGTAACATGAGAAAACTCATTTAAAACTAGTTTAATAGGTAAAGAAAAGCCTAGCATATCTTTATGCTATTGTGCTGGTTTTAGCTGGGGTAGAGATAATTTGCTTCACAGTAACTGCTATGGGGTTGTTTAGGATTTCTGTGGAAAACAGTGCTGATAATGAAGAGAATTTCCAGGACAAATCCAAAACATAGCCATGTGCTAGCTACTGTGAAGAATATTAACTCTACCCTGGTCAAAAGAAGCATAACTTTCCATGGAGATTTTTGAAAATTTTTGGTGCTTGTTTTTTCTTCTGCTGTTGTTATTTATATATTTATATTAAGTGTGAATTTTGTTAACTTTTTAAAATAAGTATCTGGAAGTTGGCATTTCCCCCCTTATATTTACTTAAATATATATACTATAACACTAAGAAATTTGAACATGCACTTATATAAAGTAATTTATTCATAGGTAGTCAAAGTGCAAGACAAATTCTCAAATTTTAAAAAAAGGAAAATTATTTTTGCATTGGAGACTATATTTTTAATTGATATGAGCAGCAGAAAGAAAGTACGGAAATCTGAAGCCACTCAGTTTCAATGGAACTAACTATGCATTCAGGTCAGCAAAATAGAGAACGTGAAATTATACTTGGAGACAATATACTTCTTTTTTCATTTTCTGTTAATAAATGACATGTATAAAAGTAATGTTTAACAGACCTAAGATATATATATATATAATTCTTAACACAGTAATTTATTTACCTATGATTCTAGTGGCATGGTGTCAGGATTTAGCAGATTAATTTTACTAACAATTATTGTCCTGAAATTAACAGATCATTCTTTTAGGTCATCAACTACTTACATATATGGCTACAGCTGAAAGATTTGAGGAAAAAAACAAACCAAAAGCCCAGTCTTCCCCAGATGCTATGGTGTTGGCTATCAGAAATGAAAGTAATGTATTAGCTGTACTGGAGAAAACGTTAAGTCAATTATACTCTTGAAAGATTTATAAGAACTAAAGTGAATTTAAACTTGAATTGTCAAAGGAAATTTTACATGCATTAACCACTCAGCTACATCCATCCCATATATTTAATTATGTACTGGATTTTGAACCACTGTCTCTAGAGCAGTGTAAAATAAGAGTTTTCCAACACTACTATTCATAGGCATTGCTCTGAATTACACGTGTAAAAAACTCAGGGTTTTAAAGCTGATGTCACTAAAAAAAGAACCTAATGTTCATCTGCTTTCATTCCTCTTCTGGAGATGCGTGTTACAGTAAATAGACTTTACCTCCTTCCCTTGAATGTTCAACTAGTCAAGTGTTTCAAGTAATTTAATGTTAAAAGATTGCTTATGCACATCCTAGCATATTTGATATTATTTTACTTACAAGGATACGCAGAAAAACATAATTTGCTAAGAAGGTTGGAATGCTGGCATGCTCTGGAATGACGAAAATAATTTTAATCTGCAATTAATAATCCCAATTTTAAGGCAATAATTTTTCAATACTATCACTTACAAAACCTTAATGTTACAAAATTATCATTCATTACTAATGCAAAACAGCTTAAAGCACAGCGGAACTAAAATTTTTAACAAAACAAAAAGCAGAAATTTAGACTTCCTTTATTTAGGTTTAACGATCAAAGTTTTCTTTTCTTTGGTCAACCTTCTCATACGCTGTTTCAGGGATATATGTTCCAAGGACATTTCAAATCTTAGTAAAGAGAATTTAAGTGCAGCACAGAAATTTTTCAAATTTAGCCTGTAACAACTTTTTTGCTTACATTTTTGAACTGTGTGCACTAAGACATAGTGAAATGGTAACTCTGTTAGTAATATCCTGCTCTGAATAAAATGACATTGATGCAAATATTTCTTGGATTCAGAGGGTTGTTGCAGGGTCACATTTGCAGGATGTGCACTTATGTCTGTTTAAAATGAATACTCTGCAACACTAGATGAGAAAGTCAGAGAGAGGAGACAGCTGCAATGTAAATATGGAATAAGGAGTTTATGTTTTCCTAAGCTTATGTTATTCGTACAGAACTTGAAGATAAGTAGACTGAAGAGGAAGAAGGAAATTTTTAAAAGATTAGTTCAGCACAAACTGTGATGCAGTACAATGCAGATTCAATTCACCTTAATCAGAACATTTCATAGAAACACACAAGTTTTCAATGGAAATATTGATAATAAGATTCAGAGCTTAATTCCTAGACAGAATTCCATGTTATTATAGGGGAAATTCACCTAGCCTGGAGTAATTTCCACATCTGAGATAAAATGTAGATTTGAAACTCTACATTCCTACATCCCACCATAAAAAGATCAACAAAAATAAAAAGGGAAATAAAAAATTGGGGCAGAAAGGAAACTGCTTGGCTTTTAAGGTAGACCTACTTGGTTTATCTGGAATTCTTGGGACAGAAATTAAAAATTAACAGCAGAAATATATTGTACCCTTTCAGTGTATGTTTCTTGGATATTTAGCTAAGACAATCGCTTTCATGTTTTTATTTGCTCTGTATGCTCACAATTACCTATACATGATGAAATTAAGATAAGAGTGATTTGGGTTTTTTCTACAATAGACAAATGGTGTAGCAATAAAACTCCTGTTTCCAGTCCATCTCACTGATTGCATTTCCTATTTCATTTTCCTCTTTTTCTTTAGATTAGCACTATTTGTGTATAAAAATACATTACTCTGAATTCTATCTCCCAAAGCATTTTAAGTAGCTACTTACAATGATTTAATTTGGGAGACTCCTGTGCCTAATAAGCTTTCCATTTAAAATCCAAGCTTTGAGCTTTATAAAAGCTACGTGGTCTACATGTAAACACTGTGTAAATAGCATCTGAATAAAAGGCAGGGGCACACATTAGGAGCTGCCAGAACCGTGTCTGTTGTGGCTGCCCTGGCTGCTGCCGCTTGAGCAGCTGAAGAACAAAAGTCCTGATTGACTGGTGCCAACTCAAGCGAAAAATACGCCAACATAGAGAAAAGTTAGAAACAAACACAGAAATAGGTTATAGGAAGTGTGTATATTTGTTGGTAGAGGGACAAGAGAGAGCCATTTAAAATGTGGTTATGAAACATGTTTGCTTGTGATTTTATTTAGTGCAGGAATAGAGAATCTTGTTCTTAGATTTCTTATCTGTCAGGTGATACTACCCCACATGGTTTTACAGAATCTGACTGCACTGTTGTTTTAAAAGGGTTTTCATAATGTTTATACAATCTAATATGTTGCTAAACATTATGAATAAAATGCAGATTATTTCATGTACTATATTACAGCAGAAATGTGTTTGTGGCAGAGGGGTTGTTTTGTCTAGAAACTGATAAAAATGAATGTGGGACTACAATGTTCAGCATACTGTCTGGAGAACATTTATTTATTTAAATGAGAAAAATAGTCCCTAATTGCTAGTTATGAATTAAAAGCTTTTAATGGCTTTTGCCTCTCTGTCCAGTTTTATTTGCTGGAAAACTGCGTTTTGTATTTATTTGCTCTAAGCAGCAGATTTTGTTTTACTGAGTGAAACTGAAGCAATAAAACATATGTTAATATCCACAGGTAAAAAATGGTGCTTTGTTTAAACAGAAAATTCTAAAGGAAATTTAAATTAAAAAGTAAAGAAAAGTTACATTGCTGGGGTTTTTTGATGAGGTATGTATGCATCAATTTTTAGGTATACTATAACATTCACATACCATGCTTTTCATAAATGAATACTTATCGTAAATCCGTTATACTATGAGTACTGCAACAGTGTAATACGGCTTTCAGACTAATCAGTGATGGAAATACCACTCCCTTTCCTTTTATTATTTGCTTCTTTTTTTCTTTTTTTTCCTTTTTTTTTTTACTTAGCAGTAGAGAAAAATGGTAGACATTTAAGAGTACCTGAAGTTTATTGTCTATCGTGTAAGCTGTTTTGGTAGCACCATGTAGCTCAGACACAACAAAGGGGTGAGAAAAATAGAAAAAAAATTTGTGCAAATAAAAGTTGAAAAAATATTTCAAGAAGGTATGTATGATAAAATGGACCATTGAGATGTTGATTTTTCCCAAATGGGAGGAAAGCTTTGGTTTTAAGGGAAAAAAAAGTTCTAAAGATCTTGAGTTCTTTTGGAAATAAAACTGCAGCCAACAATGTAGTCTTTCTTTGTTTACAAATACTTTTTAGAGCCTGAAAAAATGTGTCAAGGTCTCAAAATTGCTTACCAGGTTAGATCTTTCTATTAACCTAGGGAAATACAGTACAACATATTCTTTTTCAGCAATGATAATTTTTTAAAAGAGTGGAGTTTCTTCATTAAGTAAGAAAGTAAAGAGGAAAGGGGAAAGATACTGCAATATGATTAGACAGGTTTTTCAGTTTTGCATAGACAAAACAAGCTCTTCCAAGAAGGAAGAGAAAGGGTAATTATAACAGTTCACCAGAGGGATTTAATAAACTCAACATTTCTTGGAGTCTAAACCACATTATTTTCTAGAAGACATATTTTTTATCCTGTTTCTGGGAGGGGGAAAATCTTCAATTTATGCATTCAAGAAACTATCTGGAAGATCATAATAGGACCTTCCAGCCAGAGAAATTGAGTCTGAGTATTTTTGCAAATATTTGTTTTACTGGGTTTATTTTTATCAAATAAATACTGACATTACAGTGCCTTCATGTAACTGAATTACTGATATTTATGGAGGTTTAAATGTACATCCTTACTGATAGCACTACATTCTCTGACAAAATTTGAAGGGTTAAAGTCATGAAACTCCTGATGTAATTTGTCTGTTGGATTGATGGGAAATATTAGATGAATATCAGCTCAGTCAGACTTCTTCTAATGTTCCTGCAACTCCTGTTCAATCTGGTTAGCAAGATGTTGACTACTCTTGGGAATCTAGTGATGAGCTGAAGAAAGTAGATGATGACTGGAACAGAGGAACGATTGCTTTTCACGAGCCATCATGATGGATGCAGATCCCTCAGAGCCTTTCAAAATGTCTAGCAAAAAGCAGGGTATTGGTTCACAAAAGAAAAAGTTGGCCAATCAAATGTTTTGCATTCATTGTGTTACTTCTAGATCATGTTAACAAGTGAATGACAGCTCTTATTTGCTCATAGCTTTCACATTGTGGAAAAATATGCAAGAGTTTCATTTGCGCAATTATTCAAAGTAACGGACTTTAAATTCAGCTAGAAACAAAGTGTCAAGTCTTCCTGCTCAAGCTGACAGATCTCTAATCAGCTGTCATCTTATATTTACTTTAAAAGACTTTATTGCGGAATATTGAATATTGTGCAAGGAGAGATGATAGGTATGGACTTCATGCTATTAATCTCTCGAGAACAAGGTGATTATAAGCCAAGTTTCAGTCTTTTGAGGGGCAAAGATTTTATTAATAAATTCAGCTGAATTTTAACCACCTCTTTTTTTGAAATGTTATTGAAGGTGTCATACCAGTTAATTAATTAAAATAAGTACTTGATATTGAGCCCTAGAGAAAATGTTGGTAATTTTTGCAGCTCAAAATTTAGTATTTGCTTTAGAGTTTAATTAACAGCATTATGATTTGTGTCACAGAGCAGCTCTAGACCTTGAAGTTTTCAAATTGAAAACGTTTGCACTATTTTGACAGTTTTGGTGCCAGACAAACCCTTTATGACTGGTTTGTTAAGGTAAATGGGAGAGTTCAAGATCATCTGGTTTTGGCTCTGGTAGTGGGGTTTCAGGAAGGCAGTTTCAGGAAGGCTAATCTCTAGTATCTACCTTACTCAGTGTTTTGAATCACAAAGTTACCTGCGAATCTACGCTAAGATCCAGTTACAAAACCATTTCATCTGGAAATCTGTGCTCTGGTGACATCCAGGTATCAAGCAAAAATGAGCAGTTAAGCTCGAAATGCTCCTTTAACACATGAACACAGCACACAGGTTAAAATCAGAGTAGCAGCCACAGACCTTTTCAGTTAAGCAGGCTTTTGGAAGTTAGGGGTACTATATTTCATTTAGGGGGATTCACGTCCAGGGCATTTCTTGGTGGTAGCCATCATCATCCTGTAGCTATGTGCTGCACAGCCACTATTAGGAGTTACTGCAAGAGAGGGAAAGCAAAGAGACTTTCCCTCTGTGGCCTTTCAAACTTTGAACCAGGGACAGACATATGCTTTCTGAAATCTGACCACGGGTCCCTCCCCTTCTAGCTGAGTGCTTATTATTCAACAAGAGACGTAGAGCACATTCCCAGTCTCTCTCATATTCAATAAGAAAAGAGAATGCTTGCATGGCATTACCTGGAAGGAAGTGAAGTTGTTTATGAAACACTCAAGTTTGAACGCAGGTTTGATGACTTGAAGTATTGGCTGCATTAAATAAAAAATAAACTAAAAAATGCAATTCTCTATTTGGGAATACCAATTCTGTACCTAGATTAAGCTAAGACACCATGTTTTGTCAGTGCAACTTCTAAGTAACTCTTACTGAACTATGTAAATCAGAATTTTTTCTATGCATCATTTCAATTAGTTTTGAATCTGGGACAATAACATCAAAATCTTGCAGATGATCTGTGCCGAAGGTCACGGCAGAGAGTATAATAAATGTAATAATGCAAACTGTCATAAATGTTTTTGTTTCCTGAAATACACTGACACATCCTTATGGAAATAAAAAGCTCTCTTTAACTTCGTGGTGTATACCAGAGCTCAGAAGACATATACTTACAGAACAAGTGAAATAGTTTCTAACAGTGAGGTCCTATAACTTTTTATAGAAAAAGAAGTAAGTCTGAAAATGTCTGTTTGACACTCTTTTCTCCCCTTCTTAATAATTCCAGGAGTTCTTTTCTGCATATGGCAAAATTTGTGTAGTTCTTTTTACTTCTACTTCCAACATTATTTATTTCTCAATATTTTCAATATGAGAAAGTCAAAATATGTCTCTTAGGTAGGTATTAGAGAATGATACTTTTTCACAATCGAATTTCATTTGGTCAATAAAAGACTATTTTCTTCTTTAACATAAGATTATGCAGTTACTTATAGTGAGAAATTAATTTGTTATTTTGAAAAGCTGTTTTCCAAAAAGACTCTTCACCTAGAAAAGGCTTGTGTATGTGCCTGTTCCAAGCTGCGAGGTGTTAAGATATTCTGCATTTCAGGATGTATGACACAGAACTCTTCTGATGTTTATAGCCTTTAAAATAAATTGTTTCAGTTCTCCTAGAATTGCTTCCTGCAGAGAAGAACCTCATAATTAAAAACAGAGTAGGATACAACTGCAGTGCAAGTCCTTTGATGTGTTGGTTACCTGATAGATTTCTCTGAGATAAGATGAACTATAGCAATTGATAATGCTTTTCTTTTTAAGCCAGATTTGCAGAACCACTTAGAGTTAGCTTGTTTTTAATTTCGTTTGATGAACAACAGAATACTAATCATGAAGAAGGTAATTATAGTATTCAGAATCAGTCAGATTTACTGACTGGAATGCCTATTCAAAACACTAAAAAAATTTCATTATAATTGCTTATCTTCTGTTTGGGTTGATTTCCTTTCAAATCTAATGATTTCTTTATTTTCCCCCTCCCTTTTTTTTTTAAGGTATGTAAACAGAAATGCCTCTTTCATATTCTTCCTAACCTTCTTTTGCCCTTTTTTAAAAAAATTGCGCCAAATAAAATCCCCCAATCCAAATAATACCTGAAAATATCCTAGAAGACCAGAAAAAAGTTCAAAGTAGAATAGTATGTCTAGTATACAGTTTGTAGTTCAGTTTCATAGCAGGCAGAGAAAATTGGTGAAAATCAGTCTTACGTACTTAAAATTTTTTCCATCCTGTTAAATTTAGTTTTTTATTTTCCACTCTGTGATCTCATACTATACAGTGCTCTTCTTGAGCCTGTCTGTTGAGCTCCAGCTTTGTGTAGACATATATAACTTGCCATTGATACATTTAATAGGATGAAATACATTATTTGTAAAATGGTAATGGTATATCATAGCAGACATCTGTCTTACAAATTAATTTTTCCTAAAAATCATATCTGAGCTATCTGCAACATTGTTTGGTGATTAAGGATTAGATCAAGTTTCTACTACACAAATCCTTTTGAACCTTATATTAGCATTGACAAATCACTGCAGTTTTAAATCAAAAGATTTGTCGGAATTTATTTGCTTTCATCACACTGTTTCTGGGCTGCTGAACTTTTAGGTGTATGACCCCTAGGTAAAGCAAAGCTAGTATGGCTCCGTAAGTAGCTTCAGCTTCATTTTTTTTTTTGCTATCTCTTTACAAATTCACACTTGCTGATTTCGTAAGATTCCTTTGTTTACATTTTTGTTTGATGACCTGCTTGGTTGAGTCTTGCTGGGTAAATAACACAGCAAGACATGTCAAAATAATAATATTCTCTATAGCCTTATTTTATTAGAACACTATATAATAAGCTAAAAAATGTTGTTCTTAATAGTGAAAACAAAGAACTTATGAGGTAGAAAGAATATGAAGGTCTGAAAAATGTATTTTGCCACTTTTCTTTAATATCCTTTCCTTCCACATTACGTAGTCAAGCAACTTTCAGCAGATTCCTATATGGAATAAACTCTACAGTCTCCTTGAAGTCTTGTTCTGTCACCTATAAATTTAGAGGCAGGGGCACAGATTCCCCTCTGAGCTATAGCAAATTCTCTCAGTTAAACAAGTTTAGTTACCCTTGAGAATCGAGCATTCTTTCATTTTCCTCAAAGGAGTCCCACTTAACCTAAAACTCTTCAATCAGAAAAACACACATGCTGCAGCTGAGCAGCTTTGCACTTTTGAGCTGAAAAATACATCATACAGTAATTATGAGACAGACTACAAACACATCTTTAAATTGTATTTTCTATCATGGTGTTTTATTATCGCTGTCCATGTAAACTTAATAGATGAGATGGAGTGAAATGCAGTGAAAATTCTGGTACCATCAGTTATGTATCTGTTATCTTTTTGGAGAAAAATTATCCATGCTTTGGATATGTTGCTGGTGTCAGTGTTTTAGCAAAGGGTTTAAAGTTGCATAAATCTTCATCTGCTTTATAATAGTTAAGACACAAAACATAATCTTGAGAGACCTTATATTTTCTTTCTGTTCAACTGAAATTTTCAGTTGCCATCCTTGGAACAGATCTGGATCATACTTTATATTAATTTCAGATGTTTGGCATGCCGCTAGCTTTAGCTGTTTATTTTGAATTTGCACTTCTCATTGATGACAGAAATATTTGATCCAAAGGATATCAGAGCAGTGTGAGGTTAGTCTCTGAATAAACAAAATACGCTTTTTAGAAATTTAGATGAAGTTGGATTGACCAGACTTCTAAATCCTATGTACTAGTGATGTAATGCATCTTGTGAAAGCTATGCCTTAGGTGTGTATTATTTTTCCCTAAAAGACAGATTAGGTAAAACTGAACCAGATAGAATTTCCCATAGATGTTTATAATTAAAGCCTTTTCTCACTCCTTTGGCTGAGGAGTGAGAGGAAATTTGTGTAGCTGAGGTCTTAAAAGTAATTTTAAAATTCTTAAAAGAGTTTTCAAAATACAGATTATTGGTAGAAATCTGTCTAAGCATGGTTTTTCAGATAAAGAGATGCCTGCAGCTAGACAAATTTTCCTGGACTGAAGCATAATAAATGAATTTACCAAAAGAGAAATTAAATGATACCCAGTTTTTCTGACTTCAGCAAGGAAATTTTATTCCAAATTTGCTCTTTCTTCCTTTTCCATCAGTTCTACCTCTTGAATTTTGAAATCTAACATGTCTGTAAATCTTAATTCAGATTAAGACCTCCCTATGAATAAAATTATTGTAAATTAACCAGAAGAATTGTTCTCTTATAGCATGATGACATTCATAAGTATCATAACAAATTGTTATTTTGTGATTCCAGAAAAGATAAAATTATACTCAAATAGTTGCAATGAGAGGCAAGATATTTCTCTACTAAGTTCCAAACAGATGTGGTATAAAATACATTAGGTCCATAGAATCATAGTGACAGACAAAAATCTTCTAATCTCTTGAAATTACATTGATATGGCACCTATTCAGCGACTTTTAAACTTGTTGGCTTAGAAGATGCTATAAAAGCATCAGTCATAAAAGCAAAGAAACCTGCTTTTTTGATCTTTCTTTAAATATAGTTTCCAGCATTTTATATGGAAGAAAATCAGATAGACAAATTTATTCCATTGAATTACTTTGATGCAGATTTACATATATTTATGGACAATTTTAAACAGGGAAAAGAATTGGACAAATCTTTTTTATCTAGTGACAACTATTTGGATGGTACTTGCACTCTGTTAATGTTCTCTGTAGGATATGTATGCTTGAGACAATAAATCTAGGGGGAAAAAAAACCATTCATATTAAGTATTGAAGTATGTCAAAGATGATATACTTTTATCTGGGAATGATTGATGTGAGAAACAAAAGTGTAGAAAATACAAGTAAAATTCAACCTATTAAGTTGGATTCCTTAAAGGAAAATAAGGAAGAGCTGTCTCTCACAGACATTTCTTGAAGCATGAAAATTGTTTAAAGGGCATCCTAATTTATCCAGTTCACAAAGCTATCTGTGATGGCAGGCAAAGATTTTTTTCTTGAAATGGATGCCTTATTCTCTTTCTCCCAGTAGCTGTTCAGAGCCTTTGTCTATTTATATTCATTATTGCTGCTGTAAGAACAGTGCTGGTTTTCATCATTTCATTGGCATGAGAAGCCCTGATTCAGTTCTGCTGTCAATTTTGACGTCTTTCTATACCTCTGCTACTTTCAGTGACTAAAAGCATCAGTAAATAGAAACAGAGAAAACTCCACAAAATACTTTTTCAACAGAACAAAATAAGTATAACAACGCTCAAGATATATGTAATCACAGTTCATGTCTCTGATAGGGTAAAGCATTCAATGAGAGTTTGTTCAGTTGTTTATTGCATATATACTGTTACATACATAGCGAGTTTTCACATACCTGGTGTGAAAGAGATTTGAGAGTATACATAAATATTCTAATAAAAATAAGTGTCTCAAAATACCTTCCCAGAAAGAGCAGAATAAAATTAATGTTAATTTTAATGTTGAAAAGTATTTTTTGTCAAAATATTTTGAGAACATGTTAGTTTTTCCATCTGATTTCTATCTGTATCACTTAAAAATAAAAAGATCATTTTTGATTTTAGTTAGCTAGTCATTCATCTCTGATTTAAAATAGAATATATGTGTATATATATATATATGTATATATATATGCTTCACCAATCCATATAAGGTAACTATCTTGAAGTGTAAGTTTCATAAACTAATCACTGGTGTGCATTTATCTGCTATGCTTAGTCTAGACCTAATGTAATGGATCACTTTCAGAAATGCTTTGTTTGCAAAAGGGCATGAAATATGCTCATCAGCTCTCTCTACTGCTCATTCCTGTACATGGTCCATGAAATATCCAAGTGTGATGTGCAGTTACTGGTAGGATTTCATTCAGCTCTGGTAGGAGAATGCCATACTCTTTGAATAATTCTGGAATAATTCCCTCATCTGACAATAAATGTGGCTCAGGTGACTGATATTTGGGCACACTTTTTTTGCCTGAATTTCAGTTTCATAGAAGACGCAGGTAAAAAACAATTTTACCAGCCAATATGGAACCTCTTAGAAGACTAAACGAGTTATGCTTCAATGCACAATGCTTTACATTCACAAGAACCACAATTCCACCTGATACCTCCATTACGATCTCAGAAAGGAGCCAGAGACTAAAACACTGCAGAGAGAACAATCTTCTACCAAACATTTTTCTGTCAGGAAACCATATTCAGAATGGCCTGAAAGGAAAATGCCTGTACAAAGTATGCACTATATGGCCTAACTATGATACATCATAGGGGCCATAGTGGGAAATAAAAATTTAATAAAAGGAAATTAACAGTTTATTGAAAATCTGTCTGAAATAATAATTGCCAAAATACCACATTGTTTTACTGGCTTCAACAATAATTGCTTTTCAAGTCAGATGAAATCTACAGATTTCATATTGTTTTCATCTTCTATTTCTTTATGTTCTGTCCACCTCCTATAGTTGACCCTTTAACCACTGTTGTTTTGTGCCTTCTTTGGCTTTTCAAAACATTCCAGCAGCTGCTAAATGATTATGACAACTCCAATTAGTCTTGGGTAGATTAGTAGAAATTACTCTGTGGATTTCCACTCGGAATAATAAAAATGATTATTTTTTATTTTCCTTTCCTCCAGTCAATACATTTTAAAAAACTAATTTTTTTTTTTTTTGGTAATATACGTACTTTTAAAAAAAAGAGAATTTAACCTCACTGTTAATATATTTTGGTTGGCTGACTTTTATGCCCTCCTAACAAACATAGTTAGGGGTTTTTTTCTACCTATTGTCAAGAATTTAGTCATGAATTGCCAGTGAAGCAGGCTTAACATTGTCATTTTTTACTGAAGTCCGAGTGAAAGCAAAAAGTAATAAATTATGAAACTTCTTGATATTCAAATGAATGGAAAAAGCTGGAAATTATCTGATTTATTCTGGAAAAAGCAGATGTTAACTCTGAAACAGTTGTACAAAGTATCTATACTGCACTTCTTAAGAAATCTGGAGATGTCACAAGCAGAGGAACAATGGAATAATTCCCGAGATTTACAAATTTATAGGTATGGTATATGCTTTGGCAACCACGTTAAACAAAAGCATACTGACTAATATTAATATCGGGCTGCACAACATAAGAGGAGAAAAATTGCAACATTAAACATTCTTAGACCAAGAAAGAGAATTGATTCACTAAAAAAGTACTTCCACTGCACTTACTTCTGGCAAAAATTATTCCACTTTTATTTTGGGGCTGGGAAATATTTCACAAAATTTGGAGGAATATCTCAAGAAATCTGTTGCAGAGTATGCTCAACTCAACTAAATGACTAAGAAAAATCTGAAGACAATGTTACCTAGTCAACTAAATCCAACTATTTTCATCACAGGGATGAGAGATAGCTCCTGACTAATATGCTTAGATAGCCCTGTTCAAGTCCAGTCTTGCCTTTAACATTCATCACTCCACAGTTTTCTTTGTAAAGTAAAATTATACTTCTTTACCACCTATAACTGTTGAGCAAATGAAACACTGTCAAGTACTTATGGTCAAATAACTATCATACACACTGCAGGCTGTTACATTCTACCTCTCACGAGAAGGATTCACACTACTGTTTCTGACAAGCTTAGACTTTGCAAGTAACACTTGATCTTTTTTCCTCTGTTTCGTTCCAACTTTCTATTGCTAGAAAAAAATTATCATTATACTGTTTCATTCATAGTGAGATAAATACTAATACACTAGCTCCTTTTCATATAACATCCCTGTGATTCCTGTGTAGGACTACAGTCTATCGGCTATATATGCTCAAGAGGAATTAGTGCTGTGCTTAATACTTAATTACTAATGGACTGTAACCCAAATGAATCCGTCATAAATATGGAAAGATTCTGAGCTGATGTTCGCAATTAATTCACTGTAATCTGCAGACACGGCTGAAAAATCAATAAAAAAATTAATGGAAAAAATCCCTTTGAGCAGGACATAAATCACACTGAGAGATTCATTATCTTTCTGTATTTGTCTCTTCATTTTTTGAGGTGTGAAGATTTTTCCACATACTTACTATAAAAGTGACATCAACAGCAAAAACACCAACTCCCTAACACACTCTCTTCCCTGCAAAACCTCGGTAAGAGGGCATCAGTACTTAAAACAGAAGTACAAAAGTGGTCATGGTCCTAAGCCCACCAGAGTTCAAGAAATGTTTAGACAATGTTCTCAGCACATGGTGTGGTTCTTGAGGTTGTCCTGTGCAGGCCAGGAGTTGGACTTCAGTGATCCCTGCGGATTTCTTCCAACTCAGAATATTCTATTACCCTATGATTCTTTAATTCCAGTGTAGATTTTACTTCTTAGGAATAGCTCAAGGTCCCAAAATAATTCCTCTAAAGAGCAGGCTCATGTCACTGACATGGAATAAAAGACAAAAGTCTGTAACTAGTTAATCAGTAAATAATTTTTTTTTCCCCAGTGACAAGTGGAAGCATTATCATTTACTGCTGAGTTGTATGATTTTATATTTGTTATGCTTCCTAATTAATGAGGATGAGCAAAATATTTTATAGAATTTAATCCATTTCTTCTGAAATGTACTTAGACAGGAAAAATTTGAATTAATAAAATACTGGGTTTTATTTCTGGTTTTAGCATTCATTTCAGTCTTTTGTTATGTAGAATTTCTGCTAAAGACATGGAAGTGCATTCTTGGTACTTTTCAATTCACTGCATTGAATTAAATTTGGTTCTGTATCCCAGATCTTCTAGTATCATTAAATAAAATTACAAATATGTACGTGAAGTTGTGAGAGAACCATGTATGACATGAACAGATAAGTGTATATTTTTTTCCATTGTTTGGGATAAGGTTCCCTTCTTGTGACAAAAAAGGTTAAATGGATCCTTCACATGACTGCTATAATTCTTACAACTTTCTCTTGACTGCTGCTAAAAGACAAGTAGTCACAAGTTATTAGTTTCTGCTTCATGCTGAGCTCTACATTATTTAGGTGATCACTTGCACGCAGAGCATGGAAAACTTTGTTCTTTCCCCATTTGAAAATAACATAATATAAATCGACAGAGCTTCAGCTTATTTTACACTTACTGCTCAAGTTTAACCTTTGAGAGTCTAAGACTTGTAACAAAATAAACTTTACATGAGTCACACGGAACACTCCTGGAAACCTGAGTAATTCCCTTTTTATGAAAGCAGCAGTACTATTAAATATATGCTTCTATATAATATTTTATTCTGTGTACGCAGGTATAAAATATGATCCAGAATCCAGAAATGTGTTGCTGCACAAAGTAGATTAGTATGAAGCATTTCATTTACATGAATGCAGTGGTACTATCAAGATAATCAGTTTGAGTTACTATTTCATGCAGCAGAATAAATAACTCACTGAAAGATATGAAAGAAAGAAAGAAATCAGTATTTTCCCTTAAAGCCAATTCTTAAACATAGAAGCCTTCAACCAGAATATTACTTTAGTTTGAGTTCTTGTCAATGAGCACAAGTGGTTCAGTTTTCTGTTTGTTTGTTGATTTTTTTCCTGCCATTACTTGTGGCAATTAACCGGCCATGTGCTTAGTGGGGGCTTATCTTTTTAATCAGTTACAATTAAACCTTACCCATATATAATGCACTTTTATATTGCTTCAACAAATATCAGTCTTACAAAAGAGCTTGAAATTCCATGTTACTGACTTTTTCTATGTATTCAACTTTCATTATCAGTTCAGGATATCCTTGAATATATTTTTTAACCCATGAGAATCTCCAAAAATAAGTTGTCTGTTGAATGAGATGGGCATAAGTTGAAGGGAGATGAAGGGAAGTCACGTTGTTTTTATCTTCTGTGGCAAGAGCACTCGTTTTCCTACCTGGTGTCCATTCCTGATGTCAAATTACATTATTAAATCCTTATCACCAGGAAATAAAGTAAAAGGGAGGAACAACTGAGGTGAGCTAATAATGGCTGCTAGCTACCCGATTCCTTTAGAGCTCCTGAGTCCCACCACTTTGGCAGGAGTATCAAGGAAGTTATGGTGACTTTTGAGCCTTAATTCAGGTTTTCTTAAGTCAACTTTAGGAGACCTGACATTATAATTGCTCCATAAATTGTTTCAGCTCAGAATTTGTTAAGCACTGACACATTTTACTGAAAAAAATAAAGGTATGTAATTTGACACAGTGACAGATTAATACTTTAGCATTAGATTGGCAGAACAATTAGACGGTTTAAATGTTTCCTACATCTTAATGTCTATGCTACTTCAGGAAACCACAGTAAGTCCTGCTTTTCTGAAGGATATTGTTGCCATTTCAGTGACAGAAGTAAATCAGGCTATCAAAGGATTTAACAGGATTACAAGTAGTCTTGCAGCAATTGCATATAAATCTAGAAAATTAAAATCTGGGGAATTTAGGTTCAGCATGGTGTATTTAGTATGGTACTCACCACTGGTATCCCATAAGCTGATACTTCTTACTTCTCATTATATATGTGCAATTTTGCGAAACAAAAATAAATAATACAGTCTGAACTACAGGATAACTACAACTTAAACAAGAGAAAACTTTGCATTTCTACTGGCCTTTTCTTTATTTTATAATGTAATCAAACTAGTATTTGTCTAGAATTAAGCCTGTTGAATTTGACTTCACTTAGCTATAAGGTTGTACAAAATTTATGCTATTGTTCTCCACTGACAGCCATCAGATCAATATGATTTTGGCCCATAACAGTACACATTTATTTTTTTTTAGTGTAAAAAAAACCCCAAACCCATAGATCTGTTTTAATATAAACATTCTTTAAGTTAGTTGGGAAATACTGGTGATTCCTTGAAGAACACAGATGCAATACTATTGATCTGGCATAATTACTAATTTGGGCAAGAAATTTTTTATCAAGTTATTCCTTAATTAGGGAAACAGCTAAAGAATATTGTACCATAACCTTCTGGAGGAAACTATGATAGAAATAACTATAACTATGAGGAATCTCAGTCAGAAATATTATTGCTTGGGTAATATTCTTTATTACTTGGATAATATTTATTTCATTACATGTCTGAGTCACATTGAGTAGCTATACAGACTGGTGTAGGATGCTTATTAAGCATAAAAAACCTCATCAAAACTTTATACATTCATTATCTTATTTCGCTGTCCCTCCCTAAAATAGAGAGAGATATTATTCAAGGGAAGCAAAACAAAAATATCATACAAGATGTAAAGACTTGTGAAGTTTTGATTCTTACACCAGTTTCAGTTTTAATGGACTTCAGAGGCGTGATATGTTTTGCACCACTACAGGTAGAAGCAATATTCATTCTTTAACTTTCTGAAGAAATGAACTGTAAAACAGGATGGATATGTTTTGTCTCAGGAAACAAGATTTTATAAATGCTAAATTATCATGTTGGAACTTGAGAGTGGGCAGGGTGTTTTTAACATTACAGGTTTGATGTTTCTGTACTCCTTTGACTAACACCTGACTTAAGGGGTTCAACTATTTTTGGGTTTTGCTTGTAATTTTATTACCATAAAATTTTAAGGAGGATTCTAAAATGGATTTTTGGTTGAACTGAGGCCCGCTGTCTGATGTTGATTTATTACTGAATAAGTCAAGAATCTCAACCCAGAAGCAGTTAGGAATTGGATTGAGGCCAAAGTACAGGAGAGTTAGCAATCACATTAACAGAACTGCAGAGCTGAAGGGAAACTTCAGAGGTCATTTAGTGCATCCTTTCTTTCCCAAGGTATGATTAGCTATATTTCTGTTATCCTGAGAAAAATTTTTTCTAGACATTTGTAAAACTCATCCCAGACTCTGAAACCTTCCATTACTGCTTCATTCATCCTCAAAGGTTTTTCTAATTTATAACCTGATTTGTCATTGTTGCAATCAAGACATTAATTTTGGTCTTTTTCACTATGGGCATGCAAAACACCTTGTTTCCACTCTTGATTTTTTTCTTGCCTGTTAGGTACTTTAATAGTGCTTTTTTCTCCCATATCTGCTTTTTCTTCTCACTAATTCACTTTCATTCACCTAGCACAAACTTTTTTCCAATGTTAAAGAATCATTTAACAGTTTCTATTTTCCTATGACACTGCTTTCTTTGTTTTATTTTTATTAGTTTTAATTATAGAAGACTATTTAGCAGCACGTTTTCTTTGAACGTGTCACTCTGGTCTGTCTTGAAACTGCTAAGTATTTGGACTTGGGACACATCACAGCAGTGAATCTTGCTGGTTTTAGGGATTGTTTAAGAGGGACTATTATTTTCCACCATCTTTCAAATAAAGTATTGAAAATTCTCATTTTCATTCTGTATTCCTTTTACTTTGCATAAAAACAAATTAAAAATTTCAGAATTCATTATTTTATATCATTCTGTCATACCTTGTCTCACAATATTAATCATTACATTAATATACATATAAACCTTTCTGTACTTTCAATTATTTTCTTAAGCACTGAAAAGAATTTTAGAACTGGGCATGATATTAGTGAAATTATTCTAGTCCAAAAGCAATTAATATATTCATTACTTTAGTGCAGTTGGCATATCTCAAGCAGTGGATTTTTGTGTGAGTTTATTCAGTAGGACTGTTTTAGAGATGGCATGCACTATCTCTGCAGTACACGATAATGCCACATTCGGAATGACAGCAGTCCAAGCCTTGGGGCACCAAATGCTTCTTGAGATATGTTCAATTGCTGTTTAACTGTATTTAGCCTAAGGTACAGAGAAAGAAATTGCTGACGCCTTCAAACATGTTTAAGTATTTTTATAGTGTCTTGGCATGTCAGAATATGCCACAGCATAAACTGGGGTGCAGTTCCTGAATTACTGCAATTAGGAGGCAAGAATTTCAACAACGTGCTGTTGTAGCTGTGTATCCCTGTAGACTAGCTTTCTTTTTTCCCCCTTAAACAGTGATTTTCTACAATATGTACCTTCTCAGCTGTTTTCTGCATTATTGTTCCCTGATCGTGAAGTCAATACTTGTTATGCTTTAAGAGCCCTATTGTGTCCCTGATCACACAGCTCATAAAACAGACAACCTTTAAATATAAAAGCCATGTAAATGTACTCCACTTTAATCATATAATGGTGTTTCACTTGAATTTCAGATGGTCCTCTGAATGTAACATATTTGTGTACAGAATGCAGAAAAAATGGGTCTCATCCAAACCACAGTCTCTTTCTTCACTATATAACTGTTCTTATTCTTTTTTCTTCTCTTACAGTAGCTGAAACTACTGCACATGCACTTTTCATAGGTCCTCAATAGATGGAACCATGTAGGGATATTATGGGTCCGTCAATGTGGAAAGTAAAATCTGCATGTAGCCATTGATTTGTCAGATACTATTTAGAACACATCTGCCAATGACTCCTGAGATCCTGTGGACCAAGCTGCATGGTTTACACAAATACTGTCACACTGCTGTAGTACTACATGGCTACTGTGGTTTTGTACTCCTCTAAGAAAAAGGTCTACAGCTAGGAATGCTTTCTGCAAGTGTTCAAGTTATTGTGTCTAGATATTGTGTCAGTATTGATTTGGAAGTTTTTCCATCTCCAGGGACAAGTGGAACAGAACTTCTGCCAACTTAAGTACACCTGTTGTTACCATCGACTTTGTGTGTGGTTTACAAAAATGAAAAAGTGAAAAGATCTTTGCATTTTTCTCCAGTGTCTGTGCTAGGACCATGTCATGACTAGACAATAATGCTGTGTGTCTATAAAATATACTGTACAAGAATGGTTGTTAAAAATGTGCAGAATGGAGCCAGAGTGTGCATTCTTGACTATATTCCTACAATATGTGGGTAAAAAAAAGCACATAACTTGTAACATGTAGAATCATTGAATGGATAGGGTTGGAAGGGACCTTAAAAATCATCTAGTTCTAATCCCCAGGCGTACTTGTTGACTACTGAGTTCATAATACTGTTTATGTCCTTGACGGAATATATTAACCCCTTTTGATTAAGAATGGGAGGAGAGAAAAGCATGGAAAACTGCTTGGTTGGAATATTTGAGTTAGTTTCTTTGGCATTAAACTGGAGATAGACCATCATCTTTTCCCTGTCTACCCTGCAGTGGTAGGTGCTTATTATTTTTTGATAATAAGCAATCCTACTAGCCCTAAGGGAACAGTCAGCTACAATCAGCAGAAACATTAGCATACATAAAAATATCTCCATTTACATTCTTTTGTACAAAGTTTTATGGAAAACATAAAACATAGCACTGTCTCAGAAACTAGCTGTGAATGTTTAAGGATTTGTTGGATGAATAGTTACTAAAGTTTAAAAACAATTTTTTTACAATTGTTGTGTCAAGCAATACCTAGTTCTGATCTCGGGACACCATGAGAAGATATGTTTGAAAATAACTAAGAGGACATCTTCTGATGACATCTTCTGATGATGTTTTTGTGCAGATAAAAGGTTGAATTCGACTAGTCTATGTAAACTGTTAGAAACTAATCCCAAATATCACACCATTCTCACTAATGAACATTGTGATAATTTTTTTTTTTTTTTT
>VZRQ01009967.1:262717-294338 GCA_013397975.1 Machaerirhynchus nigripectus
TTGGTTAAAAAGGGCATTTCAAGTACTAATTTAACTTGGTATCCAGATATGTAACTGCAGTAGGAATCTGTTGCGCTGCTCCTTGATGATTTGCCAATTGTGCTGGCAAATTCTTTGTTGTGTCATATTCCATTAAACTTGTCAGCTCTCAGTGGGGTCACTACTGGAGTGTTTAACTTTTAAACTGAGAAGCACTTAAAAAAGCATTTCGCTTAGAGATAGATATGTTTCAACACAAACTATACTAAAGGACAAGAGTAAGTTTATTTTTATTTTCAGATTCAGAGATTGTTCAAAACTCCATGGGCTAGGTAATTTGAAATGCCGAGCACAGAGTTGCTACTCTGCAAAAGAGGGTTGATCTGTTTCAGTGAATAAGCAAAAATGCAGTTACTTACTTTGTAGCTGAAGTGCTGTGGCAGTTCATCCAAATTAGAGGTTAAGTGACTCTTGTCAAGTGCATTGTATATAAAGCATCCCATTTTCCCTTTACTGACTAGTTTAGATACTGGTAGTTTAGTCCAGACAGCACTGGTTGTTTCATCCATCTTCTGGTATAACGTACACACTCATACATAAAATGTTCCCTCCTTCCACTTCCCTCACCACTCCCGCCCCCCACAAATGTTGGAGTTATGTCAATATTTTAAAGAGAAGAGCAGTTAAAATGCAACAGGTTTCAAACCATATTAGATTAAATCTGTACCTAAATGCTGTACTGATTCAAGGTCTAAGAACAGATGCAAGAAAGCAATGGAGTAGAAGGCTGCGTTAACTGTAAGTGTCAAATATTAACTGAAGGTGTTTTAGAGAATAATATATGACACTGGGCTTGACAGCCTGAGGGAGATGAGGCTGCTGCTGCTCCATACCTCCAAGTCCAAACAGCAGCAAAGATGAAGATATATTCCCAGTAGGCACATACACAGAACACACAGATACACCAAATATATACCGAGTTGTCCCCACAGATCACAGACACTCAAAGTCCTCACACAAACACAAACAGCACCAGTGGCCTGATTCTGTCCTCTTCTCTGCCTAGACAGGATGAAAGTCCACTAGTGAGAGTGGACATGCCCATATCTATACATGCACACATAATAGCCCATTTCCAGGAAGGAGTTAGAAAGGAGTTTAATAAGAAGACAGGACAGATGGTGTTCATCAGGCACAGGACATAACCAGACAAACTTATTAGCCAGCAAACTATTCACGTGTGACTGGCCATCTTATCCCCTTATGCCTCTATTTCACCACTCTTGTTCCTCTACAAATCACCTAAACTCCTCACTTGTGTTCCCGCTGGTTTGTCCCCTAAATATGATCTAAGTCTTGTGCTATCCCAACTCCTTTGCCCCATATCTTATAATGTGTTCTACATACCTAGACAGCAATCTGCATTACACAGAAAGATGGTTGTTCCTCCTGAATCCTTATTTTGAGTTCCTATCTGCTACTATATACCACTCTGTTCCTCTGGGCCTGGACAGGTGGACCTTTGAAGGTCTGATGCCCCTATGGTCATCCTGGGAGTAGTCTGTCAGGGTATTTGGGCTAGTAGTATTCTTCCAGTGTCTCTCTGAGCTCTTCTGTGGATGTGAAGATGAAGTTTATGACATAACCCATCAGGGCAACTCAGCAACACACTGACTTGGATGTTTTTGGTTCTTAAAACAGAACTATAATGCTGAATTGTACAGTAAATCCTCATGCTTTACAATAAACGATTCCAGTGTTTGTCCAGAAGTGAATAGGAGAAGTACTACAATGCAAAATGGTACATTTTAAAGTGCATGATTCAAGGACCACCAGGAAGGGAAGGATTTTTATGAACCCAGGTATTGCTGACTCAAAATTTTTTGAGCTAAAAAGACACCATTAGATATAATGAGATGCTAATTGTTTCAATCTGAAAAACCCCAAACTCAAACAACAACAAAAGAACTTATTTGCAATAAACATATATTCCTATGTTTTAAATAAAGGTCAGACATACTGCCTTGATTAGCAGTTGCTATTATGTCAGAGTAATAATTAAAATACTTACAGCAAACATAGTGTTTCATGGCTGCTTTTTGGAAATGAGGTGCTGGTTTGAATAGCTTATGGAGATTCAAGGGGATAGGCCCTGTTGTAAAATTATGAAAAATTCTGCTTAAAAATCAAAGCACATCAGGGCAGCTGAGCAGTTAATTATGCTTCTTATCATTAGGCAGAGTCAGAATAATGCTGATTTAGCTGACAACCAGAGGATCTTCCTGTTACCATCCCCATCTTCTGTCTATGTCTGCAGAACACAGTCATCTGAAAACTGATAGACTGATAAGTTTTCACAGTATTGCATTCTTCACTGGAAGAGAAAAAAAAGTGGGAATTATGCCTAAGTGCCTTAAAAATAAATTGGAGAAATAAAATTTAAAAAATAAGAAACCCACTCAGTTCCCTCCTCCCAGCCTTACACATCTTAGCTACAGGGTTACTCAGTTATCTAGACACCACGGCTGTTTCCTCGTTAAAGTCAGTGATATTTCATTGAAATATTACATTTTATACAGTATTCAGAATAGGCACAGTAGATTCTATAAAATGTTGACACCTGTCAGTAGCAAATAGTGTACATACTCTTTACAATACTGCAACAAATTATTTATTAAATTAATGTTTAAATGCAGGAAAAAATCAGGACAGGATGAAAATAAATCTGACTTTCAAGAGCTTTTGCAAATCTATCAAGAATAAAGATGTTGAAATGAAATATGCTTTCTCTGCAAGCACCTGTTTGTAAATATTTTAAAAATAAAATGGTTTATTCTGGAAGAGCAAAGAATTTTTTGGTTGTGCAGGATTTTTTATTTGGTTGGCCTGGGTGTTTTTTATCTTCAGCAGTTGTCTTTTTTATCAATTTTTAAAAAATCATAGTTTGGACAGTTGGAATTGTCATTGTTTGAGAAGGTAATCTATCAGCCAAAGTCAAACAAAAACAGGCAAAATGGAAGTAACAAAAAGAAGGCTGAGCAGGTCTTTGATCGTGTTTTTATAAGACACACGTTATTGCTGGCAAAAATTACTGTTCAAAAGAACTTTGGTGTTGTAGTGAGAAGGTAAAAAGATGCCACAGCCCATATGAAGTACCTGACTATATTTCCATGTTGAAGTTCCTTGCTCCCTTCTAAGATAATCAACTTTTTTATAAAACAAACCTAAATATTTCATCAAATAAGTCATATCATGTGAAAGTCACATCAAACACACTTGAAAATTTTATTTTTGGATTTATGTTCTTTGTCCACTTTGTTTGAATATCATGTTGTTACTTTTTAGACTGTTTCAGTTATTCCTTTAAACCATAAAATACACTATAACTGAATAAAAGCAAGGTTTCAGAATCTTACCCATTCCTTAAAATAGTTGTGGTAGCTTTTAAATTCAGTTGTATGCAAGTATAAAAATACAAATATTAAATATACCTGCATTGCTAACAGGTAGGAGTCAATCCTGCAAGCCCCTGAACTTTGCTGGTTTTCAGTGAAAGCTCGGAGAAGTACAGAAAGCTTAGACATAGTGATCTGGAATAGGACACCTCCTAACATAGCAAGTCACATATAAAATGTGTCTCTTTTTAGGCAGCATTCAGATTCATCCCGTGCTCTACCATACCATACACACACAGAACAGCTTTATTTGTATGATTGATAAAGTTTATAACCCATAGCAGGGTTTTTGTGTGCTCCTACAATTACTGATTGTACAACTTACGTAAAATAATGTGGACTAAAAACAAGTGCCCAATCCTCAGAAATACAAGCAGAGGTTTACATTATATGAAGATTCAGTCTCTTTGTCAAAAACAGATCTGCTCATTTGCAGGGTATTAAGTATGTTTGTAAGTATTTGCAGGGTGCAGGGTCTCAGGATCCTTTCACATAAATTCAGAGCATTGTCTACAAAAAATTCAAGGAAAGGTATTTTTAATAATTTCAAGAAAATTGGCAGTACGGAATTAAGTGCTTGTTTGACTCTTTCAGACATCAAAATTAATTCGGTACCTAATGTCAAACGCTTCTGGAATTGATTTACAAGCACAGGAAGATGATTAATAGCCTTTTTTTTTTCCAATTACTAAGGTTGAGAATAAGTGTAGAGATCTTCTTGTTGCCTCTGGGTACACGCAGTGTGAAAAAATTATTACTGAGGAACTTACTGTAACCTTCCTACAAAGACCTTTAAAAATACCTTTTGTGAATTTAAGGATTCTCAGTTTCAATTGAAGTAATTTTAATATTAATTTGTAAAGACAACTCTCTTTTATTTTCAGATTCACGGCCTCTACCAGATGTAGCCCTAACAGGGAAGTGCACCCGAGAATGTGATGAATACGGCCACTCAGACTCCTGCTGGATGCCAGTCCGCACTTCTCCGGAGAGAAAGCAGAAGAGCCAGCCAAAACTCTCCACTTTCATGCCTGTTGATGAACGGGGCAGTCAGGAAAAGCTGGCCAATGGAGAAGCCTCCCTCATGGGTGATCGCAACAGAAACCTCCTTAACAAAAAGTTGACCTCATCCTATGAGACCTTCAGCGCAGCTAGTTTCAGCAAAAATGAAGAAGGCAATCCAGAGGATATCCCCCTTACACAGACAGGGGAATACAAGCCATCTCCTGTCAATACTCTAACTAGAAGAGAAGTTTACCTGTAGGCTAAAAAGCAGCAACAAAGTTCTTTCATAAAATAATAAAAAAATGGGGCAAAAGTCTTAACATCACAACAATTTTAAGAAAAAATGAGAAACAAAAAAGAGGGGGCCACCAAAGAGACAAAAGATCTGCCTGCCACTTCTGCCTCCATAGCAGGCATGTAATTATACTGTCTGCCTGACTATACTGTACTATGTAGAAAACATTGTTGTTACTTGCATGTCTAATTCCCCCTCGCTGATTTTTATTTTCCTAGATCTATGGTTGCAAATTCCTCCCATAGTAGCAAGCTTGATTAAAAAGAAATCAACACACTGTTTCTCCTCTGCAGAAGCATGAATTAAGCCACTCATTTTGTTTGTTTGTCATCTGGCTTGTTGAGGATAACAGGTCAGGGAAAACATACTCAAAACATACCATCTGAATATTGCTGATCCCCACCAGGGACAATCCTTCAGAAACCATAAAGATATAGGATAAATATAAAGGAATAATCATTAATAGGCACTTTGTGAAGACCACAGCTTTAATATTCTCACCTCTCATCTGAGGCTGGAAGCGGCAGAAATTCCTTCAGCCTGAGACTGCAGTCAAAAAAATGGTATACTTTCCTATGATTCATGAACTCTGGTTCTGTTTTATCCATTGAACAAAAGTGTCTTGCTGTGTCTCTTTCTCTCCTTCTCTCGTTCTCTGTAACAATTATTTCAATGTAAACACAATTACTAACACTTATACCATAGGATAGCAATGATAAACTGTTGGAATTATTATTTTGGGCAAGACTAACATTTAGCTGGGAAGATTGTAATAACAAAAAGGCCAAAGATCACACAATGGATCAGGGGAACTGCTAAGCATTGGGGCTTGACTTAGAAAATTAATGTATTCACAAAAAACCACATGTACTCATAACACACCTTCAGTTACATTCTGCACAGCAGTACAATTCACAAGCCCAGATGACAGTTTTTTTTTCCAATGGGGTTCAGTTGAATGCCCAAAGGAACTAATGTGCTCTTTTTGTAATGACATGATATGTTGCAGCAAATGCTGCATATGATATGCTGCATATGCCAGTTCCAGGGAATTTTTAAGATCAAAATTAAAAAATAATAGTAGAAGAGAAACTGTGTTAACGGGAATGCTTGATGGGAGGGAAAAAGGTGGACAGTGGGATAATGCAGTAACACGAGAACGTTGCAACTTGGATAAAAAAGCTTCTTTTCAGATTGCAAGTCATGGTTGCTAAGTCTGGTCATCAGTGTTGCAGCTTATCAACTGCTTCAATTATGTCAAAGATGATAATGAAAGCTTTCTTGAAACCAAGTGCATTAAAACGAAGAGAAGTGCAATACTAAATGACATCAAGACTCAGAACATTTAGCATAAGTAAAAAATTGTCTGATAAACAGTGGTATGATACCTAGGAGGTCAAGATGGTCAAAAGGAGTCCAAGCTACTGTGATATGCAAGAGCTCTAGCAATTCTCATGGTGAGTGCTTCTTGAAAGGAAGAGGAAATGAAACAGGTTTTTGTGCAATAAAAGCAACAAAACATGCAGAACATCAACCAATTGCTTTGTAGTTGATGCTGTAGTAATAATCATGGACCGAGCTCAGACATTCAGACAAAAGTGACAATCAAACAACACAGCAAGGACAGCTCAAGGAAGGGGAAAGCATTCAGATCCCTGGCTGTTTAACCTGGCGTGAAGGCATGGCTAGATGGCTCTCTAGTAACTGTAGTCATAATGTAGCTTTGGGTAGTTTCTTGCTTTGAAGAATTGCATAGAAATAACCTTAAACAGCCTAAGGTAGAGGTTGGTAAATCAAAACAACTCATCACATTTATCTTTTGAATTCACTTCTCCGCATAGTGGGGTGTGCCATTACTGGCCTTTTCATTCTCCTCTCTCAAGTTTACTTTCTGCGAGTAACATTAGTTTGTGTATAGCAGTTATGATGAATGGACACATTTTAGAAAGAAAATATTAAAATCAAAGATTAATAATGATTGAACATTTTTATGTTTAATTATTTAAGTAATATGGAGAGATGCAAGCTAGTACTTTGTTATGAGACTGCGTATAGCAGTTACTGCTTTGTATAATCTGTAAGTACCTGTTTAAAAATGCTTCTAAAAATGCTTATGTAATGTATACACATTTTTCCTGCACGTTTCAACAAAATACACAATTGCATAACACAAATGTTCAACAGAATTTCCTTTAATAAGATTTTATTTAATATTACACACAAGAAAATAAATTAGGTAGCTGGGTTCCATATATTCTTAGACACTTTTTCTAGAAGGCTAATAATACAGGTCATGGTAGACCTTCAGATTAAATGGATCAGCAGTCACTCACCAACTTTTACACCACATAAGACAGTCATGAAATAATTTTCTTGTGTGCATCTCCTTAGATCTAAAATGCGTGTGAAAGAATTTTTTTTAAATTCTATCTACTGTAAGTATTCACAGTAATTTTAGTGGAACTAGCCACTATTAATATGCTGATTACTCTTCTGACCTGGCATGACATAAAAATATATTTTGTGTTTGTATATTTCCTCTTTATTTGAAATAGGTTAAATCTGGTGCCACTCCATAAATAGAGTGCTTTTGTATAAAAAAAATAAACAAATAAAGCTATAAAAATAATTAGGGTGAATGCAAAATATGCAACTGTGCCTTTTATACCTATTATTATGGTAAAGTGGTAGTTGGGTTTGGACACTGATGGGTAAGGGGCTATTCCCAATTTTTTGAACCTGTATATTTACCTGTTTATTTTCTGAGAAATTATAAATAATATATTTAAAAACAAGCCTTTTGCCAAACTCAGTTAATAGACCAGTCTTAAGCATTGTTAACACAAGGCTGTGGTTTAAGTAGGTCTCGAGGATTTTTTTATTACTATTTGTGTGGGGTTTGGGGTTCTTTTAATTTGTTTTTTTAATTCTGCTGCCTGGAAAAGTATGATCAATCTATATGATAGTTATTTAGCAAGGTGTCATCAGTTCATGTTGCCAGGAAAATTGACAATTAATTTTTTTTAATTGCTTTTAGCCTTCATCACATTTTAGTTGTACAGTATAGAAATCATATTTTTTCTTTCCTTCGATGGGAAACTCAAATGAGCTTTGCATGTATTTTACATTAGGGCACCTTTATAGATTGATGAGTTAATATATAACTTTATATGTATTAGAAAGTTCAATAGCTTTGGTCTAAAATCTAAGGCTTATTCCAGATCTCAGACCCACTATCTTTATTGAATATGGTTTCTGACTGGCCTGCTGCCTGAGTTTCAGGAAAAAAAGTTAAACGTTATTTTTATGTGGGGGAAGAACTTAAATGGGATTTAAATGATTGGCTGAAAGGCTACCCTAGAAGTTGTCAAGCAGAAAAATCATGAATATGGATAAAGATCTTGCCATAAATCCAGCCATCACCAAACACTTATAAGGAAGTTGAACAATGAAATGTTTTTACTTGTTTCATTGGTGATAAATATAGAGAGTTTCCTTAAGAAAAGAAGCAGATGAAAAAAGCAATAGAAATGAAAGCCAATCAGTTGAGTTTTATTACTGACTGAAAGAGCATAAACACTACGAAGAAGACAACATTCACCAGCTACCTGGGGTATGCTTTCAGACAACTTCTTCCTAAATTTTAAAGCACTTGCATTCAGTGTGGTACGATCTGTTTGTAATATTAATCATTGACTATTGTTCTGCAACTTGGATGTTGATAGTGAAGCAGAGAACAATTTATCATTGTTTATTATGAGTCACTATGCACGCAACTATGCTAAACATGGCAAAATGTATTAAACGCTAGTCCACCTCTATTTATGAAATATTTACATAATTTAATTTGCTTTTGTACAGTTTTATGTAAATAAATTGCTTGTCATTTTTGTCTCTGCAAATTAAAATATAACATGTTCAACTGGTTGCCCATTTGCCAGTTTACTTTGTTGAACAGTCTATTCCAATTTTATTAGATTAAATCACATGCTAGTTTCAGTATTTAACTGGTATTTTGAATGGCAACAATGACACTGCCTTAGTAACTGGCCACAGTTTCAGCTGCAGAGGTAGCTGAGGTTTTACCTGCCTATGGAGTGAAATTCGATAGAGGCTATTGCCACTCAGGAGAGCACACAGCTATTTTCATAGCAGAAACAGAGTACTTGTAATCTCAGCAGTTGTTTCTGATTACTGTTCAAAAGGGCTTATTTTTAAGATGTGTTCAAAACCTTCTTATTAAGTGAAATAACAAGTCTTTACTAAAAGTCCAGGTATTTCCATTATGGAATGGCAATTTTCTTATTATTGGCAAGGTTGTTATTTTTTCTACGAAGTTTAGAATTATTAACAAATCCTAAAGTGTCAGTGAAGCATCTATTGTGGGAAAGACAACACAATTAATGCAGAATTACAGAAAAGAAAGTGAAATAAAAGCCTCCAGTTCTGTCTAGGTGTGAATCAAATTATCCATCTCAGCATAACTTCAGATCAAGAACAAACCCTCCTCAAGAAGGAACATCTAAAGAGAGAGAGTTTATTCCTTAGATGTCTGGATCACATAGAGCTTTTTTCGCCTTTTTTTGTTTGTTTGTTTGCTTGTTTGTTTTAAGAGAGCAGGTTCTAAAACAGCCATTAAATTGGGATTTGCATCAATTGTAATATGTGAAAAATGTGTTTGAGGGGAGAGGGATTGAAGGTCAAAACTCCTCTCACCTCCAGCCTCTGTGTTATGCAAAAGACAGAATTACTACAGAGACCTTGCACACCACTGCACACAATTTCCCAGTGAACACCACAGAAAGTGCTGTTTGTATCCTTTTACCTTAGTTACAGATTAGGCTTTGATTTTTGTGAATACAAACTGGCCAGAACGCTTTTCAAATAAACTTTACATTGAAAATTTCTTTCTCTGAATGTGCTTTAAGTTAAAATTTCCTAGTCCTCTCTAATGAATGTGTCAAAGAAGATTCTTCCTTCCGTAAGCAGAGGTCTGAATCTATATGCCTATGGAGAGAATTCAGTTCACCACCTGACCCTGGATCTCCCACATTGCACTTGAATGAGGTACCCCTCCACCTCTTTCAGCAGTAGCAGTATTTTAATGAGTAACTTCAATCAAGCTTTCAAGTTTAATTTATACTAGTTGTAGTATGCAAGGCATGACCTTATGTTTGTTTATTTTGTCTTTTATCTGCATTTTCTTGTTTACCCACTGCATCCAGGAAGGTGATTACAGGAAGATAAAATAAATTTTCTGAACCACTAAGAGTGGTAGGAGAGGATGATATAAACTAGCAAAAGCTAACAATTTATGCTCCCCTTTAACCCTGGTTTCATTTCTCCCTCCTGTGTTGCAGTAAAATGTAAATCTTATGCAGAGACTGAAATTAATAAATGTGACCTAGGCAGAAATAATTTCATGTCTTTATTGAGCCTCCTGGGGGGAGTGTATAGAAGATGCTTAATAGTTCATAAATATGCAAATCATCTAGCCTTTGCTAAAAAAGGAAGCAACAGTAGCGTTAGCCAAGTGTATTCCTTAGTAAAATGGTGAGATTCTAGTCAGGCAGTTCATACAGCTCTTTCTTCTAAAGCAAGTACGTCTGGTTTAAAGACTGAGATATACTTACCAAGAAACTGGGGGGAGAAACGCAGAACACCTATTCTGTACTTTTAAGGAATAGTCTCTGGGAAAAAAGGAAACAAAGAACAGCAAATAGGTATAATGTAATTGGTACAGAACTGCTAGAAATATATCCCTTTAGGACTTTCAAACTGATTTAAGGATTTGAAAATAGGGAGATACTAATGCATAATTTGTAGCTATATATGGTATGGTACTGTAATTTATGAGAAAGGATTTTTTCTAATTATAAGCATGCGATTCTATTTACAGTGGTGTTTCTAAAGATTTAGGTAATGGTTAAAAAATGTTTATATCTTAATATTCCTTCTTTTTAAGCTTACTAGAGCAAATTTCAGCAGGCTTCTATAGCATTCACTGTAGGAGAAAGTTTTGGAAAGACCAAATAGGCAAGATATAGTTTTCATATTTCTATTCTATTTTCAGGATAACAACCAACTTTTTCATCTTCACGTTATAGTAACGAATTAAAAAAACCCAGCACTTTTCAACTGTTCTTTGTTTTTGTAGCCAAAGTAGTATAAAAGCAGGTTTATACAATGTTTACTACTCATTTGGTAAAATTATACTCAGCAAACTGTAGTGTCATGAAGAGAGCAACTTAAATAACAATAAATCACCTAAGTTTTTCCCAGTCCTGTGGGGAATCAGAGAAGGAAGGAAAGACTAGAACAAAAGAAAAAAAAAAAAAGCTGTGTCTTTTTATTACCTACCTCTCAAGGATTTCCAACATCTACAGAATTCCCTGAATAGGAATACTGGATTCTATCATTTCCCCACAGAAGTGTACACCTTTACTTCTTCCAAAGGTACTTGCAGGTTTTATAACTTGTAGCAAGTCTAGTTGGGGTAAATCATCTTCTTGACTCCTTTTCTTCTTACATAGTAACTGTGTTACATGATTCCAGAAAATGAAGCTGATTCTAACTGTGGCAAGTTTATGGCGGTAGTAGTCTGTTCGAAGTTAGTTGAATATATACTTGATAAGAAAAGTAGATGTGAAGAAATCAGAATAAGATATTAGTCTGAAAAGAGCCACAAACTGCTGCACATGCATTCTCATGATTTAGTCCTGATCAAAACAGAATAGGCTGAAAAATTCACAAGCAAAAGTGGACAAAAGATAAAAAAAGTTACAGATGGACAATTTGGATAAGTGCGTGTTTGTACATGTATGTATGTACAACTCTTGTTTTTGAAGTAGATTTTAAGATTCCAGAAAATTCTTTGTCATTATTCAATGTCAGAGAGACGGAATATTGGACAATAAACGCATGCAGTAGGAGATCCTGTATTTATTCTAAGGTTTACTAAGAGAGAACAAAGTACATAAATTAGCATCTACCACTCAGTGTGGCAGGGTATGTGACCACAGAGTTAGACAACTGGATAATTATCAAACCTGCTTCAGCTTCTCTCTACTTTCCTATCTCACATAAGCAGCTAGAACAAAAGTCAGAGCATTTTTTTTAATTTTCATCTCTTCATGCTGACAGTACCTGGAATCAGCTTGGCACCTACTTAGCTTTTCTCCACCTTGCACTGAACTAGAAGAGAGCCCTGGAACAACAGGTAATTTCATATTCTTTTTCAGTCTGACCTCTGAGCATCTGTCAGGCATCATGTTGCCACCCTTATCTTTAGGAGCATGAAATTATGGTAGACTCAGTCACACATAATTTCATGTTAGAATATTAAAAGGGTCCTTATAGGTGGTAGAACAAGAAGTATGCCTTGAATTTAGAATATTCTGGTGCTATGCTGATAAAAAAAAAAAAATTATCCTTAATTCCAGAGAGGATTGAAAAGCTGCTCTGTGTGATAAAGAACCAACCACATGGTACGTACAAGCTTACAATAACAACCTGTACATTCCTACTTATTCTAATTTTTGCCTTACATAGAGATGCAAGGAAAATGCACAAATGTCCCAGGTCCCACTGAAGTACAGTGCTTTATATCTGCAAGAAAGAAGGAATCATCTTTTGCCCAACCCTGATAAGTTAAGACTGTTTCCAATCGGTTTGGATCCCTTGATGAATATTCTGATTGTGTTTATGCATCGCCAGTGAAATGATGATGGCTAATTAATGACACATCTAGTATGACGTTCATTTAGGAGGGCATATAATCAATAGAGGGGATATGATGCAAAAGTGCTGGCTTAAGAACAAGGTTTTTGTACTGTAACTTCTATGAGGTGCTATAATGTATTTGCCACAAATATGATTACATATTAATGTAAAAGTTAAATATCACTTTTCCATTCCAAAGAAAATTCAGTTAATCAGAATGAGCATTCAGAAAGAATTAATGGTGAGAGTTTGGCTTGTCATGGACTGGGGTCACATCTGACAAGTAGAGAATATTTTTTTCTGTACTGAGTGACTGCAGATAAAATAAATTTAGCAACACTTAGAAAAAATACATCTTGTCTTTTGTTACACAGTGATTGGATTCCACAAGTTTACTGTTCAGTGTCACTCAAAAAAGAAAACAGCAAAACAAAACAGAATGAAGGCTTAGAATTAAGGAAGGGTTGTCAAATAGAATATATTCTTCTGTTTAAATAAATATGCAGGTACATCATTAATATTTTTTACTGTTCTGACCCTTCCGCTCTATATAGAGAAGAATATAAATACTAGAAAATATACTTATTAGGGTGATCAAAATTATAGAATAAATAAGGTAGGGTTCTTCAGCCTAGAGAAGAGAACTGAGAGGTTTGACAGTGATGTATATGCAGTCATGAACAGCATGAAGAGAAGTGGTGAAAACTATTAGTTTTGCTTAATAAATCAGCTATGAGTCATCATATGAAATTATCAAGCACTGGATTCAAGATATATGGAAGTGTGTTTTCTCACACTGAATCAAACTTCTTAACTTTTTGTCAGAGATCAGTTTTTGGGATGCATCCATGAATTTGGTTCACATAAATAATAATATAAAACCCACAATATTTCTAGATTCATTCTTTTTATGAAGGATGTAAGTAAGAATAACATAATGATAGCATCTCTGTTTCTCCCACTCTCTTACCTAAACAGATATACTAACCACTACTGAAAACAGAATATTGTGTTCAAAGTCCTCTTATCTCTCCAAAAAACTCCAGACAAAACACTCACCGAAACAAAATTAACAAAAACCTAAGCCCTCAACACCACTATTTTGTTAGCTAAGAAAGTAAAAAGCTTTGCTTCAGGAAGTTTTCTGATAGCCAATGCTTTTGACAATGTTTCTCCAAGAGAGTGATGAAAAATAATTAACGCCTAACCACAATTACTCCTTGGAAATCCTCTGCTGCAAGTCTTCTGCTGAGAAAACTTTCAGCGGAAAACAATTAGAAAATGGAGCGGGGGGGAAAGTTAGATTTTTTTAATCCAGATTGCAATAAATTTACCACTTAAACTCCAAAAATCTCAGGAAACACGTGGCTGGACTTGCAGAATTATGTAGGTTACAAGCACTAGAACAGACTGTTACTGGACTGATTTGGACATGTGAACAGCCGCAGGTTTTAGAGGGAGTCATTTATTTAACTCAGTGACAGGTGTTTACCTTGTTCACTCCTGATTGTGGATATTCATGTAGACAAAAATGGATGGCAAAGCAAACCAAAAGCATTTGCAAGCAATTTTCCAAGAGTTTCTGTTATTTCAAACTTTATACTTCTCAGCACAAGTACAAAACAGAAGATAGTAGAAAATAGTTCAAGTATACAGTAATATGTGAAGTTTCCCCACGTGATGGTTGTGATGTTTGGAGTGTCTGGATATCTCTGTTTTATCAAATATGACACTTAAAATATTTAGCATCAATGATGTAATAAGAACTCCTGCTGTATCTTCTGATATAAGTGAAAAGACACAACACTTTTTACCTCCCAAAGAGACTAAAAAAAAGTGTTTCTTTACCTTTGTTTCAATTGGAGAAGCAACTGTGTCTTAATAGGACTTCATTTTGGAGTCATTAGGATCTGCGCAGGTTAATCTGCAATGATTTGAGATTGACTAAATTTTTTTTAATTTTTAAATTCTTTTTTAAAACCTAGAGGGATACTCATTAAGCTAACATGCATAACAAATATTTCACTGAATACAAGTTAGTACTATTTTAGTTTAAAGAACTTAGAATCATGCAGCAGTTTTCAAAAATCGTTCTTATATAACATGGCAGGAAATAACAAGATTATTATGTGAAGGTACATTACTTTCATTTACAATAATATTCTTTTAAGAATTATTCAGAATACCAGTGGTGTTCATCATCTATATAAAAATCACTGTTTGACAGCAATAGTACTGCAACTTCTTCAAACTCCAGAACTCTTGAAACTCTAGCTTACAGAACAAAATACTCCCTACATCCCATGCAGCAGCATGACTTAAAGACCTGGGAAGTATACGCTGTTTCACATTAAAAAAAAAAGAAAAAAAAAGTAATTGAAAAAAAGAAAGCATTTACACAGAATTACATTAGCCTTAAGCAAAGTGCATTCTGGATACTGAAAGCTGAGAAACTGGATGTTTTGATTAGGCTTAAGTAACTACATAGCTGAAAGGCTATAAGGACAGAAATGCAGTTATTTAAGAGATCAAAATGAATTAATACTTAGCTCTCAAAAGGAGACAAATATAACTTTATTCTTGTTCTTTATTGTTTTTCCTAAACATGGTAGCCACTAGTGCAAAAAAATACTACAGAAATTTACCTAAGGATGAAAATAAAAAGGTTTTTTTCCCCCAACCTGATCCCTCAAATCTCTCTGTGTTTGAAGTTTCTTATACTATCATCAGTAATGTCATTAAGTGCCAAATCTGCCCTATGTATTGAGAAACAAATTCTGGTATTCTTCTCCACATGGAAATGAGAAGGCTACCATCTTTCTCAAAGGATTTTGCTACTATAAAAAAAGCAGCACTCTGCAGAGGTGATAACCAAGTTATCCTACATGTGACTGCGACATTAGTCAAATAATGCAGAACTAGCTCCTTTATTTTCATATGACTTGATAAAAGGTTTGTTTGCAAGGCATGAAGCAGAGCTCTGGACCGTGGTACATTCTACACAAGATTAGACAGGAGAATCTAACTCTTAACTCTCTAAACCTGAGGAACTTAAAGTGTACTGTCTGACATGGAGGAGACATACTCCAACGCCAAAGATGTATTACCACCTTTGTGAGTATATTGATTTTCCGTAGGAAAAGCTAGGATCAGATATCATGCTTCAATGAGAGATCTTTGCCTCTGAGCACCAGAAGGCAGTCTTTGAAGGCTCTTACAGCTTCTGTCCTTTGTTTTCACACTAGAAGTGTGGAAAAGGAAGGAATCAGGTATGGCTAAAAACGTTTATTTGAATCTGTCTGCCACTCATTTTTTGAATAAATCAAATTCTTACTAAAGTTTTTCAATAAGAAAAGGTCTGTTAATATAAGATGTGACAAGTTACACAATTTTTCATGCCCTACTCCTGAGAAAACTGCATTATCTTTTAGTTGTAGAAAAAAAATCTTGCCTCTGGATCACTGCAGCAGAATATACGTACTGAAAAATAACTACTGAAATTCTGTTTCACTTTACCCATGCAACTGGAATTAATCTGCTTAGGGACAAATCTGCATAGAACTTGTCCCAGTATACTCAAATTACAAGGAAGCGGGAAAAATGAGGCAGCCTTCTTTGTATTTTTATTTTTTTTGCTATAAATTCCATTCCCCACTGGATATACCAGATTCTAGTGCACTTTAATGTAGACTCATTTGGAATGTTAAAAAATTAAAACGTCTCAAACCTCTTATCTTGAAAAAGAAATCTCTTAAAACTGAATTGCGCTGATTTCAGAGCTGCAAAGGATTTGCCCAAATGCATTATTTTATTGTAATTGTGACCTAGAAGGGTGTATTATTTCACTGGTTATTTATACACAACATCACTACTGCAATTACACTAAATATCCCCCAGAATACCTTTGTCCAAGAGGCAAAGGAAAGTAATCTTCCTTTGACAGACTTTTGTCCACTTTTTCCTCTTCAAACTTTCCCTGAAACTTCTATTTTTTCTTGTTGACCTAAAAGTCATTACAGAACATTTACCCTCTTGCTCTCAATAGTACTTAAAGACTTAAAAAAGTTCTTCCTGGGGAGAAAAAGGAGCAGTCGGTGTTGGATTAACACAACAAGGGTTGAACATACGTGACAGCAGTATCTCAAGTCTCCCCTTGCTCTGCCTTCCCAAACCACAAGAAAGAAATATAGTGATCCAAGGGCAACAGCAATTTAGTTCAAAGAGAAAGTACAGTGAGATTTAAAACCTGTCTTAGAAATTATAATACCTTCTAGTGCCTACTGTAACCAAGAATGCATATAGAGATGCTCTTTGGAGATTATAAAAACGTATCTTTTTAATCTAACAGGAGTGGCATGGAGGTTTGTTGACCAAATCTCAGCTACAATAAATCAACACATAATCTATAGGTGAGAAATCCATCCTCCAAAGTGTTTTTTTTTGGTTGAGATTATGATATTGCCACAGCCTGCATTCAATACCTGGTTCATCACAAAAATTTGCAAACTTTAGTGTATGGCCTCAGTTATTTTAGGAAATTGATTAGAGGCTTGTGCAGCTGATGTCTTCAACAGCAATTTGGATTCAGACCACAGGGCCCTCCTTTTGAGAGCTGAAGACAAAGCTGTTGAGAATAGCTTTTCCAGCAGACTGGCTAACCTGGTGAGTAGAGCTCTAACCTAGGAACTGATGTGGAAGGAAATTACAACCCACAGTCCAGCAAAGAAGTAGTGGGCAGGTGGCAGGTACAGGAGAGAATTCCAGAGTAATAAAACAGAGTGAAAGGAGGTCCATCTCGAGCATGTTATATGCACAGCAATGCACACAGCCAGGGAAATAAACAGCAAAGACTGCAGCCATGCATGTGTTTACACGTCTCCAACATCATTCCAGTTACTCAGTTGTGGTGGGATAACTCATACAAATAGGTTATTGCAATGGATGGTTATTGCAAGAATGTGTGTACCCACACATTCTTCAGGGAAGACATATCAAGAAGAGGTCAAAGGGGGTAAGGGAGAGGTGAAGGAGTAGGTCAGAAGTATGCAAGCTCTTCCGTGAGACAGACAACAATTTGTCTGAGAGTTCACTATTCAGGATCAATGGAGAGGCCAGTAAGGGAGACCCAGTGGTGGGAGTTTGTTACAGTTCACCTGATCAGGGTGAGGAGATAAATGAAGCTATTTTGAAATAAGGAATTCTGGATCACAGACCCCACCTCTCACAGGGGAACACTTTGGCATTTTCTGGTAAATCACTATGACAAGATTTCTGTCAGGGATAACTTCTTGATGCAAGTACTGATACCAAACAGGGGTTAAATACAGCTGGATCAGCTGCTCAGAAACAAGGAAGAACTGGTTGAGGATGTTACACCCAATGGTAACTTTGACTGGAATAACCATGAATAAGGGGAGTTAAAGATCCTGAGAAGAATGAAAGAGATAAGCAGAGTCTACAGTCTGCACTTAAGAAGAGCAGTTTCAACTTTTTCAGGGAACAGGTATATAGGATTGTGTGGGAGGAGGCATCTTAGAAGGGCAAAGATGCTCAAGAAAGTTGTGAATGACACCAGCCAAACACAAAAATAGTCCATCCTGACTCCCAGGAAAACAAGCAGGTGTCTCAGGAGGCCAGCCTGACTAGACAGAGAGCTCATGGTGGAATTCAAATGAAAAAAAAAGGGCAGTGTACAAGAAGGTTAATCAGGAAGAGGCTACTAAAGAGAAATTTAGAAGTATTTTTCAGCCATGCAGGGATGTTGTTAGGATAGCTGCAGCTCTCTTGGAAACCTGTTAGGGATGACAAGGGCAAGAAGATTTGCTTCTAGCACTGCAGTAGTATGCAAGTATAGTGTTGAAAGGGGTCGGTGATTTAGTGACAGCAGATGTGTAAGGATGAGGTGCTTAATGCCACCTTTGTCTCAGTCTTTGCTGAGAATGTCTTCCAGGCACCTGTGCTCAGTGAAAGGATTCTGAAATAAGAATAGACAATACTGGATGAGGATAAAGATAACGTTTACTTTGGGCAACTCAACCCATGAAAATCTAAGTGATCAGATGAGCTGCATCCAAGGGTACCAAAAGAGATGGCTAATGTTCATGGATGGCTGATGTCAGTCATCTTTGACAGGTCATGGAAATATGAGAACTGGAGAAAGGAAAATATTGCAGTCATCTTCAAAAAGACCAGTGTGTCAACTTCAGAAAACAACAGACCAGTGAGATTAATTTTTTTTCCTGGTAAAAATCAAGGAGGAAGTCCTCCTTAAACATAATTCTGGGCATATGAAGGACATAGTGCTTGGGAAGAGTCAATATTTACCAAGTGTAAACCATTCTTCAGAAACCTCTTTTTCTGTTTTGATAAAACAAATGATTTTATTAATGAGGTTAGACTAGTGGAAGTAATTTACCTTGATTTTAGTCAAGGCTTTCAACACTGTCTCCTGCCTTATTCTTATATTCCAGTTACAATATTATAGTCTGGATGGATGAATAAAAATAATAAAAAAATCTAACTGGGTAAAAACCACCCCAAATCTGATAGAAAACAGAAGGTGATATTTAAAGTGCCTTCCCCTACCTAGAGGCCAGTGACAAGTGGAGGAGTTTATCGTATAACCTGTACTGTTTAAAAGTTTTACCATTTTTTGCCTTGTTCAGCAAACCAGCCTTCTGCCTCTATCTCTCTACTTCCTGTTTTGTTTCTTGTAAACTTGAAATAAGATCATATTTGGTCCTTTGCATCCAAACTGTACAATGTTGCTCTGAGCTGAGATACAAATAAGCAAAGTAGTGCTGCTGTGCAGAGGGGACTAAAGGCTATTGCTACAACGTTGTCAAGACTCACGAGTACCTCTGCACATCACCACACTACCTTTTGTCAGAAATTCACCCTTCTCATGGGTCAACATTTTCGTGTCTGTATTGTTTGAGAAAACAACACTGCTTTTCCATCAAACACTGTGCCAGCATAACACAACAAAACCTTAAACTAAAGAGACAATCAAGTGCTTAAGGGCAAGCTTAACTTTAGCTGAAAAAAGTGATACCAAACAGCACAGTATAACTGCTCTCTGACTGCTGATCTATTGCTTGGCTATTACTCTTATGTTAAACTCTTAAATCCATGTTACATACATACTTAGCATTACTCTGGCATCCACAGATGCTGAGTTACAGTGTATTAGTAGCTTTGAAAAAAAGCTGAATTTGCATTCATTAATCAACATTGTGATAGGCAATTTGCATGCCTGCAGACACAGATCATGCATGTAAATACTTCTATACACCAGAAATGTATAGCCAAGAAAGAAGCCAGAAATGTTCTATACAAATGTATAGCCAAGGAATGGTAGACCAAAATCAGGCTCCGAGGAGCTTTAAGGGTGAACAACTCTAGAAGCGCTGACTTTCAGCACCAATTCTGTTGCACAGCCCTTGAAGTATTGCAGCCACACACTCTTAATCACATCCTTTGCTTACACACGGTATTCAAGTCTTAAAATCCTCTGGTGCAGGAATTGCTTCTAAAGTAGTCTTACTGTTTGGTGGCATTTTCTTTTGGTCTTAATTATTGATTTTTATTTGTTCATTATCAGCATATTATGCAGGATATTTTACATTTCTCTGTTGGCCATTTGTTAGAATCTTTCTCTCTCAGACCACCAACGATGCATTTATGGATATTCCAGATCATCCATAAAACAAATATAATCACAAATTCACCACTACACTATTGTAAGACAAAACTGCATTCAAGAAATTTATTCTCTAACCTACTCTGGATTTATTTTTCAAGGTCATATTTACATTTCTCAAGAATTACCAGTTTTTATACAACCTTTCCCTACCATTTTTCCATCAAATATTTTTAGTTTACAAATTTAAATCAAGTGAGACTGTCTTATTCTGTGACATATCAAAATATAATTACACATTCTGGTAGTCAGCTGAACCTTGTCCCTAATTTGCATCCTATCTTGTGCAATTTATTTTCCCACTTGTCATGAAACTTATGACTGGAGCTGATCTTTTATAGATCACTTGGCAAAAGTGAAGAATTAGAAATATTGTTCCATCTGCATCAGAATACTTTTTGTCCAAATTTTGGATTCGGGCCTGTTACATGCCTCCCTAAAACTCCCTAATAGAAGTGCAAGAGATAAAATGTTAAGGTGAATACAGTGAATACATCTTGGAAATTAGTGAACCTTATACCTTCCAATGTGTTATTAAATTATTTTATTCTCACTTAAGACCGATTGTACTGATTAGTGTCACTGGAACCATATGAGCTTTGTCTAGTTCGAAGGAGATTCCATTTATTCATATAATGATGCATAAAACACTTTATTCTTTGAGGAGAGGGTCTAGGATTTTGATTTTATGTTAAACTGTGTTTAATAAAACAGGTTTGAGAAAATAGATCACTTACTTGTCAACCATAGCAAACCTGCTGTTTTGAAGTAATATTAACAAGCCACTCACTGATTCAGTAAAGCAGACATTAGAACTCTGTACACCTAGCTATGCTTGTCCTAAATTCCAGGAGCACAGCAGTGTTCAGGATATTCTAAGAGTTTCAGAAATGTGACCACTTATGTAACAAGATATGCCAAGAAAATTCATAACTAAAAATCAGGGCATATGAGGCATAATTAAAATGCAGATCTTCAACATATTTTTTAAAATTCTCAGTAAAGTGTACAAAAAATGAAACACCATAAGGTTGCCTGCGACTTGCATTTCTTGTGTGTATAATGAGAAGGGAATATACTTTTGCTCAGATCAATCTATGCAACAATGACAATTGACCACCTTTCTTAAAACAAGTGTACCTTCCTATGATTTCTCCAGGTCAGAATAGGGCATGATCAACACTGTAGGCACAGGGAAAGGCTGCAAAGTGAGAAATTCACAAAAATAAAGCTAGCCTAAGAATATTCAGTGCCACTCACTCCACATCCTTTGAATGTTTTTATGGAGTTAGAGCAACTCGGAGCATCCTTTGAGCTGCAGATGGAGGAGTTTGTTTCCCTGCTCATAAAAGATTACATAGGTGATGTTAACTGTCCTAATGCAGTTCTGTTGGATTTAGAAAGGACTAGGAATAGCATATCTCTGTTATAAACCTACCAATGCTGCCTTAATATGCCTCAAACCTACTCTTCCCTACAGCTTTTGTTTTTTGATGTTCCTACTAGACTACAGAATATTTCTTTTTTGGAAAAACAAGGAGAGAGTGGCCTACTTACAAATTCAGTTTGATTAATGAATACAGAAGAGGTTCTAAATTCTCTTGTAATTCACAGAGTTTTATGTCTCTGCTCCCACCCCCATAAATTCTATAGCTTTATCTTTACAATTATTTGATGAGAATGGAAAGATACTACCATAATTGTACCTGAAGAATCAAGAGGGAAATTGCTTTTCCCTTAATATAACATTGGATTAAAAATAATGGTACAAGGCAGGTGAGAACATAGGACTGGATCACGTCTGAGATTGGGGCCACTAGGAATGTTTAAACTCCAGGGGAACTTGGTGACAGATAGCTGTCATTACCATTAGCAATTGTAAAGGGCCTCACTTTTATTTCTGATGATCACCACTTACAGTGATCATCACACCAATGCTTTGCCTTTGTAGTGTTCCTTACAACTCTCTGAGCTCAATGATCCAGCCTTGCACCTTATTATCTATCCATTTACTGAGTGCACAACTACATCCAACATGGATTTCAGAATACAAGGAACTATGTAAAAAGCCTTACTAAAAATAAGTATACAGCATCTCCTGTGATGCCCTTTTCCATTTAGCCAGTCGTTTCATCACAGAATGTTTTCGCTGTTTTCCTCCATGATACAGAAACAGCTTCTGGTCATCTGCTATAAGTGAAAGGGGCCCAAAAGACTGGGTTTATACCTGTGAGGTGGAAGCTGGAGGATGGGAAGAGGAACAAGGGGAGAGGGGAGGGAAATCATGTGGTGGAAGGGCTTTCAGGCTCTCAGCCTTTTCCTTGTCCTGCATCACCAACCACCTCACCCACCCCACTAAACAGCTGTACCTTGTGGAATATGGGGTTACACTTGTTAAAATGGTTAAGGCTTGTGCTCACCAGAAGGCCCTGTGGGAAAGGCACAGCTGCGGGCTGGACGGTCGGAAGTTGGTTGAGGGGTGAGAGGCAGTTGCGAGTGAGGACAGAGGCGGTTGGGTGGTAGCTGGAAGTGAGATTGTGATTGGCTGGAAGAACACGTGGACAGTACTGGGAAAGACAAGCACACGGCAGCACAAAGAAGCACACGGCAGCACAGACCCTGGGGGAGAAGGCGTCATGCAGCAGGTCCCTACAGACAGGAGCCTGCCGGAAGCTGACAGACGAGTGAACAGCGCATGATCACCCCATAGAAGGACATTTAGAAGGTGCATTGCTGACGTGGCAGCACGGGATGGGTTGTGTGGTGAGACTTACCATGAACAGAGGTGCTGGGTCTTGGGGCAGTGTATAAAACCAGCTTGTTCCTTTGAATAAACAATTCAGATCCAGGAACCAGATGCAGATTCAGATTACGCCTGAATTTCAATCACCGACAGGACAGCCTATGAACGGGAAGCTGATTGGGCGATAGGACGCATGGACAGCAGCACTGCAGCTGTGCCAGCCAATGGGTGCCCTTCTGCTGTTGAGTTCTGTTAGGCTTCGGCTTGGTTCCAGATGTGTTTGGTTGAGATTAAGGGTATAAAGAGGAGTCTATTTTTGGAAATAAATGGATCTTCTTTGGACATACAAGGGGGCCTGTTGTCTTTGTTCCCCATTGCTACAAATGGCTGGCCCAAATCAGGACTGATAAAAGCAGTGAAGGCTGTGCACTGCTCTGGTAGTAACTTCCACTGTATTCGGAATTGGTCGACCAAGAAGAGTTTGGGGAAGGATTCAAGGAATGTAAGTGTGCGCACCTCATCTATCAGGTGAGTAACTATTGGAAGCAATATGGGATGTGGAATAGCCCCAGAACAAAGAAGGAGCTTGGACCAGTTATGGCAGCTCCTAAATCAGCATACTATTGATACTGCTGATGCGAAATTAGGCACCCTGCTGGACGGGGTCTCTAATCACGTTAAAGATTTTTCCTTTAGTGGGCCCTTCAATCAGAAGCCTGGCAAGTGGTAGGGCAGAGACTTTTTAATATCACCAGGGATGGCGATGGCAAAGCTTGCGGGCACCTCGCTACATGGGGAACCATCATGGCGGCCTTTAAGGGAAGTCACGTGGACGTTGGCCATTACGTGGCTTCAGAAGCTGATTCCCCTGAGCCCTCAGTGCCACCAGAACCCATAACTTATACATCAGGCTATCCCGAGATTTACCCATTCCCTACAGAATTGCCTTAACATGATAAAAATTCCTACACAGTTGGCCCCCTCAGCACGGAACTCTCTGACCACGAGCAAGCTTCCTGCCCAGAATGATGACATTGTAACCCAGCGTTGCTGGAAGTGTAGGGAAGCCATGATGGAGAAGGGTGACCTGGCAGTCATCACTGCCTGTCCGGTTATATATGAGCCAAACTAACACCCGGGCACAGGCGTGGGGCAGCCCTGCTGCACTGGCCCACCCATCCCCCACTGCTTAGTTCTCATTGTTTTTCACCCAGACACAGGAAGCGGCAGCGGGGGCAGCCAGGCCTGGCGGAGAGACCAGGACACTTGCGCCTCATGGGAAAGCCCAGGGAGCCATCCAGTGCTTCACAACCCAATAAAGTACCCTTTTAATCAATGAGCTTGAGTTGTAGCCCACTCAAAGAAATTGGAAGGATGTCTCCTTGCCCTGCTGCTCCCCCCACTCCAGGTGCCAATGGCGCAATCAAGATTTGATGAGGATGGTAACCCTAGCTTTCTGATTATGTTGTTTGTAAGATAATTATTTGATGCTAATGATACATTAGGGAAACCCCTCCAGTCAAGGTCTTGGCTCTGGCCAAGCCCTGGCCCTGATTGGACCAGGAATTATACCATCAGACCCAGGTGTTTCTGCATAAAAGCTGGACCTTCTTTCCAAAGTAAACTTGGAAGTCTTGCCGAGGAAAGGCTCTCCAGGTCCTTACTATGAAATGGGGCTCCCCAGCAATTGCAGACTCTGGGCGATGGTACAGTATTTAGACAGTTAACGATGTAATGAATGTAGAATTACACAATATGGCATTGAGTAATTAGAAAAAGACAGTGTTCTTAGTGGGTGTGACTTACTGCTATTTTCCCAATTTTTCTTGGTTTGGCTCTGTGGGAGAACAAAATAATTTACAGCAGTGTGGATTCCCAAATGACATCCACTTGGCTTGTGCTTTGTGAAGCCAAGGGTTGTGTTTCAGCAATTTTTTAGCATAAATTCAGTTATGAAGGGGGGTACTTGGATATAATGGAGGAAACAATTACTGGAGGCATACTAGCAACTCTGGAACTTTAATTGCTGATTACATCACGCAGGTAAGGTTACTCTTGAAGATGATTCACTTAAGTCTGATGCATTTTGTCAGAATGTAATTTGAAGGACTTATTTGAAGGTACATTGAATGCACCCTTCCCATCTTGATGGCACTGCCCATACCAGAGAAAAGTCCTGTGATGCCATCTGGCACTGGCTTACCTGTTTTGCCACTCTGGCCCTCCCCAACACCATCGAAACGGACAATGGACCTGCCTACACCTCGGAGAGAGCTCATAACTTCTTGCAGCAATGGGGTGTGTTGTACAATACGGGCATTCCCCACTCTCCCACAGGGCAAGCTATTGTTGAGCGTGCCCACAGAACCTTAAAGACCATGCTTGAAAAACAGAAGAAGGGGGAGTTGGGGTGCCCTCACGACAGACTAGCTAAACCGCTGTATGTCCTCAGTTTTTTTAAACTGGGATGAAATCGGACAGACTGCGTGCAAGAGACAGTATTCCTTTTGACAGAAAGACTCATCTAAGACCTCCAGTAATGGTGAAGGACTTACTAACTGGACAATGGAAAGAACCCCTGGACTTACTAACATGGGGAAGGGGTTATGCATGCATCTCCACAGGCCACCATGTGGAGTGGGTTCCATCACAGTGTGCACGACCTTTTGTTGTACCATCCTGATCTCATGTATATATAGTTGCTATGTAATAGGTATATGTTACAGTATTTGGAAAGTTGTTACAGTTATTATTGTTGCCACTGTTATTAATGTTTTAGGAGTTGCTTTGGTNTAAGTTTTTAGGAGTTGCTTTGGTTTTTCTCAGTAGGTTTTCATTGCTTAAACAAAAAGAAGGGGGAGATGTGGAATATGGGGTTACATTTGCTAAAAAGACTAAGGCTTGTGCTCAGCAGAAGGCCCTGTGGGAAAGGCCCAGCTCGGGCTGCAGGGCTGGGAGTTGGCTGAGGGGTGAGAGGCAGCTGAGTGACAGTTGTAAGTGAGATTGTGATTGGCTGGAGGAACGCATGCACAGCCTATGAACAGGAAGCTGATTGGGCGATAGGACGCGTGGGCAGCAGCACTGCAGCTGTGCCAGCCAATGGGTGCCCTTCTGCTGTTGAGTTCTGTTAAGCTTAGGCTTGGTTTCGGTTGTGTTTGGTTGAGATTAAGGGTACAAGGAGGAGGCAATTTTTGGAAATAAATGGATCTTCTTTGGACATAGAAGGGGGCCTGTCATTTTTGTTCCCCATTGCTACGGTACTGCGTTTTCCCTACACCTCCTTTTGCTGCTGAGCTAGCCACAGAAACTCTTAATACCCTTCACTTGCTCCTTAGTTTCAGGTTCAGCTAAGCTTTGGCTTTCCTAGACCTATTCTTGCATGCTCTGGCAAAATCTTTACATTCTTTGTAGGCTGCCCATTACCACTTTCACTTTCTATGTGCTTCCTTTCATGACTAAAGTCAGTGAACATGACTGATCACATCGCTCTTGATCCTTTAGTGAGTGCCTAACACCATTAGAATGCCAATGTTTCTTAAACTTTTACATACACAACAATAAACTGAGTACTAATTTAAGGAGATCACACCAAAAGAAAGAATTCAGTCCACTCTATTTTGCAGCTTAATTATTGATCAAATATCTGTCCTTGAAATTTCACATTCTCACATACGTAAGAATTACTCTGGTTATTTGTTCACTAAAATCAATTTACAAGAATGAAATTAACATAGATAAACTATTTGAACATGCATTTTAAATAAGAAAGTATGAGGATAGCGTAAAAGGAAGCAAAAGATTTTCAAGTGATATATAACAAAGAAAATTGCCTGAAAGGCAGATTCCTTTCTAAAGTAAAAAAAATGAAAGCTGCTGTTTCTGGTTTCTGTTATTATGGTTGTAATTATTTATAACAATAAAGCCCAGAGGCACATTATAGCAACTATTGTGCAAAAGCACAGTTCTGTAAGATGAATCCAAGAGCCTGAAAGTACATTAGTGCAAAGGGATGTTGAGGGCCACACTCCATGAAGGGTTATTTACTCCTTTATTTATATCCTTGTTTTCTAGTGGTTGGTAATATAAAATGTTTATAGTTCAGAAACTGTTGTCCTACATCAGAAGATGGACAGTTAAGGACTGAGACTTTATTGCTGAGGGTTCTGTATGGACTAGCAAATCTGAATTTTTCTCAGAGAACACAACGTAAAGTAGATACCTCTTACAGCTTTAAATCTATTTGTCAGAAGTTCAGTCCCTTGATTCCTCCTCCCCTTTCCACTGGCCTTTATTTGACCCTTTCAAACGTACTAGATAGGTTAAATCACGCACACCAGTACAAAAGATACATAAAAAAACCGACAAAAGCCCAAACACCAAAACAAAAACCCCTAAATATTCCACTCCAAACAAGTGAACAAGGGACCTTCCAAAAACCACACAACACACATTAGAAAATAAGCAAATGCATTTACAAGACAAACAAACAAAAAAACCCCAAATAAAAACCAAAGCACAAACACAAAAAACCAACCAACCAAAACAAACAAACAACCCCCCCCAAAACCTGAACAAAAAAAAGAAGAAAACACAAAAAAAACCCCCAAAACCAAATCCAAACCACCAAAACCCAAAAGTCAACAGCAGATTGGCAAAATTTAACTGACTTACTGCAAAGAAAGACAAACTGAGCCAGTAGATGCAGTAGGAATAAAATCTTTCTTCTTCCAACATACTGGGGGCATGAGTTCAACTTAAAACGTGTCATATAATGCCAGTCTGGCTAAGGTTTAGAAAGTGTGTAAACAACAGGAACAAGATATATCTCTGCAAAGCCTTAGGCCTGTCTTGGAGTTTAGTGTGCATGACAGTTATTGTTCTGCTAGCCAGAAAAATTAGAACTCAGAAAGTAACCATTGTACACTCCCATCAGACATCTTACATGCACACTTGCACTATGAGCTGCCCATAGTACACAAAATTATACTGTCTCCAGACAAAAAATACTCACATACCTTGAAGTATACTGCTGGTTTGTTTTTCACATAGTATCTGTCAAAAAGATGCGTAAGCAGGGCAAGAGAGATGCTACACTCGCAAATTCCACAGACCTATCTCTGGGAATAACTGAAGCCTCTTCATTATGATTACTTCACATTACTCTGGTAAAATTAATGTGGATATTTTGAACAGAAAAAAAACACAGCTGAAATTGAGGCTACATAGGCTTATAATCATAGATGCCATAAAGCAGAGGGAAGAAATCGAATATTTGTACCTCTGGTACTGAGAAAAAAAAATATTAAAAATACCCCACATGCATTAACTTAACTGTAGAAAGCAAATCCCCAAGCATCTACCCTTTCAATATCTGAAGACATAGCTGCTTCTATGTGTTATTTTCCCTGCTCCTAACACATCTGGAAGATGACCTTAAAAAGTAGTTGTGCATATTTGATATCAACCTGTAGAAAAAACCATGTACTTAAACACATCTCATGCTGTGCTGGTGCAAGCCACAGGCAATTGTTGTTATTTAGAGGGCCTGGAAGAATAGAATTTGAAAGTGGTTAACTACACAAAAAGAGCCGACGCATACATGTACAGCTTGAATATAGGATATATGGTGTCATTCTGTCATTTAAGCTGTCTGCAGAGATCTGGAGGGTCCTTTGTCACTAAACTTCAATATTTCACTAAGACAGATGGGATCTCTGTGCAGCCTGAGTTCAAGCTCCTCTTGTAACAACATGCTGGCATATAAACTAGAAGCACTACATCTTTGTGGAGAAACACTAATGGTTTTCCCTTGGTAAAACAGCCTGACTAACAATATATGATAAGATAGGGATGTAAATGTAAACAGTGTATATGAGTGGAATATTCAAAGATGTTTGAGAGGATACTTCCAAAAAAAGCCCAACCAACCATCCAAAAAAACCCAACAAACAAACAAACAACCAAACCCCAAACCATCCAACGAACTAACAACAACACTGGTGGCACCAAAGATGATTAATATCTGTTGTAATAAACAATCATCTGTGAATGACCAAGACCAAGAAAATTTTGGGTAAGAAAACCAAACAAAAATGATGAGTTATCCTTAAGTGAAGTATGAAAGAAACATGAAAATTTGAAAGAGAAGGGAGAAATGCACCTAAAATGGTATGATGCTGCCAAAGACTCCCCGGGGCATAATGGCCTTTGCCAGGCTGGACAGAGCAGCTCCTAGTTTAAAAATATATAGGGACCCACACCTTTGGGGGCTGGGGTGACACTTGGCCTTCTGGGGGTCTTCATCACCTGTGTGTATACTAGTAAGTTGAAAGAAGTGGGCTGCATGGGTAAAATGAAGCTGGAGCACCCACATATCCAACACGGGTGTGTGCCAGTAAGGTGTCCTAGAGTGTCCTATAAGAGATGGCTTCCGGTCTGATTGTAACTCTTTGAATATGTCTATGTCATTAAGAATTTGGGGAATGTGTCAAGAAAAACTGTTCACAAATTTTTGGTCACTTTTTAACATTTTGTGAGCATTCACCTATTGCTCTGTCTGCTCTATCGCTGACACTGATCCTCAATGTACAGTTCCCCAATCACGCATTAATCATTCATTGTTAAAGAAACAAAGCAAACCCAATAAACTGCCTGTATCTTTATTTTGTCTCATGTGTTATTATTTCTTGTAGTTAGCTAAATTCTCTCAGCAAGCTTGTTTTGAAGAAGCAGTGACACACATATATAGTTGCAGTCTATTCTTTTAAGTTTTTTAAAGTTACTAGGATCGTGACCTTGCCATTAAATAAGACACTGACAAATGAGTATTACACCTGCTTACATCTCTTCAATGGGACTAATATAACTTAAGGTTATATCAGTGAGCAGAAGGAAAAACAAAACACAACTGACCCTTTATTATTTAGACTACAGATTTAATGCCATTTTCCTGAATAATAAAGCAAAGCTATCTCATTTAAGACGCTGGGAACATACTTACTATCAGCAAGCTAGCTGCAATTTCTGCAGTGATCTCAAAGCTAATTAATCTCAAGTATTAATTACCAAGAATAAGAAACAAATGGCTAATCTAGACTTCAGTGAATTGAGACATTTGTATAAAGCTATAAAACACCATTGCTAAGTCATCCCTAGAGGTACCTAACTGCCTACACTTCAACAGCATCTTCATAGGTTGTGATGAGAGGTGATTATCTTTCAGGAGATTAATCTCCATGTATTTGCTGAGTAATTCTCAGTTATGTCCTCTTCTCATATCTGTGCTGTTGAAAAATAGTCATACTTTTGTTGTTGTCACTCATACCTTTAACAAATCTGTTTTGCAAACCTGTCAGAATTCAACGTCATGCAGTTTACTCACAACATAATTGGCTAACTCGATTATGTGATTTTTGTCATCTGGGTTCACTAAAGTAAAACCTTCCACACTAAAGTCAAGGTCTCATGTTGGATACTTTTAGAGAACTTACATGCAATGACATATACACACACACTCTCATATACATTTATACATGTATACATACGTACATACATATGTACATACAAGCAAGAAGGGGAAAATCAATCAAGCACTGTGAAACAAACTTACAGTCATTTCACATATAGAAAGACACTCAATTGCTACTGAGAGATCTTTTATTGTAGGAATAAGTTTTTTTCAAAAGTTTATAAACCTTCTGAAATAATAAATATATACTTCTACTATTAATACAACTTCAGGAAACTTCAGCAATTTTAGGTGAGGGCTTTTTAGCTGTATTTTAAATGCTTAAGTACATCACTTAATTTGAGAAACTATTCTGATTAGAACCACTGCTATACTAAAAACAAACCAGCAGCATTAATAGAAACCAAAGTGAAAAAAGAGGGAGGCTTTGTTCCACAACTTTTAGCTTTCGAGCAACTGTTACGAACACGCTCCCTCAACTTCATGTAAAATGTTTAAGGAGAATGCTGACACAGCTCAAAAAAATTTACAGTAAAAATCAGTTTTCCGTTATGCAGTTTAAATATGACAGACTGAGTCAATAGAAGCATTTAGCTCACCAGACACAAGTTGAATTTTAATAGGGAAATAAAAATTCTTTGGAACAGATTTTCCATATATCATCTAGGATCATTATAGTAGCTTTCATTTCCTTCAAGGCAAGTGCTAAGGCACACTCCCATCTATTAGAGCAGACATCCAATAAGCAGCACCTCTTCTGCATCTTAAATACTATTTTTCTTCACACCTATCCAGTCACAAACTGTTTTGCAGCAAGGTACTCTGACTTATTCCATTGAAACTTGCAAAACTGAATATTCATCTGGAGAGATACAGTCTTTCTTTCTTTACTTAACTGTCCTACCCAATGGAATAGTATTAACCTCCTGTCTCCTTTTACATAAAGTACAGGAGAGAAAATTATTTTATTTTGAGGAAAAAAAAATGAAGGAAAATACATTCCGTGGTCTCTTATAGCTTGATGAGTGTACTCTGTTACAAACTAACAAATGTTAGTTTCTTAAAATACTGTCACTGAGGATCAAATAGAGTTAAAGTTACTAGTTCCTGTGGAACTGCTCAGATGAGTGATACTTGGAATATTTTGCTCTGATTCTGGCATCCCAGGACCATATCAAATCAGAACACAACAGAGAAAAACAGAAAACTACTCAAAAACTCTCACCTTAGCCCAGAAAATTGGATTTTTTTT